>JAMPIV010019394.1:0-562500 GCA_024509875.1 Oreohelix idahoensis | reverse complement strand
TTTATATATAAATTTGCAGTGTTTTCTATTCTGTGCAAAGCGGTAATATATATTGCGTAAAGTGATCAGTGGTCTAGTTCAGTCATTCTATTTCAATGGATTTTGTGTTAATTTAAATCTATTAAATTAAACCATCTCAATAGTTCCAGTTGTAAATATAATGATCTATCTATTATATTATTTCAAAAGATAATAGATGCTTAAATTAACTTTTAAAGTCGCGAAGGAATTTATAATTAATAAATTCAGTTAAGTCCTAGTTTTATAGATGTGTTTTAACCACTAGAATTCGCGCAGTGTTTATTAAATACATAATTAAATACTCGAGTGTATTATAGGCTTAACGGGAAATTTATCGCGCTTGATTTTTCGGTATGTTACATGTCTTTTTTTCTTTCACACAGAGTGATCGTACCTGCGGTCCCAGCTAAATAAAGAAAGAAATAAAGAAATCATCCTATAAACTTCCAGTCATATTGAAGAAACATTTCTTTTAAAATATAATCTTGTGGCGGTCCTTGCGACCTAGCTGTCAGAATTAAATGAAATAAAGCCCACCCAAGAACATTTTAAAGAATAATCATCAAATTACCCTTACAAACCTGTAAGATAAACTGGAAGGTACTCATCGCCAGTAGCGATATCATATTTACTGTTTACTGTGAGAGAGTACATATTTTCCTGACTGTGACAGCCTAGTTTTTTTTTCCTCAATTGGATTTAATAAAACTATCATCACGCATTGAAGGAATTTTACCATAGCGGAGGATTAAAAGAGACCACTTCATTTTCACCCCTGTGCCGAACTGTGTTAGTGCCATCCCATAGACTCCTTTTATATATATAATAAAACACGAGAACTCTTAGTCTTCAAGTCTTGCGATAAGTGAGAATATTTGTTACCAACAAACCCTCGCAAACATCTGGGGCGGGACATCGAAGGACTAGACAGTTCATATGTCAAAAGATTACTTGCTGTTTTTATATACTTTTTATGGATCGTCTGAGGCTGCATTCGGTAAGTGTGTGAGTATATGAGTGTGGATCCTCACGCGTGTGTATGAATGACAGGAAATTTAATCGTTTTCTTTTGTAAACCTGTTGTTAACTTTCTTGCCTAGTAATATAATTTTTCTGTATTCCCTGCATTGTTCCTTTAAGGGGGAGTTGCTAATTGGTTAACTCTGTTTAAAAACCCCCTCCTTTCCATTTGCTTAGTAAAGGGAAGAACAGCTGGGAAGAACAGGTTTTTTTTTTTCTATCACCTATACCTAACTTTGTAACACCTCTTTCAGAGTAATTAACTTCACTGTTAGGTTAACGTACCTATGTTCCTGATATTATCTATCTCTGGACTGGGTTTGTCTTTGTCTAATAAGCGGGAAGGGCTTAGTCGATACCAATCTTCTTCACCCCTCCCAAATTTGTTATTTGCATTTGTGTACTTATGATAATTTATGTAATACCTGATATTTGTTAGTGATTGATGTTTAAAGTGAATAAAATCACATAAACTCATTTAGTTCTGTGTGTTGGATATACCCAAAGCCCAACATTTCCCCTATTCGTTTAATATAGTTTGTATCTACATCGTCTGTGTGTGTGAAAAAACACCAAATCGGTGTGCGCGCAGAAGCGTGTCTGGAAAACTGGCAAATAATTGTTTGACCAGGAGAGCGGAAGAGAAGATTGAGAGAAGCGATTTGTCGTAAATAAGTCTGTCTTTACTCTCCTCCAGCACGCTGTGAAGCAACTATTTAATATCTACATTTTCTATCACTGAGCTTTCCATCATCATTTTCCACTCTAAACCGGACCACTATTTCTAAGACTCTTTTCTCTCAAAATAAATTTACGACAATATTTGGCTGGCTCGTCCAGGATTATTTTGAGATACATTTGATGCACACATATTTGTGGGCTGGTTCTGGGATCTTGAGCTACATTTGAGGCAATCGTATAGCCGGGTTAAAGATATTTTGAGTCTGATTTAGTCTGGGTCTAACTAGGTAGAGTGTGAATGATTTGTCTTGTGAATTAGGGAAATAAATAAATAATTACACCCCTAGACAAACGTTCTTTAAGTATTTGGGTTGTCCACACAGCATATTTACAGGTTGTTTTCTCTCCACAGCAGTAGAAAGTACAGATAAACAAAAATATTTGCTATTTTAATTATCCTCTGGCGGAGATAATTCAATTTCTTTCTTTATAAGAGTTGCTGGGATTGCGTGATTGTTTTACAGTCACTAAGGTTTTTGAAGTTAAAAAGAGTTGAGCTTAGCTAAAGACGGATTGTTCTGATTTTTAAAAATTAAGTTAACAACGTCTCATCTCAATAATTGACTTTAGGGACGGAGTTTGTTGTCAGAGATTTAAAATTTAGGGGAAAAAAAAAATTTTTTTTTTTTTTTTTCCTTTTAAATTGTTTTGATTTAAATTTTTCTCTACTGTTAGTAAAAGTAGATTTTTTTTTCCAGTGTAACTTACCATTTAGTGGCATAGTCGCTTGCGTTTAGAGCCTTAATTGCCAGATAATAGCAGCGATAAGTTTGCACAGTACAGGTAGGAGGTAACTCTAGTAAAATTTATTTTTACTTTGGTTTTTTACGTAGCGGCTTTGAGTTTTTCCCCTTCTTGTTCCATCTTACTATTCTCTAGTCTTAGAAGCATCCAGTTCTTTGACAATGGCTGAGAGAATTAGGATAAGATCCCTTTTGAGGCAAGAGGCCAAGGACTCAGGACTAGACACAGAAGCTGCGAATCTGTTTATCAACCAGGAACTTCAAAGGTATGACGCGGAGGAAGAGAGGGCAGAAGCTAGGAAGAAAGAAGCGGACGATCGTCAATTGGAGCAGAAGAAAATTGAGGCAGAGATGGACGCCCGCAGGGAAAGAGAGAGAGAGACAAGGAAAGACAGCATGAATTAGCGCTCAAGGCTTTAGAGAGTCGGAGTGCCTCTACTTCAAATAATGGAGAGCCGTCTTCGCCCCAGTCTCAAACAATGGATCTCTCCAGCACTCAGTCTGCCCAATTAACTGCTATGTCGTTTTCTTTAGAATCTTTTCCTAGCCCTAACGAAAAAATTGACAGCTACCTAGAAAAAAATTCGAGAGACTCGCGAATCTTTATGGGTTAGAGAGTACCCGCTGGGCGCTCAAACTTTCAACGTCACTGAAAGGCAATGCTTATGACGTGTACACAAAGCTGGGACCGAATCAACATGATTATGACCTGTTGAAGAAGGCCTTACTACAGCAGTTTGAGATGACTGCCCGAAAGTTTCTGCAGTTGTTCAGAAACAGCCGAAAAGAGAGCACGGAAACATTTCCCCAGTTCTCTTCACGTCTCACGGGTTATCTGACAAAGTGCATTGAATTATCTGACCTACCTCTTTCATATGAGGGACTCCTCGAACTTGTTCTTGTGGAGCAGATAAAATCCACTTTGTCGAATGAAACTCGTAGATTTTTGGCTGAACAGGGGGCAGTCAGGCTTGAAGACATACTCAATAAAGCCGAACGCTATAGCAATGCAATGGCCGAACTTCCCAGCACTAAACGTAAACCCACCGATGAGCCATCTCGAAAACAGAATCTAGAGCAGGCATCCTATTCTTCCACTTCCTCTCAACATTATAACCAACGAGATAACAATACCCAGAAACCTCCCAGGAAAAATCGAAATTCTACAAAACCCGATACCCCCCAAACAACAATTCTGATCAACCCACCAAGCCTACGTGGCAGCGCGGCCACCAAGGTCAAGGAAAAGGGAAGACCCCTACACCAGGAACGTCTGATCAGGGCAAACAAACCGGTTCAAACCGCGTTGGATGTTTGCATACAGCCTCGAAAGGTAGAGTCAACGTCAGTGATTCTCAACCTGAGGGGGACCGACCCTCAACTCGAGGAACTGTAATTTTGAATGGTACCTCAACTACTTGTCTCTTTGACACTGGATTAAGTTTTAGTTGTATTGTTGCTAGACATCTAGTCAAACCAGGTCAGGAGACAGAGGAAACCGTCAAACTTAGTGGAGTTTTCAGGAGTGACGCACCCAGGACGCTTCCTATCGCACTGGTAGAAATACACTCTGACTTTGTCAGAGGAGTTATTAAAGCGGCCATAATGGATGATCCGATCTACCCAGTTATCCTGGGATGTAGATATGTGTTCATTGGGAGACCTAAGGAGCCGATTGTGGCAGCGGTAACCACAAGAGGGCAAGCCAAGAAGGAGAGGGAGCCTGCGCCAAACTTGTTGCCGAATGAACTGAAGGAGGCGCAACAAAAGGACCCTACTCTGGCGCCCTGCTTTAAAAAAACTGCCCATGGCTAAGGACCCCAGACACAACGGAGACATCTTTTCTAAGGATGGTGTATTGTATCGTAGAACGGGCAACCCGGACACGGGGAATAACCAGCTCCTAGTACCGACGCAGTACAGAAACCAGATCTTAGAAATGGGGCACTCTCTTCCCTTTAGCGGACATATGGGACAAAACGCCACTATTCAGCGAATAAAAAACCACTATTGGTGGCCAGGAATGAACTCTGACATTGTCAGGTATGTGAAATCCTGCGCCCAGTGCCAACGGGTAGCACCCAAGCACTTGACACCCCCAGTACCTATGGGGCAAATGCCAATAGTAGGGACTCCATTTGAACGGGTTGCTGTCGACATTATTGGTCCTCTGGAAAAGACCAAAAGAAGGAACAGGTTCATCCTGACCTTAGTTGACACTTGCACTATGTGGGCCGAAGCCGTACCGCTACCATGCACTAATTCCAAGCATGTCGCAGAAGCCCTTGTGCAAATTTTTACACGGTTGGGATTCCCTCAACAAGTTTTGACGGACAATGGATCCCAATTCCGTAGCCTGTTAATGGAGGAGATCTTTAAGATCTTGAGGGCCAAACATATCCACACAAGTCCCTACCATCCGGCCGGAAATGGGCTCGTGGAACGTTTTAACGGTACCCTCACCATGATGTTACGTAAGCTGGGTCAGGAGAAACCGGAAGACTGGGACCAATATATATCGGCTGCCTTATTCGCCTACCGAGAGGTACCCCAAGCGTCTACGGGTTTTGCGCCAGCTACACTTTTATTTGGCAGACCTATTAAGGGGCCACTAGAAGCCTTACTTCGGTCCCTGACAGACCAGAAGGCTGACGAGACAGTCGTCTCTGCAAGCAAGTATGTATCTGAGCTTAAGGAAAGGCTAAAGCTAGGATGGGATCTAGCTACTACCAACCTTAAGAAAGCCCGCGCTAAAATTACTAAAAGATACAACAAAGCTGCAAAAGAGAGAGAACTACAACCAGGGGAGAAAGTCCTATTGCTACTTCCAACCGGAAGCAATAAACTTCGCATCGGATGGCAAGGACCGTTTACCGTCCTTAAAAAGATCTCACGTACCAACTACAAGATCTCCATCAAAGGAAAGGAGAAGGTCTTCCACATAAATCTGCTAAAGAAATATTTGGAAAGACCGGTGCCATCCTCCGAGCATCTCCTGGCTGTCGCCATAGCAACGGAAGACGAGGAAGATGATGATGGTTGCATGGAGTATCCATTGCAACCCACAGAATCCTTTAAAGATGTCAAGTTCGGCGACAATCTCTCACCAGAACAACAAACAGAAACCAGGGCTCTACTAAAACAGTACAGTGCAGTCTTAACGGATGTACCTGGTCGAACAAATCTCATTGAATTTGATATGAAATTAACAAACGAGACCCCTGTTCAAACCAGAGTTTACCCCATCCCGTACGCTAAAGCTGATGCACTTCGCGGAGAAATAGACAAGCTGCGTCAGGCAGGAATTATCAGTGAGTCTACATCTCCTTACAGCTCGAGTGTAGTGCTGTTGCAGAAGCCCAATAAGGAAGTTCGGCTGTGCATTGATTACAGGTTGCTAAAACCGGTAACGGAATTCCAGCCCGAACCTCTCCAAACTGTTTCTGAGTTGTTCACCAAGCTCAGCAAAGCAAAGATCTTCTCCAAGATTGACCTCAGCAAAGGTTATTATCAAATACCAGTCAAGGAGGAAATTAAACCTTTGTTAGCTTTCAGCACTAGTGAAGGACATTACACATTTAACGTGATGCCGTTCGGTTTGCATAATGCACCAGGAGTGTTCACCAGGATGATGAGGAAGCTTCTACAACCTTTGCAAAGTCCCCATATCCATAATTTCATGGATGACATCTTAATTGCATCGGAAACCTATGAAGAACATATTGCTACGGTTGCTATGCTCCTCAGGAGACTACAGGAAACGGGTCTCACAGCCAGACCTAGCAAATGTCTCATCGGGTTTGAACAGTTAGACTTCCTGGGGCACACTATTTCTCACGGATGCAGTTGGCCTATTAAGAAGAACGTGGAGAAAATAATGGCAGCAAAAAGACCCCCGAACGAAGAAAGACGTACGTTCCTTCATATCGCTATGTGCATACTATCAGAAGTACATCCAGAACTTCAACGGACTGACGGCACCTCTGACTGACCTCACAAAGAAAGGTTGTCCTGATAAGGTCATATGGGATCAAAAGTGCGAACACGCGTATAGCACTTTGAAAGGACAGTTGTCTGCATACCCCATTTTGAGGTTGCCTGACCTCAAGAAACCTTTTGTACTGAGAGTCGACGCGTCAGGTCAGGGCATCGGGTCAACACTGCTTCAAGCCGATGACAGTGACCTGAACATGCTATTTCCAGTTGCCTATGGCAGTCGGAAATTAAATAAAGCGGAACGGAACTACAGCGTAGTTGAAAGGGAATGTCTTGCTCTGATTGACGGTATCAGACGCCATCATGAGTTTCTTTATGGTACATCTTTCACGGTGCAAACAGACCACGCTCCGTTAGCATTTCTTGGTGCCAATAAAGAATTTAACGCAAGGATCATGCGTTGGGCGCTTCTTTTAAGCGTTTATTCTTTCAAAGTGGAATATATTCCGGGAAGACAGAATGTCGGGGCTGATTTCCTGAGTAGAAACTGGACTACAGAGGAAGAGGAGGAAGGTGAAGATACCAATCATCCAAAAGTTACCGATCAGGGCAGCTTCATCGTCATAAATCAAACATGAAAACACGTTTTCACGTCTCAAAAGAGGGGACGATTGTGATGGACGAACTCGGCTGACCCTGAACTTTGTTGTAACTTCTTGTAAAAACGTTTATTCTTTCACGTGGATTCATTAGCTATGAAACTGTTCCACAGAGGGCAAACACGTTTGCTGATTGATATGCGGAAAGTTTACCTATCGTTGATTCTGGTCATCGCATTGATTTAAGGAGAGATTAAATCACGCCCACTAACATCTCTTGAACAATCATAGGCAGTTATTTTAATTAACTTGGCCAGTGGGGGGGGGGGGCGTCGCCAGAATCAAACAGGCACAGCGACCAAGATCAAAGAGACGAACTGAGGGATTTTAGGGGAGACTATCGGCGTTATCAAAGACAGTAGTGGTCCCTGATACGAGACGCAGTTGCTTGCCGCTAATTTCGCGTCTCGGTGTCAATCGTAGAACCGAGCGAACGGGGAAACCGAAACGGGCAGCAGCGAACGGAGATACGAAGACCAGGGTGCGGTTTCTTCTCTTGATTTGGCGGTCAGATCCCCAAAAGTTCGTGAGATCAAATAAGCTGTCAAGTTTATCATGTCCCACTCAACTTACATTCCATTTTAGCTAAATAGACCATGAAGACTAGACACGTTATCACTCGCTGGCCAGACCTTTACAGAAGCACTAGCTTTATTGAAATCTTGTTATAGATTTTCCCCTGGATTTTATATATAAATTTGCAGTGTTTTCTATTCTGTGCAAAGCGGTAATATATATTGCGTAAAGTGATCAGTGGTCTAGTTCAGTCATTCTATTTCAATGGATTTTGTGTTAATTTAAATCTATTAAATTAAACCATCTCAATAGTTCCAGTTGTAAATATAATGATCTATCTATTATATTATTTCAAAAGATAATAGATGCTTAAATTAACTTTTAAAGTCGCGAAGGAATTTATAATTAATAAATTCAGTTAAGTCCTAGTTTTATAGATGTGTGTTTTAACCACTAGAATTCGCGCAGTGTTTATTAAATACATAATTAAATACTCGAGTGTATTATAGGCTTAACGGGAAATTTATCGCGCTTGATTTTTCGGTATGTTACATGTCTTTTTTTCTTTCACACAGAGTGATCGTACCTGCGGTCCCAGCTAAATAAAGAAAGAAATAAAGAAATCATCCTATAAACTTCCAGTCATATTGAAGAAACATTTCTTTTAAAATATAATCTTGTGGCGGTCCTTGCGACCTAGCTGTCAGAATTAAATGAAATAAAGCCCACCCAAGAACATTTTAAAGAATAATCATCAAATTACCCTTACAAACCTGTAAGATAAACTGGAAGGTACTCATCGCCAGTAGCGATATCATATTTACTGTTTACTGTGAGAGAGTACATATTTTCCTGACTGTGACAGCCTAGTTTTTTTTTCCTCAATTGGATTTAATAAAACTATCATCACGCATTGAAGGAATTTTACCATAGCGGAGGATTAAAAGAGACCACTTCATTTTCACCCCTGTGCCGAACTGTGTTAGTGCCATCCCATAGACTCCTTTTATATATATAATAAAAACACGAAAACTCTTAGTCTTCAAGTCTTGCGATAAGTGAGAATATTTGTTACCAACAAACCCTCGCAAACATCTGGGGCGGGACATCGAAGGACTAGACAGTTCATATGTCAAAAGATTACTTGCTGTTTTTATATACTTTTTATGGATCGTCTGAGGCTGCATTCGGTAAGTGTGTGAGTATATGAGTGTGGATCCTCACGCGTGTGTATGAATGACAGGAAATTTAATCGTTTTCTTTTGTAAACCTGTTGTTAACTTTCTTGCCTAGTAATATAATTTTTCTGTATTCCCTGCATTGTTCCTTTAAGGGGGAGTTGCTAATTGGTTAACTCTGTTTAAAAACCCCCTCCTTTCCATTTGCTTAGTAAAGGGAAGAACAGCTGGGAAGAACAGGTTTTTTTTTTATCACCTATACCTAACTTTGTAACACCTCTTTCAGAGTAATTAACTTCACTGTTAGGTTAACGTACCTATGTTCCTGATATTATCTATCTCTGGACTGGGTTTGTCTTTGTCTAATAAGCGGGAAGGGCTTAGTCGATACCAATCTTCTTCACCCCTCCCAAATTTGTTATTTGCATTTGTGTACTTATGATAATTTATGTAATACCTGATATTTGTTAGTGATTGATGTTTAAAGTGAATAAAATCACATAAACTCATTTAGTTCTGTGTGTTGGATATACCCAAAGCCCAACATTTCCCCTATTCGTTTAATATAGTTTGTATCTACATCGTCTGTGTGTGTGAAAAACACCAAATCGGTGAAAAACAGGAGAGCAAAGAAGATCGGTTTGTGCGCGCAGACGCGTGAAGTCTGGAAAACTGAGCTTTCCATCATCATTTTCCACTCTAAACCGGACCACTATTTCTAAGACTCTTTTCTCTCAAAATAAATTTACGACAGCCAAATAAAAGCGATGAGTGAGAAAAATGAAGAAAAAGAAAGGATACTGCCGGAAGGCTGAAGATGTGAGAGATCACATAAAAGAGCATGTTCAGACGTTTTGTCACATGTAGATAACATGACTACTAACATGTAGATAACACGAGTACAATCATGTAGATAACACGACTACAATCACGTAGATAACACGACTATAACATGTAGATAACACGACTACAAATATGTAGATAACACGGCTACTAACATGTAGATAACACGACTATAATCATATAGATAACACGACTACAATCATGTAGATAATATGACTACAAATATGTACTGTAGATGACACGACTACTAACATGTAGATAACACGACTACAATCACGTAGATAACACGACTACAATCACGTAGATAACACGACTAAAAATATGTAGATAACATGACTACTAACACGTAGATAACATGACTACAAATATGTAGATACCACGACTACTAACATTGTAGCAAAGTTAGATTTTGCTGGGGAGGTTATGATGGTATCCTAAAAAGAATGAAATCCGTGTATGTATTAACCGTGTGAGGTCAAGCACATGTAGGCCCCTGACTCTATAAATGATGATGATGAATTATGTGCAGGGAACCTAACGCTACCTCCCTAGATCTCACACGGTCACTATTTTGGCTCTAGTGTCTGGTGTATGATGTACCTAGTGTCTAGGGGAGAAATGAAATGATGGTACACAACACAAAAACACTTTAAGTTTCTATGAGGAAGTGAATAAAACCTGTAGTTAAGTTTTTCTTAAAATTTGATAATTTTGTGTACAATTTATTTTGCCTGTCCATTCATATCGTTTGGACAGGTCTTTGAAAATGAGGACAAGATAGTTTACATAAAAGATTAACTAAAATTGTGTGGACAATCTGCCCAAATAACTACAATGTTAATATATGTCTTTCCTGTTGGAATGTTCACAGCTTAAATTTATTCTTCTAAGAGGGAGAGTCACTGTGTATGAGGGGCTGTATTATCATCATACCCCATCAACTTCCTGAGTATGATTTGAAATACCAAGGTTTATTTAAAACGAACAACTGTCAGATGTACCCAGGTCCTTAACATATCACCTGGGGTTTCTTGTTGAAAGATAAGATATTGTGTAGTTGCAGAAATATCGATATCACATCACACGCCCAAGCTCCTGCTGTTATCTCTTGAAAGCATACATGAAATTTCGGAGACTTCTTGGATTTATCGTCACTCCTCAGGTTTCCTGTCACCAGCTGGCAACAGGAAACAAAACCTCACAAATCAAGAAATATAAACAAATGACGCTGACTTTGCAAAGAAATGGCCTCAGTTTCTTCTGCTCCGTCCAGACTGTGAAATACTTATTTAGTTATTTAATTTACTTTTAAATTTATCACAGCTGTTCTCAGCGTATCTGAATAAAAAATACTGTTCAACTGGCAATGAATAGTGAAAGCTTTTTGCTAATATTTAGTAGCACTGGCCAATCGAAAGCTTGCGACTACCAGAATTCAAATGCAGTTTTTGAAAAACAAAAATAATTCCAAACATACTCTGCGTCTGGTAGTCGATTGGCCAGTCTGCTTTAGTTATGCCAATACAAAACGATGTTAGTTTTTGGTAACAATTTTCCTACCGCTCCCTTCTCCTCCTATACTCTTGTTACCCAAGCGAATTTGAATCTACCTCAATGCCTCCCTTCTAAGCCGGTGTCCCCACTAACGTTATGAAAAAAACAAGCAGGAACAACAGTCGGTCTGGTCGTGCGTCCGTAGACATTTAGTATTTTCTCAATAATTTGGCTAATACTGGGACTATCATATTATTTAAAATACATTCTTGCTCAGTGAATTCTAAGCTATACTACCATATTATTTTTATGTTCAGTTTCATTATGGTTTTAGATTTTCAATTTTGTCATCGTCAAATAAATATTTTACACAAGACGGCCATCTTCCCCTCTCGCCATCTCGCTAGCATGTATTTTTCAAATAACTAACTTGTTTTTGTGACGTCAGAAACATTACCGCGAGGAGGCAATAAAATTGTCTGCGTGTTTTGCCTCTGTTGGCTTTGCTCCAGCGTGTATATATGCATGGCGGACTATCAAGCGAAGCGGGGTGTTGGCGTGGCGGGTTAAGAATTGGCGTTAATAATTTGTATTGTATCGTGTAACACTACCAAAAAATGTAAGGATTACTACTTATTACCAGCGTTAAAGTTGACACAATACGTTAATTCAGATAGTTATTTTGCGACACACTTCCGCAAAATCGTTAATTATAAGTCTAGGCTGCAAAATGTATGCAGCAGATCTGGCAAAATGTTAAATGTTGGTAGTACGTTTTCGAAACCGAAACCAAAACGCGTGTTAGATTTTTACCGTGGAATCGTTCTATAGGCTTTAGCACTGCACAAAAGGCAGCGTTGCTGACGTGTGAGAGCATCACCGTCAGACACAATAGGGCGGGTTTATTTATTTTCATTTTATGACTAAAATCATACTGAAATGAGCGATTATTCTCGCAGATTTTACTATAAACATGTAGATAACTTACTTACTTAGTCGTCCCCTTCTACCGTGAGGTGTAGAGGTTTGGAAGAGAGAGCGCCAGGCTATCCTATCGGCTGTCTTCCTCCTGGCCTGGTTCCATTCTAGTTCTCGGTCCTTCAAAGATTGTCTAATGTTGTCCTCCTAGCGGACTCTGTGTCATCCTGGGGGTCTGGATCCCTGGCTCTTTGTTTCCCATGCTTGTCGTGGTAGCCGATCTCCTCCTATTTTGCAGACATGGCCAAACCATCTTAGTTGGGACTGTTCTACTTGGGTCTGCAGGGGGTCGGATTTTAGACCTTGACGTATCGTCTGGTTGCGGACCATGTCTCTTCTTGTTACTTCAACCACCTTCCTCAGATACCTCATTTCTGAGGTTTGGATCTGGCTTTTATGGGTTGTAGTCATTGCCCATGACTCGCATCCATATGTCAAGACTGGGACATAGGTGGAGCGGTATAGAGCCATTTTCGTTTTCTTACCAACCTCTCTCTTGCTGAGGAATCCTCGATTTATGGCCTGAAAAAAGTCTCCCAGCTGCTGCTTTTCGAGTGGCCAACTCTTCTTTGATGACCCCCTTTCGGTCTATAATAGCTCCAAGGTATTTAAAGTGGTCGACCTGCTCCAAGACCTGTTCTCCCAGCTTAACATGTCTTCTTTCTTCTCGTGATATCACCATGGATTTTGTTTTAGAGCTGCTTATGACAACCCCTCTCTTCTCCAGCTCTTCCTTCCAGACTTGCAGGTTGGATTGGAGATGTGCCTCTGATTTAGCAATCAGGGCAACATCATCAGCAAATGCCAGCCATGTAGATAACACGACTACTAATATGTAGATAACACGACTTCTAATTTGTAGATAACACGACTACAATCATGTAGATAACACGACTACAAACAAGTAGATAACATGATTATAAATATGTAAAGCAATACCACTACAAATAATAGTTGATCATGTGCCCTAATATAACCGACGGACCCAGTGTCTAAGTTGTAAAGTGCACGCCTCGCGAAAAGAAGATAAAGCGACTATAAATATGTAAATAACAAGACTACAAGTCTGTAGACAATACCACTTCAAATATGTAGATAATACGAATGAAAAATCTATTCTGTCCCATCTTCCAACGCGAGACGCTTACATTACCTTCTGTCCCCAATTATAACTTGTCAGCTCAGGTTATCCGGTCACAAATTATCTGCTGCCAACCGCGTTAGATGAACCGATTTTTAGACTGTCCTATCTTGCTCCCCTGAGGCATCGTTCTGGCAAGCAGAAGAAGAACACTCCTGTTTCTGATCTTTGGCAGGTTGGAATTTATCGGCCTAATTAGCATGTCAACAAGAGCCAGATGGAGCTAGGATTACACGTTCTTGGAATCTCAAAACCCTCTTCACTGCTCGCGGACTTGTTAACCTGCCTCATTGCAAATTAACTGGAATATTCTTCAGTTTGGCCAGCGCTAATGGCATCGCTTCTTTCAAGCCGTTCATTAAATTTCTGAAGCGATGCTTTTTTAAACATGGAGTATTTCCTCATTTTTTTTTTCACTATCATCATCAGTGTCATCATCTTTGCAAAATAACATGACCTGTTTGAAATAAATGTGTTCACATTGGGACGGCTTTAAGAATTATGTGGGACAATGTAGGGCCCTAGATAACACAAACGATCAGACAACTCGAACAGAAATATTTAAATATACAGCCACTTCTGAATCAGAAAATCGAACGTACAACGTTATGCTTCGGATGACAGGCCATGATGTGTGACGAGCGATAGAATATGAGTTTCAACGCAACAAAGGCTTATCACCTGCTCCTGACTTGTACAGGGCGTAGTAACAACTCTTCACATAGTCCTTACGTGTTCGCCTTCAATATTCCATGAAGTATCTAACATGTGAATTGTTTAAGAATGTACTCAAGGAAGAGATCTGATGTTATCATTTAAGTCTTTTTGTGTGAACTTTTATCATTTCATGCCTGAATGCGTGAACTTATCATTTCATGTCTGAATGCATGAACTTATCATTTCATGCCTGAATGCGCGAACTTACCACTTCATGCTTGAATGCGTAAACTTATCACTTCATGTCTGTGTGTATGCGTGTGTGAATTAATCACTTTATGCCAGTGTGTGAACTAATCACTTCATGTCAATGTGTGTGAGATCCGTGATCAACAGTTTTTCAGTTAGTATTGTCACGGTTTGCCTCCCCTTAGCTCTGCAGTAATGAATGGTCCAACAGTGGCCAAAACTCAAGAGTAACAAATGTGGGTCTTCAAAGGTGTCTACCTTCGCACAAGATTACTCTTGGCAGAGTCGTAGATAGAAGGATAATGATGCTTCTACCTCAAGGGAATGTTCACAAGATATTCAAAAAGCGAGAATAATGCTGCATAGGCTGAGCACGTTAACTCTAGTATCTGCCGTCAACTTTTGTGACGGATTATATAATCTTATGATTCGTTAGCTCGTTCAAGCCCCCATCTGAGTTAATTCAGCGAATTTCCTCTTATTATTATTTAGCTCTGTTTACGTGTATTTAAGAAATTGACTGAGACACACGAATATAGTGCATTCAAAATGATTAAATCAACTTCAGGTTTGTCTTTATACTATGTTTACATTTACATCGGTTGAAAAGTTTGTAAACTTTCATTACAGTTAGAATGAATATGTTTTACATTTACACTGGTTCAAAAGGTTGAAACTTTCATTACATTTAGAGTGAATATGTTTTACATTTACACTGGTTGAAAAGGTTAATAATATAACAAGTTTGTACATCATGTCTTTCATCATTCCCTTCCTGCTTCATATGGAACTTGGGAATACCTCTACTTTTGGTTCTTTATATAAGAAATTCGCAATAAAGCAGTCACCAGCCCAGGCAGTGGTGGTTCATGAAATCATCATTCTATACGCTGAGGTTGCCAGCCTCAAATGACTTGGACATCCACTAGCAATTTTTACATATTAATATTCACATGTGAATATATACGTATTAGTTCACATGTTAATAATGAAAAAAATATAGAATTCAAAATGTACAACTTACGCCAATCTTTAGGCTTACAGACTGCTGGTTCAGAGAAATAAAGGCACTTGTGAAGGCCTCTTAGTAGTGCCCCTTATTCCAGAAAAGGCAGACACTTGAACACGAGCTTTCAGCTTGTAAGGTGGCATTAGGGCAAGGGCGATACACATGGAGCCACAACAAAGTGCTAAGCGAGCTAACTGCGACAATAGATCTAGCAAAGATGAAGGCGAATAGCAAAGTCAGGCCGAGAACCCCAAATACATACTTTGTGAGAGCAGGAAAGTCAGCACACCCCAAACCGAGTAAATCAGGTAGCAGTTTACCATCTCTTCTTGACTGTGCAAATGACTGCGAGATGGCGGTATACCTACCTGCACGAGGGGCATATCCAGAGAGCATCAGAAAATCGCGAAGACGGCCGGATATAATGCTGCATTCTTCATCATCGCAGCAGGTTATAATGATTGAAGTGACCGTGCCATTGGAATCCAGATTAGACGAGCAACATTCGTTCAAAGTGGCAAAGTATAGTGATCTGGCCGCGGATCTGAGACCCGATGTGTTCACTGCAAGGGTCATAGCTGTTGAGGTCGGAGCAAGAGGGCTCGTTGCTGCGTCAGTGTATGATTTATTGAAACTGTTGGGTCTGAGAGGACAGTCGAGAACAAGGGCACTGAAGAAGCTTAGTGAAACTGCGGAAAGGGAATCATGCTGGCTGTGGAACAACTGCAATGGGCTACGAAACTCGGGACAGTAAAATCTAGCATCACCTGCGGTATAGGAAACACCGTGAAATTTGTCTAAGTCCGCAATACATCGAGTTTTTCATTGAATTGGTGAAAGGACGGCGGCGTTACAAGAAACAGGTGGTGCCTTATATGGGGTGTCAAGCGAAGTAAGATTTCAGAGGCCGGCTCGCAAAGAATTCACGCCTCGTCAGCTTCACACAGGCGTGTCAATGTTGGGCTGCGGAACGACAGCAATAATTTGTCTTCCCTTAGTTACTTTCACAATTGCCTCCTGCTATCGGAATTGTGGATTTTAAAGCTACATCTTGGCGCGAGTGAATTTTCACAGTGTTTTCAACCAACTAAAGTGTCCGGTTATATTGCCCCTCTCGTTCCTGGCGCGTGTTGCTTACTATTAGACCAGGCCCAAATCAGAAATGTAGTTATGTTTACATCTTGAGTGCCGGACAATAATTTCAAACATGTGTGTTTAGGATGGAGTAATTCAAAATATTTCAACTAGGAAATTTCTGTGCATTAACACAAAGGTCAAGTCTTCCATATATGGAATGAAAACTTCCGATCACTCTTTCGGCAATGTTTACAAATAAGATATTACTTTCATCTACAGTAATGTCTTTGTAACAAGGTGTAGAGGAAAAGGTCATTAGTTTCCGCCGAGTGCATGCCGACAGGTCGATAATTTATCGCGGGGCAGTCCTAGGTAAACATGACACGCGTTCACTATGCGAATATTGGCCGGGCCCATCTTGGTTTTACCTATTTCTTAATCTTAGTTAAATCCGAGAAGCGCAAAGCAAATATGATCAATTATCACTGAAGGGGGTGTAAAATTGATTAGGAAATAGCTACTATCTGCTTGATAGCAGAGAAAAAAAATGAGCTGATCACGGAAATTGCGAGTGATTTAGTACAAAAATGCAACTATATACTGCCGGAGAGGAAAATAGATCAATCCAATGTTTCATGTGACACGTATGCACATTTGTTTCTTCATATATGCAAGTGTAGCTTAAGTGCAAGTTTAT
This sequence comes from Oreohelix idahoensis, assembly GCA_024509875.1. NCBI lineage: Eukaryota > Metazoa > Mollusca > Gastropoda > Stylommatophora > Oreohelicidae > Oreohelix > Oreohelix idahoensis. The sequence goes on along the minus strand of JAMPIV010019394.1, from coordinate 545,541 downwards.
TACATTATGTCAGCAAATATTTGCTTATTTTTTAGAAACCGTATGGTAACAAAAGAAGCCTGACATGGACAGCCACAGCGCCAGATTATTCATTAGGCACATGGACACGGGCCAAGGGCCCCAGGCTTACAGGGGCTCCCGCGAAAAAAGTAAGGGAGTCATAACGCACAGAGATGGTTCCCACAATATCTTAATAGCCTAGTTCTTAATCCGGCCCTTGACAGCCAGCTTTATTAGAGGAATAGATGTTATTTGAGAGCGAACGACGAAGAAGATCTTATTTTTTTCAGCACGTGTTATTAATAAAGTTACCGTTGAGACAAACAAACAAACAACTTAACAAAACTTAAATGTAAATGGCCTGGACATGCGCTGGGGTAACAGATTACTTGCATAGCTCGTTAGGCCTTGACATAACCCGTTTTCATTATTGTACCTATCTTATATCTTGGAAGTTGTCACATACTTAATTGGGTTCACTCTCTTTTCCTCTGTGGCAGTATTGTTATTTTAGAGCCATTGGTTGCACTTCTTCTTCGTAATAATTCGTCTTGTCTGTTTACCTGACCATCCCTGCTGAGAGAGTAGACAGGTGATGCAATATTGACCGACAGTCATGTTGGTAAATTCTCGTGTACCAAACCTTGGCCGCGCCGGATTAACTCAACATACGCCCAGAAAGTTTATTCAGCACTGATATGGCTATTCTGATTCACTAATTACTGTCGTGAAGAGTCACAGCCTAGATGGTTACACGAGGGTCGGTGTTTGCACAAGGACGGGGAGATAAATTACCCGTCTGCGGAAATATTACAGACATGCACCTGAAAGACGGAATGTTGTAATAACTTCCGGACAAAAGTGTTACAAGGACATTATTTGTGATGATGTAGGGAGTTGTAGTGCAATCATTACTGCGAATCGACGGGTATAACAACTCCTTAAACGGAAAATGACCTTTAAATAACATGCAGAATTTTCTATATGAGGATTTTTTTTTAAATAGACGCCATCAAACCACGCATAATTGTAACTATTTGCCGGAATTCGAGATGTAAACATAGCTACATTTCTTATTGGAGCCTGGTCTGATAGTAGACAACAACGTGAGTGGAACGAAAGTTGTAATATAACCTGACACTTTTGCTGGGTTAAAGCACGGTGAAATTCAACTCGTCAAGAGACAACTAGACCGGCCAGAGTTAGGAATAGAATAAGAATCCATTTATCGGACCGGACGTTTGAGCATCTTGAGGACTTAAAACCCCAGGAAAATTCTACCATTATTAGCAAGGAAAACCGGAATCTGAGGAATCTGAAACATGGAGTCAAAGTGGGCCTTATTATAAAGTAACAACCCCAGAACACGTGTAAGAGGCATTTTCAACAAGTTGCCTTATTCTGTCTCTGAGCCAGAAATTTATGATCCAAAAGTCAATTTGGGTCGTTGATATCAACTGAGGGTACTATCTCTGGAACAAGGGAGAGTATAAGTGGCCTGATGTCGACGCTAGACACCATCATCAGACGGGTCGTAGAGACGCGGGACCATGACAATTCTTGGAACGTTCCACAACTTTAAAACTTGACCAGTGACGAGTGTGTATCAGTCATCCATCTACAAAGAACCAAACATCAGCTGGAGCAGAACCGACAAAGTCATTGGCAGCTAAGTAGAAACATAAAAGCTACCAAGTGAACTATCCAATTTTTAACGCCATAACATCACCCAGTGATGATAACTTTTTCTATAAGTAATTATTGATTTTTATAACTGTTAAAACATAATTGATTATTAAATTTATTACTTGTATAAAGACAAACCTAAAGTTGATTTAATCATTTTGAATCTACTACAACGATATGTTTCAGACACTTTCTTAAATACACTTAAACAGAGCTAAACAATAATAATAAGAGGAAATTCGCTGAACGAGCTAACGAGTTACAAGTAAACCCTATCCTTCACAAAAGTTGACGGCAGATACTAGAGTTAACATTTGCTCAGACTCATGCAGCATTGTTCTGGCTTCTCTGAATATCTTGTGAACACTACCTTGAGGTAGAAGCATCATTATCCTTCGACCTACAACTCTGCCAAGAGTAATCTTGTGCGAAGGTAGACACCTTTGAAGACCCACATTAGTTACTATTGAGTTTTGGCTACTGTTGGGCCACTACTGCAGAGCTAAGGGGAGGCAACCCGTGGCAGAAGTGAATCAGTACAAACTGTTCCATATGTCAGGTCTTAGAGGGCTGAGTTTGTGATCTGTTTCATAAATTTCCTGAACGCTTCATTTTTCTCTTCTTCTTTTTTTGTTGTTGTTGCTAGGTTCAGAAATCGTGATTATCACCATTTCCTTTTGGTTTGGTTTTGGATTTAAGGAACATCAATGCTTCCAACTCCTCCATTAGATCACACAAGGAGGATCTCAGCACAGCGCACGAACTCCGTAGCACCGGCGAGGATCCCAATGTGTGTATATAGGAATCACACTTTCTATACATATTTCTGTGGTGGGTAGGTTTCCTAATTTTTTAATTTTGCCGGGGCCTACTCTTTTTTATTTTCAATTTTGGAGGGATTCTTAACGTGCGCAACTTGCATACGGGAGCTCCTATTTTTTCACCCTTTTTCTAGAAAGCTAGGAATCCGATCTCACTACCCAGGAGATTTGGGGGGGGGGGGGGGGGGGGGGGGGGGGGGGGGAGGGGGGGGGGGGGGGGTGGGGGAAGGGAAGGTGTGATATCATTAGGAACCACTGGTTGTTAAAAAATGTCCATGTTGCGTACATATTTTTTATATGTCGCACAGATTACAGTTGATACGATTACAAATGAAAATGTAACTATCTGTTTGATAAAAGGATATTTATTTATGAACTTACAACTTTTAAGAAAGGGGAATAACTCAGAATAGTAAATGTGTATTTATTCTTTGGGTGATCGGTTCCTGTTTTGTTCCCGTGTATTGAACAAGCGGAGGAATCTAGATTTATATCATTTGATAGCTGGAAACAGATTGTTCTCGCTTAAGGTTTTGCAGGAATATTGAAAGTCCGAATCTAGGTTTACTGTTTGTCTGTTTGAGACGATTCCGTCTTATATCATGTTATCTTTGTGTGTCTGGGCTGGATTATTTGTTCTTACACTCTGAGCGGATGAAGATAAGAGAGTGTGTTCTTCGGTTATGGAGTCTGGCGGGACGCCAATGTCGAGCGGTCCAAAGTTTTGTGATCTCAAGTTATCATGGGGAAGAAGATTGTGTCTTCTAGGACTGTTTTAGTCTATGTGTTCCCCAGTATTATTTCTATTACGCCAGAAAAGTGTTTTTGTGCTTGCTATTGATTCTTGGCCAAGGTAAACGTACTTTTACTGACTTCGTTCCTAGGCTTACGATGGGTTATGTTTAGGCCTACATGAATCTACTTATGTTCAGATGTCAGAACGACATATCGTTTAGCAGCACTAAGAATGTTTCTACACAGCAATTATGAGGACAGATAATGCTGATATTGGTGGAAACTTTGATATCCTTATGAAGTGAATCTTTCTAGAAGTTTTGTCATCTCACCGTTGTGTGAGCGATGTTAAGGACCAAGGAAGCCATCTTGGAATCCGAATTATTGTCAATCATTCATCAGAGAACAGGGTTGTCCCTTACTACCCGATAATGATCCAGAGATCACAGTTATGAAAGAAAGATCTATTATGGGAGATTTAGCATTTACTCCGAAGATATGTGCTGAATGCTATTTGAAAGAATCTACGCTAGAGTACAAGCTACACTCATGCTAAGAGAGATTCTGTACAAGAGTCACTATGAACATTATGTATAAACTGACGTGATCTGTCAGTACAACCTGATATATATATATATATATAGATGTGGATTAACTATAGAACTCTGAATGCTTGTCTACAAATGTTCCAGTATGAGGTTATCCAGCATGTATGCTAACTTAAGATGATACACCATTGATCAACACCATGCTGTTTATGTCGTCATGTGTTCCTGTAACCATACACGTACTGTTCCAGTGTGCGTCTCATTAAATATTATAAAAAGAACACAGTAGTTCCAGTAATCCTTGACTTCTACATGTGAGAGTATGAATATATTGTTACCAAGTTGTCAACTCTTCAGAACCATTCTACCATTCGCGTACAATGTACTCTCACTTCAATGTTTACACTACCCTGTGTAGGTCGAGTTGACCTGTGTCTGTCTTCACGGTGACAGCACCTCTTTGAATACAACAGTACTACCAGCCATCATACTTTACAGTGAGGTTCTATACACCACACTCGATTCTTTACAGTGGAGTCGCAAACAACAGAACTTTACAGTGGTGTACTACAGGTGTAGTAAGAAATAACTTCTTTACACTGGTGGCCGTATAACTTCTTTACAGCGGTGGCCACTATATCCATTACAAGAGACTGTAGTAAGAGAAATATCTTTACAGTGGTGTGCCAGCTTCCTGGGTCAACCTGCACAGTGGACATATTTGAGAAGTCAGCTACTGAGACCAGACCATTCCTTGGGGCCTGTTACGACACACGTAAACACCAGCAATACAACTTTACAGTCGATGTCAGCGCGACCTGTCCTATCGAGGTATACAGTAACTAGGTCAGCGTTTGTTGACATTTTTTGTTGATGGACATTTGCCATAGAACAGACAGCGTTACACAGCAAGTTTGTTTGGAACAGACAGCATTACATATCAGAGTTGGAACATATATTTGACAGTGTTTGCAAAATGTACAGTGCAACTGAAGCGAGAAGTCTTACTTGTGATTCTGAGGAACTGTAAACAGTGGATTCTCCTGCACTGCCATAGTTTGTGTTGAACTTTTATGATTTAGGCCAGATTTGATTATTTAATAAAGTACCATAGTACTGTAGCATTATTGCGTATAACTGTGCCTTCTTCGCAACACATTCTATCTGCAACACATTACATTACATTACATTATAAATATTTATGCTATATGTACATTTATGTTTACATGTTTATATGTGATATTTGTTTGTATTCTGCGGGTTGTTGTTTCGGTTGGGCGGAGTCTCCCTTAGATCATACCACGTGATAGAGGTCGTCTATTGTGAGCGTTTTCTATAGGGTGAGCAAATTTCCGATACTGGAATTTGCAAAGCGACTGCTGTTGCTATTTTTTTTTTTTTTTGGTTAGTTGTGACGATATGGTCAGTGTTGTTTTCGGAAGTTTCTTCACATTCTTTAGTTTTGTTTTGATTTGTTTGTAATTTGTTGGTCTACCCTTTGCTATCTTTCAGTTTCATACAACATTTATATTTATATACTGTGGCGTTATTTGTATTTGTTATCCTCTTGCGGTTTATTTTTTATTGTTTTTTCCATTTGATTTATTTGATTTCCGCAAATGTTTTCATGTTGTCTTGTATAATTGTTTTTTATGTTCTTGATCGACATACACTATTTAAAATATAGTTGATCATATGGATTTATGTGAAAGAATCAACTGATGATTAATGTTGATTAGATAAGACACTATTTCTTGTGCATTGCACTTATGTTATAGAGTGTTGCAGCAATTTATAATTGTTATTTTTCAAAGAAATATACAAGACCTTGATAAGGCTTGTCTCACACAGACATTGTGATTGTGTACTGATTAATACAGTGATTAAGAACTTTTTGCTATATTATCTTGAAATATATATGTAATTATACACTATTGATATTATAGGGTACTTAGATTATAAAGGTGATTATACAAGCTCTTTGTTAGAGACTTGTGTCACACAGTGTTTGGTGTAAAGTGAACTGTTTATACTAGATCTTTATTGAAAGACTAGTTCCCATTGAGGTTGGTATAAGGTATTATTATTTCAGGTGACTGATCTTGTATTATCAGACATAATGTCAGACAAGATGATGGATATTGTACATCATTTTCTTCAGGAAGGAAGAAAAAAATTACGTCTATGTGGTGAAGACAGTGAAAATTATGCCACAGAGCAGTTTCTGTTTCAAGCGAGTGATGTTCTTGAAGAATATGCTAGGTATAATTATAAAAACGGCTATTCAACAGAGAAAGCAGTGAGACTTTCTAAGTTTATATCTACTGTTTTTTGCAAGGAAGCTGAACTTACGACTCAAGGCAGTAATATTGTTACTTTGAAAAAAACGATAAATGAGCTTCAAAGTGATAAGAAAGCTCTTACTGATAAGTTATCAGAAATGAATGATGAAAATGCTACATTGAAGAGTAAAGTGACGGAATTGATAGCGGATAATAGGAAATTTGGTGAATTCTCTCTTAGACAGAAAAAAGAGTTAGAAGATGAAGTTACCTCATTAAGACAATTAATACAAAATAAACTTGACAGAGAGAGAAATGAGTTGGTTAATAATGAGGTGACCTCATTAATGAACATAGATATTGGAGAAGAGAGTAAAGATGATTGCAATACACATGTGGCTCAAATTCAGAGCCTGGAATCTGAGGTAACTCTTTTGAAAGAAAAGATTACTAAGCAAATCACTATGGAGCAGAACATGAAAGTTCTGGATAAAAGAGTAGCAGAGCTTGATTGGGGTAATCAAGAACTCAGAAAGGTTCTGTGTCAACAGGAGAAAGTGACTGAGGAAAAACAAAACAATATTGGAAAATTACTTATGGAGAAAAAGGAGCTGCAAGATGAGATGAGTTCAATGAAGAACAATCTTCTTGATAAAGAACAAGCTCTTGTTAGTGAGCTAGAACAGGTCAAAATGGACAATGAGAAATCAAAGGTTGAGTTGATGAAAAATAATGATACATTTGAAACTCTGATTCGAAATTTGAAATTAGAGAATGAGAAGTTGAAGTCAGAGTTAGTGGAAATGAAGAAACAGGAATTAGAAGCTGAAGAAAGGAAAGCAAATATGAACTTGCATGAGGAGAAGATGTCGTCTATGGAACAGAAAAAAATAAAGGTAGTGAATGAGAAGGATATGGTTGTTTCTGAAAAGATTGATGAACTTAGTCATCATAGTGCTATAGAAGCACTGAAACTTGAACTTGTTCAAGAGAAAGCTAAGGTTTTAGAAACCACATCTCAGAAGGAAAAGTTGAGTAACGATCTTAAAGATAGTATTGCTAGAGAGAAAACTCTAGTATCTCAGTTACATGTTACAAAGTTAGATTATAACTGGGAAGTTAGAACCAACGAGAAAATACATAAAGCCCTTGCTAAGCAAAAAGCTATCTCAGAGGTAGAAATTGCAAAACTTCGCAACAGAATTGATGGGTTATTGGATATTGTGTTGAACAATAGAATGTTATCTACTACCAAGGTGGATAGATTTAAACATAAACATGATGTTCAACATGTTGCTAATGCAAAAAGAGCGACAGCCCTCATGCAACATCAATATGTGAACAAATCTTTTCGTGGAAAATATGGTTTCCCACGAAATAACGATACTGCCTCTAATGGGAGTTGGCGTGAGGCCAACAAAAGTGAATTAAGTGTTTCTTTTGATCACGGTGAGGACTTGATAAAGTGTCATGACAAGATTCCTCATGAAAACCGTGGATCAAATTTTTCGAAGTTCTGATAGAGTGGTAAAAGAGAACAAAACTACTAGTATCAATCCTACTCAGCCCAAGCAGTACGATCCATCTGTTAAGCACAGTGCCACAGGCAAAAATAACAACAATTGTGCTAGAAAAGATAGGCGTAATTATGAACAGCGCCAAGGGCGTTCATCACGTGTTAATCTTCCTTTTTCACGTAATGGTTCTTTTTCAAAGAACTGGAAGCAATTTGATGATGCTCAAATTTTTGGTCCCAGTGACAATAGGAACTTCAATAGAGGTTACAAATCTCATAATAATTATTTTTGTGGACAACAAAATCCTACTGATCATAAGGGTAATAACACAACTTTTCATAACTATGGTAAATGGAGTGTAAACAGGAGCAATGGTCTCAACAGAGATAATAATTTTGATAGATCTCGTTATGACGGTAGATCTCAACATGAGTCCAAGATTTCCTGATACACTTCCAGACTTATGTCTGTCCTTTGTATGATATGTTGATTGTATAAATACTTAGCGGTTCACTTATTTTGATTCACTGCTAATTCTTTGATGATGTTTCTTTTGCCAATCGTGAACTTATGATACCTAATATGAAATGGTTATTGAAATTATTGTATGCATTGTGTCATTGCCAATATGGTAGTAAGCATTGGTGGCAACTCCCTGGAAATGTTTACACTTAGAGAAATACTTTCTCTGAGATGTTGAGATATATATTCTCATTCTTTGCCTTAATCTGGCTTTATAAATTCTTGATACTTCTCATCTGCGCATCATATGTGCGTTGGGGGGGGCCTATTTTATGTGGCTCTCAGAGAAAAAAGAAAAAAATTGCATTTTTTTTTTCTTCCCGGGGGTTGCGGTAGTCTGTTGCGTACATATTTTTTATATGTCGCACAGATTACAGTTGATACGATTACAAATGAAAATGTAACTATCTGTTTGATAAAAGGATATTTATTTATGAACTTACAACTTTTAAGAAAGGGGAATAACTCAGAATAGTAAATGTGTATTTATTCTTTGGGTGATCGGTTCCTGTTTTGTTTCCGTGTATTGAACAAGCGGAGGAATCTAGATTTATATCATTTTATGTCTATTATAGCTGGAAACAGATTGTTCTCGCTTAAGGTTTTGCAGGAATATTGAAAGTCCGAATCTAGGTTTACTGTTTGTCTGTTTGAGACGATTCCGTCTTATATCATGTTATCTTTGTGTGTCTGGGCTGGATTATTTGTTCTTACACTCTGAGCGGATGAAGATAAGAGAGTGTGTTCTTCGGTTATGGAGTCTGGCGGGACGCCAATGTCGAGCGGTCCAAAGTTTTGTGATCTCAAGTTATCATGGGGAAGAAGATTGTGTCTTCTAGGACTGTTTTAGTCTATGTGTTCCCCAGTATTGTTTCTATTACGCCAGAAAAGTGTTTTTGTGCTTGCTATTGATTCTTGGCCAAGGTAAACGTACTTTTACTGACTTCGTTCCTAGGCTTACGATGGGTTATGTTTAGGCCTACATGAATCTACTTATGTTCAGATGTCAGAACGACATATCGTTTAGCAGCACTAAGAATGTTTCTACACAGCAATTATGAGGACAGATAATGCTGATATTGGTGGAAACTTTGATATCCTTATGAAGTGAATCTTTCTAGAAGTTTTGTCATCTCACCGTTGTGTGAGCGATGTTAAGGACCAAGGAAGCCATCTTGGAATCCGAATTATTGTCAATCATTCATCAGAGAACAGGGTTGTCCCTTACTACCCGATAATGATCCAGAGATCACAGTTATGAAAGAAAGATCTATTATGGGAGATTTAGCATTTACTCCGAAGATATGTGCTGAATGCTATTTGAAAGAATCTACGCTAGAGTACAAGCTACACTCATGCTAAGAGAGATTCTGTACAAGAGTCACTATGAACATTATGTATAAACTGACGTGATCTGTCAGTACAACCTGATATATATATATATATATATATATATATATATATATATATGTGGATTAACTATAGAACTCTGAATGCTTGTCTACAAATGTTCCAGTATGAGGTTATCCAGCATGTATGCTAACTTAAGATGATACACCATTGATCAACACCATGCTGTTTATGTCGTCATGTGTTCCTGTAACCATACACGTACTGTTCCAGTGTGCGTCTCATTAAATATTATAAAAAGAACACAGTAGTTCCAGTAATCCTTGACTTCTACATGTGAGAGTATGAATATATTGTTACCAAGTTGTCAACTCTTCAAAACCATTCTACCATTCGCGTACAATGTACTCTCACTTCAATGTTTACACTACCCTGTGTAGGTCGAGTTGACCTGTGTCTGTCTTCACGGTGACAGCACCTCTTTGAATACAACAGTACTACCAGCCATCATACTTTACAGTGAGGTTCTATACACCACACTCGATTCTTTACAGTGGAGTCGCAAACAACAGAACTTTACAGTGGTGTACTACAGGTGTAGTAAGAAATAACTTCTTTACACTGGTGGCCGTATAACTTCTTTACAGCGGTGGCCACTATATCCATTACAAGAGACTGTAGTAAGAGAAATATCTTTACAGTCCATCAATTATATTCCCTGTACTGGGAGCGAACACCATTTAAACTCCCATTACACTCCCTGTCTCCCTGTCACGCTTGGCTAAGAAAGTTCTGGCACTCTGGCGGTTAAGATCACCCTTTCACTAGTCTGGTCTTTTAGTCCCTCTCATTTCTTATTATTTTTGTCTCTTGACAGCGGTAGATTGGGGAAACTGGCCTGTCACTTTGTAATTGGACAGGTTAACTCCCCTTTCTCTAGCGTAGGTGAGCGGGGGAGTATCTTAAGTCTTTTCATGTCTTCTGTATGCTGGTGGGCATAATTTGTAAGGCATCCTGGGACTCTTGTTGCTGGTGGCGGCGACATTCCTAGAGTTCTTTGACACCGAGCTTGGTCACTGCACGCTCTATCTAGTAGACAGCGGCAGAGTTCGCGGGTCTTTAACCCCGCGGAAAGCCGTTGCCTGTCATGTGACTGTGCATGGCTAAAAACTTTACGCCAGAATGTCGGTCCAGCTTTAGTAGTGCTTTCATCCAGGAAAAACGGGAAACCATGTTTCCGGGGGCCTTGCGTCATTATTACGCACGCACCATGGTTCCGGGGACTTCGACTCGCAGGTGAGACGAACATCTGCAGGCTTTAGTCTCCTATATAATTCGGCAACTCACTTTGTCTAGCACTTAATGTCTCCAGAATTCTCTACTGTAGAGTGGGTGCTGTTCAATAACTAGTACTGACGACCTGCTATCATTTGGTGTTATTGGAATTCTTTACATGTCGGTAAGAGCTCTTAATTAAACAGATAGTGGGTGTATTAGGAACTTAGTCATAATCTTCATCAAGGGGCTAACGCGTATAGTGTTACGTTTTTACTCTCACTTATCACGACGGGAAGTGAATAATTGTTAATTTCTCTACCTACCACTAAATCAACCGTGAATATGTTTCAAATAGTAACTTTTTGTTCGAAGGAAAGTGTGTGTGTGTGTGTGTGTGTTTATGTCAATTTTTCCCAAACAAAGGTAAACCCAACTTAACGTTCTGCTACGAGTTCCTGCAAAGAATTTTTCAAGTGTTGTAAATAATTGTGCTATATTGATGACTCCTAAGAGTATACTGTACAAACAACATAGAGGATTACCCATGAGTACCTTAATAAGGTCTATTGTCATAAGTCATATATGTAAATATTGTTGTTGGTTAGTGTGTATCAGCCCAATAGTTGTAACCCGATATAGGCCGTGCAGTTTTATTAATTTTGTAAAAGACGCTTTGCTAGCGGAAATTTTCACGCAGACCGGGTTGGGTCAAGCTCAACAGGGTGCCGGGTTTGTTTACATTCAAGCCTTAGACCTATTTATATAATCCATATGTACTTACGTCTGGTCCGCACAGACATCGGCGTTCGATTGGTCGATAACAAGGAAAGGGGAGATGATTTTGTGACAGGGTCAGCCAGCGCTGACCGGCGGGAATTCCGACGCTAATGTGTAAGGGAGTGGGGGGGCGTTCATTGTTGTTTACTGTAAACAGTGCCTGATGTACTATAAACTTTTGTAACTATATATTGAACCCTCGTGTAAGGACAGATGTTTATAGCGGCTGTATGCATTTGTATTGTCAGTGAAGCTCCCATACACTACCAAAGGAAAACTGGGAGGCAATAAGTCCCAGCCTGAGTTACCTTCACTGTTTGGAATTTACCAGTCCCGATTGGATTCCCGATTTGGTTTTTGGGAACCTAAACTATTTCTTGCAGTACAAAGATTTCAGAGACAGCCAAGGCTCAAGCTCACCAAACTTCAGAATAGTGCGCCAATTCTAACCTCATTTGTAGGTAGCTTTGGCCCTGTTCACTCCCGCACAGTCACATTCTGACTGACCAGCGTCTCTCGGTTACAGTAGGGTGCATTGACTACTCAAAACCTGAGTTTGGGCTCGTTCAACCCACTGGATATCAGGGTTTATTTATATTTGAGTCATTCGTGGATATATTCCCCACTGACGTCCGTCATCCTTGGATTAAATTGATTTCTACACCTCATCGGAAGAGAGAAAGGGAAGATGGTAGTCTTCAAGTGTAGAGGGATAATACGTCACTGACGGAAAGGGAAAATATAGACTCAGGGATTCAGAGACGGGGGTGGGAGTTAATGAATTATCGAGGGAGTACTTGGTTGTACTTATTAGAGAGAGTGTTTACCTCTCGGCATTGTTTCTTTGGGCTTTGTTTTGTTTGGGTTATTTTTTTCTGTGTAGCCTGGATCATGGTCGTCTCGTCATAGAGACTGAGGACCGTTGACGGGTCATAGATTAGGAGTGGTGTTTGTGTTATTCCAAGTACCTCCTGTGGATTTCCTAAATTATTATTATTCAACTTAGGCTGCCATTCTGGATTTGTAAACCAGAATCGGTTTGATGTTTTTTTCTGTTGGTTGGTTTTATGTAAGTTTGTGATTGTGAATTTATTTGGTTTACCTGACATCGCGCAGGCATAATAGTATTTTCTTTATTTACACTTTAATAAACATAGAAAAACTATTAGCGGATCAGAATTCTCTTTCTTTCTCTATATTTGTTATTGGTGAATGTGGTCACTTGTTGTGTAGGAGTCCCTTACTCAATATATATATTCAATTGTTCATATATGTGTGGAAGAGAGGGTGAGTGGGATTAACATTTAACAGAAGTCCGAGTGGCGAGATAAAAGATTGTTTATCAAATTTGCACTCCAGACTGTTACACTTCCACTCAACATTCACATTCTCTATTTCAGACACACATCTACTATCTCACTCCTCACTCAGACTTTGGTATGTCACAGACACTCTTTTTCTCCACTCGTGACACTCCTTAAAGAGCATGGAGCCACCGTGGCAGCTAGCTTCCTGTCAGAAAGCCTGCATACAATAATTCCTGTGTTGTTGCATAGGTGGTTTCTGTAGCACTTTGTTTCACGTAAAGAGCTTACCGGCCCCAATCGCAACATCTTATTATTGCCCTTTACGACATACCGGAGGCATCAGTAGTCATATTCTTTCATTGCGTCCTCAGAGACCTCCCCATTTCCAGGAACTACACGGGGCAGGTTCAGAAATTCGTTGGATAATTGGCATGCCCGTACGATAATAAACGTATGAACGTTTTCAAGTGCGAGTTTTAAACACAGGAAGAACTTATACTAAACAACTCTTCAGCGAACAGAAATGATAAAGAGGCAAAGAAGCAGATTTACTAAACAAGTCAACAAGCAGATCTAATTTAAGAGTAAACAGTTAAGCTTACTAAACAGATAAACAGGTTGACTATAATTAAACTAGTAAATAAACATTTATAACACCACACTTAAAAATGAACTTCTTAACGGGTAAAGAAATCAAAATTAAGAACAGCAAACAAACATGATTATTATAATAGTGAAAGTACTTATCAAATAAATAAACTAACCATGTAATAAATAGAATTGCTGATCAAGTAAAAACAGCAGATTAGTACATTATGTAAACAAGTCAAGAAACGGACTGAACTAAAGAGTTAACAAGCACATTTATACAGTAAGAACGCTAGCAGATGTACTAAATGACTAAAGACATTTAATAACAAACAAATAGAATTATCGAACTTGTAAATAGACTTTTTAAATAAACACACTGAACAAGTACAATGCAACAGATAAATTTGAAAAAAAGGCCAAACAAGTGAACAAAAGGCGTACTAACGAATAAATATTTAGACTTAATAAACGATAAATCAGCAGATTAATAAGAGAACAAATAAAGCAGAGTTCTGTATAGTTCCCCGCGATCTCTTATAAGACAAAGAAAGAACAGACTACTGTTTCCCCAGGCATGTCGCAGAGGGCGGCAAATATGAAGTTCTGTCTAGGAAACTCCTCACGTAAAACAAATTGCTACATACACTGCTGCTGCTGCTAGAGCATGGGAATGTTTTCTGAAAGGTGACCAGCTTCATGCTCAATAGGGAGCAAAAAGGAAAATGATGATGGTGATGAAAGAAGATTGATTTACGAGAAGGATAAAGAAAGCTGATTTACGAGAAGGATAAAGAAAGCTGATTTACGAGAAGGATAAAGAAAGCTGAGTTACGAGAAGGATAAAGAAAGCTGAGTTACGAGAAGGATAAAGAAAACTGATTTACGAGAAGGATAAAGAAAGCTGATTTACAAGAAGGATAAAGAAAGCTGATTTACGAGAAGGATACAGAAAGCTGAGTTACGAGAAGGATAAAGTAAGCTGATTTACGAGAAGGATAAAAAAGCTGATTTACGAGGATAAAGAAAGCTGATTTATGAGAAAGATAAAGAAAGCTGATTTACTAGAAGGATAAAGAAAGCTGATTTACGAGAAGGATAAAGAAAGCTGATTTATGAGAAGGATAAAGAAGGCTGATTTACGAAAAGGATACAGAAAGCTGATTTACGAGAAGGATAAAGAAAGCTGATTTACGAGAAGGATAAAGAAAGCTGATTTACGATAAGGATAAAGAAAGCTGATTTACGAGAAGGATAAAGAAAGCTGATTTACGAGAAGGATAAAGAAAGCTGATTTATGAGAAGGATAAAGAAAGCTGATTTACAAGAAGGATAAAGAAAGCTGAGTTACGAGAAGGATAAAGTACGCTGATTTACGAGAAGGATAAAGAAAGCTGATTTACGAGAAGGATAAAGAAGGCTGATTTACGAGAAGGATAAAGAAGGCTGATTTACGAGAAGGATAAAGAAAGCTGATTATGATAAGGATAAAGAAAGCTGATTTACGAGAAGGATAAAGAAGGCTGATTATGAGAAGGATAAAGAAAGCTGATTTACGAGAAGGATAAAGAAAGCCAATTTACGAGAAATATAAAGAAAGCTGATTTACGAGAAGGATAAAGAAAGCTGATTTACGATAAGGATAAAGAAGGCTGATTTACGAGAAGGATAAAGAAAGCTAATTTACGAGAATGATAAAGAAAGCTGATTAACGAGAAGGATAAAGAAAGCTGATTTACGAGAAGAATAAAGAAAGCTGATTTACCAGCAGAGCAAGGACAGCTGATTTTCCAGAAGAGTAGAAAGCAGATTCACCAGAAGAGTAAAGAAAGCGGATTTACCAGAAGAGTAAAGAAAGCGGATTTACCAGAAGAGTAAAGAAAGCTGATTTACCAGAAGAGTAAAGAAAGCTGATTTACCAGAAGAGTAAAGAAGCTGATTTACCAGAAAAGTAAAGAAAGCTGATTTACCAGAAGAGAAAAGCAGGTGTGATAAATGTCACGTTAAAAACATTGGAGTTATTCTTACCTTCTTTATGATGGAGGAGAACAACCAGTAGCAGGGTGAGATGTGGCTTGAGAATAGCGGCCTTCAGTGTCGAGTAAACCGTGGATAATGTTCCTCTTCTCACCGTTTCCATTCTTGTGGTAGTGGTGAATGGACTCAGGCAAAAGATCTGTCCGAAATCACGTGCCAAAACTTGTTGTCTAAGGCTCCGACACAGTGTTCAAATGTCATAACCAAGATGGCGGAACATCACTTCCTTCCGGATTAGCCACTCTTCAAACACTGTCATCCGATTAACACAAGACAGGAACGCAAACAATTCACGGCAAGACACTTTATCTGCGCTAAGACACATACGCATTATTATGATCATAGAATACACATCCTAAAATGAAATCCATGATAACGAATTCGGCAAACAAACAAAGCTTGTTACATTTCGTTCGCCTAAAATTTAGCCTTATAACATCTATTGTAACATATCCAACCTTGGACACAGCTAATCTGTTCTACAAACCAAGCCCTAGAGGGGGGGGGGGGGGGGGGGGGGGGGCGCGGGGGGGTGTCGCGTGGTGGCGGTGGGCTATATGGCCCGGGTGCACCCCACCTCAGCCAAGGATGCATGACCATCCACGTGTTCCCCCTCTTCTCAAAGAATAAGGGAGTCTCACAATGTGAAATGGTCCGAGCCTCATCTTAGCTCTCGGGAGGGGGAAAAGGGGGGGAAGAGGGATTGCTGCAGACAGCCTTACAGTCGCATTAAATAAAATGGATGAAATTAAGTTTAGGATTCCTAAACCTAACCTTAACCTCCTTATTACTGCATCTCTGAATTACTTGTTAATGCCGTTTCGAACACACGTCCTACCATTCTTCATTTCAACAAATAATAAAACAAACTGTTTTTAATAAAATAATTATTTAAATACATCCTGCTGATTGGCGTCTCCTAACTCCGAACAATCTAGACTACAATCTTAGTGTAAGTTGAAATGAAAAATAGCGTGACGTATCCTTCGATGCCATCCAAGTAAGTCGTCTACATCGGTACGGTTAAAACTAACCGTAACCCTTACACCTAATTATTGCATCTATGAATTCTTTTTTTCAAGGCCGTAACGAACCCACGTCCCACTGTACTTCGTGTGAACGTGAATGTGACGCGACACGTCTTACTACTTGCTATACTAACGTTAGGTAAACACCCACATTGTAAACTTTTGAGTGAATCGTTAGTCAGACTAATCAAAATGACTGAATACGTGTTACTTCGTCTGGTTTCTCAAAAGGTGAGAAGAAGGCTATGGCGTTGAATAGTGTCGCATAGAGATTTATGATCAATAAATTTTCTATATTCTTTTCTTTTCTACTAGTGGCCTCTACTTTATTATCGCTCTTTTATCCTTTTCCTGGGGTTTTTCGCATTCGTTCGTTTGCGACAAATATTATTTTCCCATTCTGACTTTGCCGTTTCTTTTCTCATACTGGTAACGCATTGTATTGCATTATCGTGTCAGTCCCTGGACGAGACGAAATACTGTGAAATTCGTCTCGATAGACATGGGATGGCAGTATATCGTCTAACATTTTCATCTGACACGGCGCTCTACGGTTAAGTTTCTCGGTGTTAGGTGTGAGTAGGCGCCAAATCTGCTGCGCTCAGAAATGAGAGTAGTTGGGGGAGGTGTCAAAGACGCGTTGTGGCAGTTATGGCCTGCGTCTTAGTTAAGTGTTAAGAGAGGAGAGGGGGAGACGGGGGTTTGCGAAATAACGTGGGATCCTTTGTCTGTTTAAGATATATCTACCCCAGAGTGGAAAACTTGATTTCATTCAATCTCCAAGTTGCAGTAGACGTGATCGCTTCGTTCTAGATACTTATATTTATAAGTGAAACTCTTAGTTTCGTTGTGATACTCGTAGTTCTGGTTGGAGGTAATATAATATATCTAGTATTTTGTGAGTGATTTAAGTGTTAAATCGCCTATTATATTTCACTAGTTTCTTTTGTGCAGAAGAAATTAATTTATAAGTCTGTTATATTCTCTAGTGACGTGTTTCAGTGGAAAGCAGAATAAATTATAATTTCTAGCTTAAACTCATGCAGCTATAAATAAATTTTATTTAACTGCTAAATACTCAGTCGAGAATATTTTAAAACTAACTTATAACTGCACTGATTCATCATTGAGTATTGACGAAATACGTATGTATTTCTAATTCCTGATGATTGATTTTATGAATTATACCTTATTTCACGGCAGTTTTAAACGATAAGTCAAGCTCTCCGCTTGCAGTTTATAATGTAAATTATAACCGAGTACATAGTATGTATAAGTATTTTATATGTTGTTTTTTTTCTTTATTCAGTGAAAACTGGGGTAACCCAACTTTGCCAGTGTTTTGTACGGAGAAATATCTGTGAAGAACAAAAACATTTTTCTTAAAGACTTGGGTGTATAAAGTAAAAACTGTCTAGATTGCATTGGTATCCAGAACGACAGAGTACCCATTACATAAACTTTTTTAAAGATTTAATGAAGTAACGGGCCCATCGAGCCTGATTTAATTCTTCCAGAGAAAAACCTCAAGTACATTTCAGCCCTTGTGGCAATCAAAATATTAATATCAGTAACATTTCGACGGAGTTTTGACTAGTGGTGGAGTGACCAAATCAAGTCCTATACTGAGAGAAGGCACCGACCTGACATTCCTCATTACTAGAAACCTAAGCTATTGACACTGTGCGCGCTGTTAACGTTCGTGCCTGGACAATTTTATTGGGACTTACACAGATATCCATAAATAAGAATAACCAAGAAAACGTTCCCTGAAGTAGTGAATTCAACCCGTCTTTTTGGAACTGGAGTTCTCTTGGCCAAGACTACCATTGGAGAGTTTGTATGTGCATGTCCTAAAAATTGTGTTTTCCAGAAGTTGCTACCAAAGCTGTAAGTACGAATGAAAGCACGTGATCACGGCTGACTGAATAGAGTGAATGCATGACTGAGTGATTCCACTTATTGTTGTATTTTGGCACCCATTTTGCTGTCTTAAATTTCTTTATGCAAGTTTTTTGTTGCTAACAATATTGTCCTTAGGATAGACCAGAGTATCAAAGTCTGTTCATACCTTTAAAGGGAACTCTTAGACTAAATCCTATGTATCCGTGACTCTTTGGGGCTATCACTTTCCTTCTAACAGGACTTTGGGCTATATATCGAGGGAAAGGATCATACCAATGGGTCTATCATTCTTGTAGCAATTCATTGACTTTATGACTATTTGTATATGTTCGATGTAATTTTATATGTTGTGATGGAAGTTTATTATGATAATTAAACTTCACATAAACTTATTCCAGTGTGTCGGTCAGTTCGTTTCCAATTATCTATATTTCCATTGTCATAGTTTCACGTCTGTGTGTCTATTGTAGTCACTTATGTGTGTGTGTGTGTGTATGGGAGGTATATATATATACTACTATATATTATATTAGATTTGTCTGACTAATCTAACTCTGTTGTAGATGATAGGCTGACTGAGAGAAGCTTCTCGAGTGTCAGAGACAGAATCTACTATATTTCCTCCACCTCACTCGTGAAATCTATTTCTATTTTATCACCTCCCACTGAGCTATCACTTATTTCTATGTCTATTCAGAAGGGACCAAACTAAGTCTTAATCACCTATCACAAATCTACGACAAATAGAACTCACACTGAGGAAACCTGTTATTTGCATTACACGGTAGTCTTCAGTCTGGAATCCCCAGGGAGAAGGGTTAGAGGGAGAACGAGAAAAACATTGAGAAGGAAGCTGGAGACTGATAAACATAGAAGGATCAAGAAGTCATACAGAGACATCGAACATGGTACAGGATAGGAAGCCATGTCATCGCTTTATTGAAGGCCTATGCTCCTTGTTAGTTGTTTATCCTTTACAGGACGTGGCAATCAACCCCAGCTTTTATTGGCTGTTTGTGATTTTTCTAGGCAATTTTTTTCATTCAGTAGTTTGCCATTGCTTTCTGAACGGTACGGCGCTTATACCATTGTTAAAAATCCACACAAAGCGATCTGTTACCAAACCGCCTGCAGCAGGTTTCGAACCTGGTATATCTGGATTATGAAACTGCGTTCATATCCAAAAGGCCACAGACGCCTTAGGGGCCTGAAATGTGACGATGATGATGAATAATAAACCTTCGCTTTGTAATTTGTAGGCTCTATTTCTTTTTACTTGCGCTTTAAAATAATAATGGTAAGTAAATAGTAATCCCGACTTAATCAAATGCGGTAAGAGCACACTATTGCACCCCCTGCATGTGATGCTGTGCCAGTGCTGGGGAGAGGAAACTATCCCTCAAGACATGCGAGATGACATGATTGTAATACTAAATAAAAACAAAGCAGACAAAAGCGATTAGAATAGCTACAGAGGCATGTGTATTGTTGGTAAGATTTTTGCCAGAGTCATCTTAATGCGACTACACAAGTTAGCTCAGCGCATATATCCAGAGTCGCAGTGGATTCCGAGCTTGTAGATCAACAATAGGCATGATCTTTTCTCTCCGCCAGCTTCAGGTAAAATCAAGAGAGCAGAAAAGCCTTTATATATCGCCTTTATAGACCTCACAAAGGCATTTGACCTTTAGCAGGGATGGACTCTTTAAAATCTTACTGAAAATAGGCTGGCCCACTAAATTGCTGGAAATGATAAAGTCATTCCATGAAGATATGAAAGGAACAGTCCAGCACGCTGAAAACACATCATAGCCCTTGTCGTGAATTCTGATTCACAACACGTCATTCATACCCAAACGGCACGCCACAGTGTATCCTAGACGGACTAATGAAATGGCGTCTCTATTAGTTTGTTTACAATAAGTATTAGGCATTCAACATGGCCCGTCCAAATATGTGTAACCCAGTTGGGTATGGAATTAAACTACAGTATTATGAGCGAAGTACCGCCTGGAAGAGGTTAGTAATTTAATAACAGGAATGTTACTGTATAAGTAGGTGTAAAGACTTCCACGAAAAGTATTATACGAATGGAGAAATCTCGAGTGGAATGCATCGAGACATTAGGCAAGTCGAAAATTTTGCTGTTTATGCTACGCCTAGGAAAAGATGGAAGTATGTAAGAAAAAGACAATTATCTAGAAAGATAAAGACTAATCCAGGGCGTATTTTAAACCTAAGATTAAGGAAATCGCCCCAGCAATAAGGAAGATATTTGAATTCCTGGTTGTCCATATTTGCACATCTAGACAAATGTATGCTGATATTTGCGTATGCAACTCACGGCAGCATTACTGCTTCCCGTGTCGTTCGGCCCTATATAAGGACTTGCCCTCTTGCGAAAGCAGGCCATAAAATTTTGAAAATACAGCGAGAGCGCCATGTCTGTCAGTGAAGACTTCCTTTGCCTTCTGCATCTGAGAGCAGACTGCGTGACCATTAACAGCTCGACTGTATGTACTTGAGGGTAAGAAAGAATGTATATATATATATATATATATATATATATATATATATACATATATATATATATATATATATATATATATATATAGTTCTAATTAATTAATTAAATGGTTATTGTGTAATTTCTGGAGGCAAAACGAAGCCTGTGTATATTAAAATAAATGAGAATGGCAGAGGAAAGTGAGTTCATAGTTTTAGAAAAGCATTTAAAGAATTATTTCTTGATGGAATGGGACACACATCAGGAACAAAAGAAAGCATGAAAGGAATTGCATTACCCTATTGTTTAAGATATCACATAGTATTTTCAACAAAACTTAATAACTGTATGGAGGCGAATCATGGACAGCTAGTTGTGACCAAGGAATTGGAGAAAGATTATCTTCACACTGAACTGGATTGTGTTATTACTGATTTAGTATGCCCTGTGCGTCTACTTGCACCCTGTCTGAAACTGTCTCTCATCTCCTACATCTGTGACAGAGAGATAGTGATAGACAATACAGTGGTTCATCAAATATATTTCAGGTTACACCCAGTACCAAAAGTACACCTTTAGAGAGCCAGCCCCAACTGAAAGAACTAGTGGTGCGAGCGCCCTTTAATTCTAGAGGGACAGCCACCCAGTACCTACTGCCTGGAAGAATCTCATGTGATGTTTCTATCCAGAACAGAAGTGTAACAGGCTACAAAACCAAGAACTGAAGCTAAGTAGCCACACAAGGCTACTGTCCAGTGTACAACAGATAGACCACAATTAATACGTCACCTAAGACAGTAGCAAATAATGATAATTCAGCGCTATTAGATAGGCAAATTAATTTTCAATAATTGACAGTAATTCAGAAACTGTGAGGAACTGTTATTGATCCTAAAATAAAGACAGTCTACACACAGATTGAGTCCAGCCAGGAAAGAGCACCATCAGTACAAATTTAAAGACTAGATAGTTTTGAACATTTTACAAGTGATTTTATTCATTTAATGTTGTAATCAAATTTTGAGTTCAGTGAAAAATTTTCACAAGGAAAAGAAAAACTTGTATAAAATAAATTGTAAATATTTGCCAACAGACTTACTTGAATTATTTAAGTTAGGTTACAGTTCTTGTTGGTAAATAGTTTAGTTATTACCCCTAGCACAGCTTAACATTATAAACAGAGGAGGATCTTGAGAGGAGCATTTAGGAACCTAGGATAATACACTATCATCATACCTAGGAACTTATACAGCTTGATCTTACCTTTGATGTCCATACACCCTTACTCTTTTCAGAGAAGGGGTATTGCTTATAAGACCAGTCTCTTATCTGGCACTATCCTGGTATCACCTGATACAACTTTGTGTCCAGGATATCTTATATTTAAAAAAAAAAATTAACTCCTCTCGTGACAGCCCTTTGACATACGCAATGGCGTCAAACAAGACTACGTCCTAGCTCCGACCTTCTTCGATATCTTCTTTTCATTGTTCTTGAAACATGCATTCGTAGATGCAACTGGAGGAATCTACCTACACGCTAGGTCAAACGGGGGACTGTTTAACCTCTCAAGGCTGAAGGCAAAAACAAAAATCAGAAAGGTCACTATACGAGACTTGTTGTTCGTCGTTGACGCTGCAATCATCACTCAAGAATCATCAGGAGCTCCAGAGCTTGATGAATCGCTTCTCCCAAACAAGCAAGGACTTTGGCCTCAAAATACGTCTAAAGAAATCAAATGTGCTGGGTCAGGATGTGGATGTTGCACCAGTTATCACTATCGATAAGTATGAATTGGTTGTGCACCACTTCACATACCTGGGGTCTACCATTAACGACAAACTCTCTCTCTCTCTCTCTAGACACAGAAATTGACAGCCGCATTGGCAAAGATGTAACCATTTTTGCTCGGCTCAAAACACGTGTTTGGGGAAACTCCAAACTCACAATGAAGACCAAAGCTGCAGTATGTAATGCCTGTGTCACCAACAGGCTTCTGTGTGGCAGCGAGACATGGACAACCCATGCTAAGCAAGAAAAAATGCTCAATACCTTCCATCTACGGTGCCTGCGTATGTCGTTGAAGGACAAAGTGACAAATGTCGTGGTACTGCCATGTGCTGCCTTCAAAGCATGTATACACTACATAGACATCGCAGACTACGCTGGCTTTGCCATGTCCGCCGCATGGAAGATGGTCGGATCCCGAAAGATATCTTCTACTGACAACTGGTAGAGGGCAAATGAACAGTTGGGCGACAGTAGCTGAGGTTCAAAGATGTGTGCAAGAGAAACATGAGGGCACTGGACATAAATCCAGCCACCTGGGAGGATGAAGCTGCCGATTGCACAAAGTGGCAATGCTCCCTACAGCGCTACCTCAGACGGGGCGAAAAGAAGCTCTCATAACATGCAGAACAGAAAAGAACGCGCCGAAAGGAACACCAGGGGAAAAAAAAGTAGAAGAGGGCTGTCGCCTCAGGGGCACATTGCCATAGTCAGTTATGACAGAAGGGGCTACTACTACTATTAATGAAATAATGACTGATAGCTAGTCAACAAACAAACTTTGGTCAGTGGCAATAAACCTTCAATTATTCGAAATACTAGCTTAAAGTGAGTCAATAAATCTGTGCTCTTCAACTCCTTTGAACAGTGGCGGAGTCAGGATTTGTTTCGCAGTAGGTTTTGTTCGGGGGAACAATATAGGAACCACCTTCATTATATCCTTTGTTTCAATATGTTCTAAATTTTACTGAGCATTTTGTTTAAACGGTAACTGAACATCTTTTAAAACAGTTATGTAACCTAACGTTTATCTGTGCAACTGAGTAAAACAGCACACATACGAAAGATGTCAGGGGCGAGATTGTAACCCAGAAGCAACCCCCTCCCAACAACCCAACAGGCCTATGCTTTTGAATATTTGTACGTTTTTGTGTGTACTAAGCCACAGATAATTTGTACAGGAACGTTAATCCGTTGAATATTTTGCTCCCATTTTGTTGTTGGTGAATTTGAGTACCGTATAGCTTACTATAAATGTTTCTGTCACTTTTCTTGAACGACTTATTTATCTTTCCTGTCTCTCATTTTTGAGAGTGACAATGAGGAGCTTATGTCAATTTATCGAGCTATATTATACTCCGGTGTAGCAGGTCAGGTAAACTCTCCAGTAGAATATAATCATCATCATCCGTTGCACTCCGTATGGAGCATAGAATCAGCAGTGTAGCTGGTTACCTGGCAGGAAGCTTGAACCAAGTATTTACATGCTTTTGTATCGGTTGTTTCTGTAGCAATTTGTTTTACATGATGAGGTTGGCAGCATAATGTATAATAAACCTTATATTGCGCCTGAAGCTGCTGTGGATTAATTCTTTCTCTGTCTCTTCAGAGACTCCTGAGAACGATACAGGGCTAGCTTTTATCAGAATATACCAGGGTATCACGATCTAGCCTAGAATAACTTTGGGACAATATTTTAGCCTAGGCTACTTTATCATCCCGGGTATAAATCAGACTGGGCTAAAATATAATCCACTGTGACGATATTCTCAATACAATAGCTAAATTAGATAATATTCTAGTGCATAAAGTCAAAAATAAGATAGAAAATAAAAATTGAGTCCAGCGGCTTATTCGCCTACGCCCGCCCGCATGTCGATTTTGATAAACTTAATAGCCGAATGAAAGATGCTGTCTTTTCGAAAAAAAATTCGTCCTTCAGATTAAATGTAACACTTTTGCAAGGTCAAGTCGGATTGCCAAGACGAGAGTGAAAGAATAAAAGAATAAAAGAGGGGATGGATGGAAAGACAGAACCTAGGGAACGCCGTCTCGCGTTGATTTAAAAAAAAAAAGCCAACTCGAGCAACATAGCCTTGGGCACGTTTCAAATTACGATACAAAACTAAAAAAAAATATGGAATTATGAACCACAATACATAGGGCCATAACAATTATATATTCGGATGCCTTATGTTGTCTTGAGCAATAATATGGTGTCAGTTACCCACTAGTAAAAAAAAATAACCAAAATAATGGCAATAATATTATGTATGATAAGACGGACTGATGAGAAAAAGATCACGCCTGCTTAATTTTTACATAACATATTTTGAAAAGAAAAGCTTTGGGTAAATAGGACTAAAAGGTACCAAGTTTTTGATTAGCTGTAGTTTAAAGGAAGGCGAGAGGGGATTGGCTAACCTAACACTAAAAATATACTTGTAGTAGTAACCGTAGTATTTTGGGAATTGTTTTTTTAAAGTTCGATTTAAAATTCATAGTCGTCTGCTTCTATTGGCCAGCTTAGTTGATACTGAGGAAAAATTGTTAGGCTAGGACGCCATTTCTTAAAAAAATCTTGTCGCGAGACGATGAGATCAGAAGTGTAATTATAAATACAAATATTATAAACTTCTGGACAAGGCAGTGATAACTTGGGCCAGATCTGCCAGTCATCGTTACTTGTGTGTAATATTCATTGAAATTGTGGTAAGATTGAATTTATTAACCCTTTCATTTAAAATAAAGTTTGAATGTGAGATACTAACACACGACTGTAAGTAAGTGAGTCGATGGCAGATTTAGGCAAAGCCTAGAGATTGATCCATCATATGATAGCCTATCAGAGAGGTGTAGAACTACAAAATTATATATGATTGTCATCAAGGAGCATAACACCTATTCTGTTGTATGGAAAAAGATTACTGTTGGAATTGCAAAGGCGTTATAACCATTAGGGGAGAGGAATACTGGTATACATTGTCACTTCAAAATATAATGGTACAATAGGTTGTCATAAAGAGCTGACCCTATGCGTTTGTTTGTACTGTATCTGTAATTAACTGTGGAATATTTTTGTATACTTATTATAAAGAAGGATGCATAACCTTCTTATTTCAGGGGTTTTGTGGCCCTGACAGTCACATAAAACCAGGCTCGTGGGAACTGATTGATTCCTGACTTTGTTGCATAATTCGGGCACGTACTGGAGGCCATTGCCTTTTATGAAGCGAACCAGATGGTCCATCGAGCCTAGGACAAGACTTACCAGGGTTCTCCTTCGAAGTTAAGTGCCCGTTCGGCACCGAAAGTCTCAACCTCTATGAACTTCAGTTATTAACAATTAAAAAAAACTGACATTATCAAATAAAAGAATTCCACCTGTGATACATGAAAAGAAAATGAACGATAGGGAGTGATGATAACCAACAACCTACCACTTTACATATACCAGTATTATCCTATTTAGAAAACTACACCTACACACTTTGATTAAATTAATACTTGTATTATGGACAGAAGATCCATTGTATAAATTGAATATTGTAAATAATTCCACTGATTTCCCTTTTGATTGTCAATCCTGATTCAAACAAAATAGAGTCAGGATAATAAATTGAAAAAATTATTAACGTTACACAAAATTCAACCACTGACTTACTTAAGATAGTCTTTTAAAGTGTAGTGTGTATGTGATTGTTGTAGTACTGTTGTGTTGTGTGGATAATAAAATACTTGTGTATATGTTTAGTTGGTTAATGCATCATTACACTACTTATACATAACCCTAGACACCAAACGTAGTCATCATCATCATACATTCTAGTCAAAGAATAAGTCTGAGTGAGATCATAAAGGTGGTAGCAGAAAGGTACCCTGTAACTTAACATAATATTTATTTTATTCAGGGACCTTCACAGCTGACCTCATTCAGTACACTAAGAGTACATAACAACAACATTTCTTAACATCAAATCCACCACATCCACTAGGTCAGATTATGCACGAGATTGGGGGAGAATGTAACTTTGATACTTCATCTGATGAGGTAAAAACCCACTCATTCACTTACTGAGTTCCATGTCCACTGGTGTTAGTGATCATACCTTTCCATTGCCAACTGTTTCTAGTTTTTGAAATCAGCTGTGTCTTCAGTTTCTTCCTATGCCATACGCTAAATTTTGTCGAGCTATTACCTTCTCTTTCTTCAGTTCTCTTAAGATAAACGTACCAGCTATAGCCTATTTTGTAGTGCCCTGGGCCTGTGCCGCTCTGGGTAGAAACCCCGGATCTCCACTTCCTTACGCTACTGCCTAAAATTCAAATTGTTTTTCTTTCATTTCATCTCACCCAGTTCCTCCACACAACCTCTAGCCCCAGTATGACAACCCCCGGCCCTACCATCATGTCTGGTACCATGTTTGATTTCGCGCCAATGTTCTTAATTTCTAAATAGTGATTATTACCATATTTTCTGGATTTTTATCAGTCGTGTGTGCATGAATGCCCGTATTTCTACTTGGTTAATTCCTTGTGTATGTTTATTTTTTTTATTTTTTAACATTTTTGTTCATTACGCCAGCTCAGATTTAAAATGCGTGTTAAAAAAAGTGTAAATATTGTAATTTCCATATTTGTCATGATTTCCAGAAGTCTTTCAGTGCTAATGGCGTTTGTTGTTTTTGTCTTTAGTGCTTTGGCCTTTACATCCGGCAGTTGATTTTATAATTCTGGAGCTGTATCCGGGAGTACTGAGGTTAACTCTTTCGAAGCCGACAACTACACCTCGTTCAAGAGGAATCTGCATTCGCATCTTAAGCTCTTGTTGGTTTATACAATCGTACTTTCATTATGCGTCCGATTGGCAGAGTGGTTAAAGCGCTGGGCTTTCGCAGCAAATATGCCGGGTTCGATTTACGGTATCGACACGCTTCAGTCTACCCAGCTGTAAATGGGTACTTGACTTTGCATTTGAGTTAGGGATGGAAAAGCAGCGTGGAAGGGAGTTTGTCACCCCATCTCTCGATGATGGACCTAGCATAGTGAAGTATGTACGGTAACACTTCGCTCCCCTACGACAGTATCTGGTATGGGACAACCTTTACCTGTACCTTACTTTCATTATGTTACTCACTGACTGCGCTACGTTCTGGTGACTGTAAATGTTACATTGTCCATCGACTATTGTTATTAAGACTGCTCATTATTGAAATAAATGTTATCTATAATTATTTAAATTTCATTTTACTTTGCAACAGTAAATCTGCTCTTGGTACACAAAGTCAGCGAGGGAGAGAACTGATCACCCCACCTCGTAAAGCGAAGACTTAGTATACACTTCACTCCCTTACATCAATATCTATTCACTCCCTTACATCAATATCTATTCACTCCCTTACATCAATATCTATTCACTCCCTTACATCAATATCTACTATATGACTACATACTACATTTACTGTGAATGTATATTCATGCTGAAGTTTATGTTATTCCGAGGCAGGAGTAGACAAAAGTGACTAGGCTTTTTTTTCACTACTATAAAATAAAGATTCAATAGTTCGTTTTTTTGCTCGGCATTAATGTCTCTTTGTGCACGAGAAATATTGTGTCTCTGCCGATATTAGCTTGTTTTTGTGTGTGTGTTCTTTGATGTGTTTGCCTTCTTGAACCTTTCAACCATAAAAATCCTTCGGTTATATCTGAGCGCAACTGTCAGCAAAAAAAAAAAAAAAAAAAAAAAAAATTCGTCGCTTGAAATCTAATGCAACGGCGATAATAGATGCCAAGCCTTGAAAAGGACCACTAGACCCAGATGGGCCCGCCCCTCTCTGTCCGAGTGTAAACAATGTTAAAAGGGCCGAAACGCTTATCTAACGAGGGAAGGGGGACTTCTGATGATCAGGTTACCTCATGTTGTTACGTTCTGGGCAGTTTCCGATGTTCAAATCATTTATTGTATAGAGTATCCTATTATCAGTTACAATTAAATATACAGTATTACAACTTACTTTCTTATTAATAAGACCACAAGGTCTTTTATATTTGGACATGCGCACTAATATAATCGACGGACCCTCTGTCTAGGTTGAACAGAGCGCGCTTCGCCAAAACTAGGCAACCTCTAATTTAAAAAAAAAATTCAGTTAGCCAGATGAAGCCCAGTAAGAGACTGTTAGCCCACACTACTGGAACAGAGAAAAAATTGTACCGACGTTCGTGACTGGACGATAGTACGTACTAATCGCATACTGTGGTACTCCTTTAATATAAC
This sequence comes from Oreohelix idahoensis, assembly GCA_024509875.1. Lineage (NCBI taxonomy): Eukaryota > Metazoa > Mollusca > Gastropoda > Stylommatophora > Oreohelicidae > Oreohelix > Oreohelix idahoensis. The sequence continues at coordinate 516,589 of JAMPIV010019394.1, read as the reverse complement.
TGGGTTCCGGTTTTTGTTGTTACGCCTTATTAGTTTAGTATGTTTTAAAATTTGTTTACCTGCTGTCGTGTAGTCCACCTTTTTATTTTGCTCTACGTTTGCTTACTTTTGTGTTTACAGTAATGTGAGATCGTCTATAAAGATTAAAGTTAGTTGCTTATCCTTTACAGGACGTGGCAATCAACCCCAGCTTTTATTGGCTGTTTGTGATTTTTCTAGGCAATTTTTTTCATTCAGTAGTTTGCCATTGCTTTCTGAACGGTACGGCGCTTACACCATTGTTAAAATCCACAGAAAGCGATCTGTTACCAAACCGCCAGCAGCAGGTTTCGAACCTGGTATATCTGGATTATGAAACTGCGTTCATATCCATTAGGCCACAGACGCCGACCTCTAAAGATTACATCATCAAAATATTTATCTGGGTTAAATTGTATTCAGTTGTGTTTCCCATTTTTGGATTGTAATATAATCGATCAGAGATAAACAGAAATGAAGCACCGGTCAAATATGTCGTTGTTTCAATCACGTATTTAGACCACAGTGGTATGTCGCTACTTCACCGTGACTTTAACTCCCTACAGATGCAAATGTTAACCATCATTAATTCAACTAACAACTGAAAATATAAATACAGCGACAAGGAAGTCGCTCAAGCAAACTTATCAGAGGGTTAATGTCAGTCTGTGCATAAAGCTGTGATCCTCATCATGTATACATAACAAGTTGCTACAGAGACAACAGCTGCAGGAGCACAAATGTGCTTTGGTACAGGCTTCATGCAAAAAGGAAAGGGGGGGGGGCGCAGCTGCGGTGGTGGCACCATGTTCCACAAGTAGCGAAAAAGAAAATGATGATGTTGATGATATCAAGTCACTGTGATTATTTGTCCCTACACGTGTATGTATTCATTTCAGTCAATAGCCGTTAGCTCCCCAAGGAGCATATGTCTGTAACAAACATATGTCATGTCTTCCTATCACGTGTCATCAGCACAAGGTTCTTTCCATGTCTTCCTGTCACGTGTCATCAGCACAAGGTTTTTTCCATGTCTTCCTGTCACATGTCATCAGCACAAGGTTCTTTCCATGTCTTCCTGTCACGTGTCATCAGCACAAGGTTCTTTCCATGTCTTCCTATCACGTGTCATCAGCACAAGGTTCTTTCCATGTCTTCCTCACCATTTTCATTTCTGTTTCTAGTTTTCTTCTCTATGTGTTTGAGCTTCAAACCCAAGAAGTCGAGAAGCCTATCAGTCAGGAAAGGGAAGATAGCAGAGGTCATATTCACGGTTTCCAACCAAAGAATCCCTACTGTCATTGAGGAACCTGTTAAAAGTATTGGCAGGGTGTACGATGCCTCATTAAAAGACTCAAAGGCAGTGCAACAGACAATAGAAATGGCAGACAGAGGGCTACAGATCATAGACCAAAGCAGACTCCTGGGGAAGTTCAAACTGTGGTGCCTCCAGTTCATGTTGATACCAAAGTTGCTGTGGCCACTGCTTATATATGAAATAAGCACAAGTACAGTGGAAGCCATAGAGAAGAAGGTCAACAAGTTCATGAGAAAATGGCTAGGAGTACCACCAGGTCTGTCAGATGTAGCACTGTACTGCAAAAAGTCAAAACTTCTGCTTCCTTTCAAGTCAGTTGTTGAAGAGTACAAAGTTGGAAAGGCAAGGCTTGCAATGATGCTACGCGAGTCAGCTGATGACGTGGTTAAGTCCATTCAGCCCACACTGAAAACGGGAAGGAAGTGGAAAGTGGAAGAAGCTGTTGATGCTGCCCAAGAGTCACTCAAACTGAGGGAGGTAATCGGATACACACAAACGAATAGACGGGGATTTGGTCATGGAGACATCCGCTGGTGGTCCAAGGCATCAAGCAGGGAGCGCAGAGACATGGTAGTTCAGCAGATACGAGAAGCTGAGAATGATAAGAGGTTGCAAAAAGCAGTGCAGCAGGTCCAACAAGGCCAATGGACTACATGGGAAGGAGCCCTGCAGAGGTCCTTGACATGGAATGATATATGGCATATGGCACCTCTTAGGCTCAGCTTCGTTGTCAGATCACTGTATGACCTGCTGCCGTCGGCCACCAACCTTGTGAAATGGGGAAAGTCGGATGATGAGCAGTGCCCCCTGTGCCAGGGGAGGCAGACACTTGAACACGTGCTCTCAGCGTGTAAGGTGTCATTAGGGCAAGGGCGATACACTTGGCGCCATAACAAAGTGCTAAATGAGCTTGCTGCGACAATAGATCTGGCAAGAATGAAGGCGAATAGCAAAGTCCGGCCAGACACCGCAAACACATACTTTCTGAGGGCAGGAAAGTCAGCACACCCCAAACCGAATAAACCTGGTAGCAGTTTACCATCTCTTCTTGATTGTGCAAATGATTGGGAGATGGCGGTAGACCTACCTGGACGAGGGGCATATCCAGAGAGTATCAGAAAATCGCGGAGACGGCCGGATATAGTGCTTCATTCTGCAGCAACGCTTCAGGTCATACTGATTGAACTGACAGTGCCATTTGAATCCAGATTAGATGAGCAACATTCGTTCAAAGCGGCCAAGTATAGTGATCTGGCCGCAGATCTGAGACACGATGGGTTCACTGCAAGGGTCATGGCTGTTGAAGTGGGCGCAAGAGGGCTTGTGGCTGCATCAGTGTATGATCTATTGAAACTGTTGGGGCTGAGGGGACAGTCGAGAACAAGGGCCCTGAAGAGGCTTAGTTAAACTGCCGAAAAGGCATCAGGCTGGCTGTGGAACAACCGCAATGGGGAATGGAGATTGTAACAATAAACGCTGCGGTACAGAAAACACCAGGAATTTTGCTAAGTCCACAATACACTGAGGTTTGTGGTGGACTAGTGAACGGGCTGCGACTCAGGGGCGACAAGCGGTGTATACTATAAGGGATGTCAGTATCAAAAGTCCAGTGGGGAACGCGCAGTGGCGACTCGTTGACTTCGCGCTGGTGTCTCAGTGTGTGCGACGGAACGAACGGAATAATTTGTCGTCTCCTTGTTACTTTCACAATTGCCTCCACGGCTGGCGGAGTTGTGGAATTTAAAGTTGCTACCATAAGTGAAATGGGTTCATTTTCGATGCAAGACAACAGGAAGCTGAGACGCTTGGGAGTCATGACCCAAGTGGGCCCGCCCCCCTTAGAGTGTAAAGGAGTATATAGGGCCGAAACACTTGTCGGACGGGGGGACTTCTTCTGATGATCAGATTGCTTCCTGTTGTATCGCTCTGTAAAGAGTTTCCTATCACGTGTCATCAGCACAAGGTTCTTTCCATGTCTTCCTCACCATTTTCATTTCTGTTTCCAGTTTTCTTCTCTATGTGTTTTTCGGGCTACCTCAACTTCTCTTACCCTGGGGAGCCCACAGCAATCACTGTCCGGTAATGCTATCAACAGGTTTATATATATATATATATATATATCATCATCATCATCATGTTTATGTTCGCTCCCTGTGTAGCATAAAGTCGCCACTGCAGCTGGTCCCCATTGTAGAAAGTCTGTACAGAGTATTCACATACTCTTCCAGCGATGCTTTCTGTAATAGTTTGTTGTGTATAGTGAGGTAGCCAGCCGCATGTGCAACTTCATATTAGTCGTCTTGACGACATGCCTGTCGGTACAGTAGTCCTGCTCTTTCTTTGTCTCACCAGAGACTTACTGGAACTACACAGGGCATGTATATGCACAGTAAACACATTAGCCCCTACACAGGGCATGCATATGCACAGTAAACACATTATCCCCTACACAGGGCATGTATATGCACAGTAAACACATTATCCCCTACACAGGGCATGTATATGCACAGTAAACACATTATCCCCTACACAGGCCGATGAAGTCGATCTCATCTCCTGGAATTAAATATCTGAGACCTTTCAATCCTGCTGCTTTCACAAAATAAACACATAATCGCAAACATTCACAAGGCAAATTAAACAACGGGATTTAAATAAGAGGATTGTGGAATATTAAAACAATGCCAGTGAGTTATTTTAAGATCGGAGGGTCTGAGTTGTCTGAAATAAAATGAATTTTCCCTATGATACCCGTTTGTGGCTACACTGTAAACATAGCTGCCGTAAACCCACGCACACTCATAAATACAACCGAGTCAGGGTTTGTAGCCGCGTGCAAATTTACTGCTTCTATTAGTGATGATAGATCTTCAAACGTGAGTACACAAAACACGTCATGGAAGATTTCAACAGCAGCTCAGATAAAATCTTCGATCTCAAAACAATTTCACACTGCTAAAATTGTGGCGACAACAGAAACAAAAAATTTAAAACCTCGTATATTCTAAATAAGTCTAGAAAAAAAAAAAAAAAAAAAAAAAAGAAAGATTCAAAGTGCTATTTATGGATACACATCGCTACTTGCACTACTTCCAAGAGTTTTGTGCATGGTATAATACCAAATTTAATGATCCGCTTCACCGAGCCTTGCTAATCTCCCACTTTCAGGAACATTCACATCCAGCAGATCGGAACACGACCAAGCAACTGTAGCACACGTGAATAAGACAAGAATTTAGAAATAATTTTATCAGTAACACGTACTCACACCGTCCGTACGAAGTTCTGACCCTGGAAGCTCTCTCCTTAAATCGTCGCAATATTCCCTCTTAAGTAGGCTCGGTTATGGACAAGAGTGCTTGTTTCCTGCACACGTGATGCTTGCGAGTGAAGATGATTACGTTGTTTGCGTAAAAAATTTCGGAAGCGTTGGAAGTTAATGAAACTGGACGTATTACAGGCATACATCTCATGACTCCAAGAGTGAGTTAGTTCGTGTAGGCGTGGGATACTAATCGACATTTTATTAGGGAGAGTGGGAGAAAATAAATGAAAGTAATTTCAAGTGGGTTTTTGTTTTTACTTAACTTAGCTATAGTGTACATCATTTTCAATACAAATGACGTAGGGAAAGTGTGACTAACGTCGATGACAAAGTGTGTGACTAGTTATCCTCTCGTTCAGTGACTTATACTGTCAGTCTTCCATATAATTAGAAATATCAAATGTAATCATCTAATACCAATAAACGCCGATGAGCTGCAAAGAGAAATGAGTCACGAACATCGAGCACGCAAATAAGAAAGCCATGGAGGCCAACAGAGATGCGACTTACCAGGAGAATTTTAAGAATCCCATGAATGTCTAGAACAGGAAGTGAAGAATGAATTAGAAGAAATAATTAGTAATTATCTACAATCACAATTAACTATAGTTTATTTGGGTCTCGTAGAACGATAAAGAAAGTATAGTAACACTGCGCCCTCAAGCATGTCGTAAAAAAACGGTTAATATGACTGTGTGTATAGCCTGGCATGCCGCAGCATGTAAAACAAATTCCCATAGAAACCACTGCATCAGGAGCATAAGCTTTCAAGCAGATTTCCAAGAAGGGAGCCTGCAACAGTGGTTGTTCCATGCTTCGCGATGAGCAAAAAAAAATGATCGATAGGTGACAGATAGATACATACAAAGATAGGTGATAGATACATACATAGATAGGTGATAGATACATAGAGAGATAGGTGATAGATACATACATAGATAGGTAATAGATAGATAGATAGATAGATAGATAGATAGATAGATAGATAGATAGATAGATAGATAGATAGATAGATAGATAGATAGATAGATAGATAGATAGATAGATAGATAGATAGATAGATATGTAGCAAAATATGCGAGAATAAACGCTCAATTCAGTACGAATTAGGCATAAAACGATAATAAATACATTAGCCCGCATGTGTCAGACGGTTGGCATCTTCGAAGCCAGCACCGCTGTTTTTTGCACAGTGCTAAGCCTAGAGAACGATTTCACGGAAAAAGTCTGACACGCTTTAGTTTCGTTTTCGAGAAACACTACTAATAGTTAATTTTTGCCCAATCTGCTGCATACACTTTGTAGTCTAGCCTTACAATTAACTATTGGCGGAAGAGTGCCGCAATATAGCTATCTGAAGTAACACTTTCGGTCAACTTTGTAGCAAAATTAGTAGGAATCCTTACATTTTTTGGTAATATTACACGTGTCGTGAATTATTCTAATCCCCATATATAAATTAAAACGTAAATGCAAAGCCTAACAAATAAATTTAATAAAAGGAAAGAAGAATGGTAAAGAACAGTGCTGTCACAATGACTGTACTCGAAATCCCCCTTGTTTTCTACTTCGTCTGCAAATTGTAACGCTTTCACGTTGATAGTAAAAGCCTACTGTATTATTACCCGCTTTCTTCAATGAAACGTGTGCTGTATTTCTTGGAAAAATCTTGAGATACGCAAGCTGATCAATGACCTAAATTTAATATTTCATTCATTCCATTTTATACACGGCGTAACTAAAAGACAGACGGACTAAAGGATAGAGAGAAGGGAGAGGCAGAAAGCAGGGACACGTGCAACACTAAACACGCGTCGCGCGATACACAATTGCTGCCATCACGCGTGTAAGGCCACATGCCCTAACTTTATTTCAAATCGACAGTGATAAAATTCACTATCCATACCAGAGTTAGGTTTTAAAATCCTGAAAAACGCTTATTGGGAATTATGACATTATACCGGTTTACGTTTGAAAACATGACAGTACCCAGACACCACATGGGGATTGAAGTGAACAGGAGGTGGTAGAAAATGCACATTTTGAACGCAGCCACCTAGCTCCCTTAGATTGAGATATTTGGATTCCTTAGGGCTTGCTGACAAAGAATATGTAAAACGTTACGCAAATAGTCTAGGAATTACCAAGTTATGGCCAAAATAAAATAGTGGGGATGCCTGACAGCATGAAATCATTTCTGCTCATAAAATTTTTTTATAACGTGTTTGAAGAAACATTACGTTACGGAAATAGCCTACCATGTTAACTCCTATTTGATTGGAGCGCAACAAATGAAAGACTAAACACGATTGGTCGGACTATAAATACTATCTTGTGTTGTCAGGGGAAACGTGAAAAAGGAGTACTTTTTTGAAAAGATGTGTAGACATGGTTTGATTGGGTAGAGCTGCGAATATACTCAATTCAGAGCGTCTGTTAATTGCCACATCTTGTAATAAACCTACTAAGAAGCAGTGCGTTGAGCACCAGTGTATATTTTTTATAAAATAAAGCCTGGGACATCGGCAGATCGGAGTTGTGCTATATTCATTGCCAGTCAACGAAACTGTTTATTATTTCCATGAATTGTGGTAAGCTTGAAATATTCAATATCTTTTAATGAAAATTGAATGTAAATTGATAATTTATGTCTGTATATATGTGTAGTTCAGTAGCGAACATGATGTAAAGCCTATAGTGCTCCAGCCTGAACAGAAGGTGTCGGAGGAAAGTAAAACTGCATGGAATGGCCAAACAGTACACTGATACCTAGATTATTAACTAGAAAGAAATAATGCTGGAATTGCAGAGGCGTAGTAACCATTAGGGAGGGAAATACTGGTATAAAGTAATTCAGATGAAGCTGACAGTTGGCCTAACGCTCTGAACTCAATGTTTGTGAGGTATTGTGCTCAGTGTAGAAATGGAGTATAAATTAGTTCTGACGTAGAAGGTACAACCTTCTTGTTTCAGGGACCGTGGTCTTAAAGTTATTGAGCAGCACCTGGTCAGAGCTTTGCTGAAGCCAGAGGTGGACAGCATACTCCTTGGTCCATATAGCAACCAGTGGGGTGGCTCCAGAACTCATTAAAGTAGTCGAGCAGAGGAGTCTTTTACTGCAGTCATCACGCAAGATAAGAGAGTGTGGCCATGGAGCTCAACATTATGTACCCCCATCTTAAAATGACAGTGTAAACTAAGATTAAGAAGGGAATTTAATTGTTTTAATACCAGGAACTGAGAACATCTCCAATACTAGTTCCAATAGAAACAAACTATTGAAGTCATGATGACAAATACCAACAGAGCTTGAACAAAAGAAAACCAGTATTACCTCATATTACCACTACACAACTGACACACATAGGATACCATTTATAATATATGTCACTACAAGAATCATATTAATAAATTCTGTACATATAACTTGTAATTAAAATTGATTGTGATTCCTGGTTCCCTTTGTATTTGAATCAGGACACATATACATTCATGACAGCACTGAATACATATTGTTATTTGAAAAGTTATCAGTGACTCCTTTAAGATATCCTCTTAGAGTGTTATATGTATGTGAGTGTCACAGTGTTGTCAAGTGTGGTGGAATAAATTAAATTGTTTATCTGTCTGTTGTTGTTATGACTTACACTTCATCATACACATACCCTAGACATATAACGTAGTCATCACACTATCCCAGAATAATTCTGACTGAGGTATACATATGTGGCAGTAAGTAAGGTTATCTATAATACACTACTCTTATTAGATATAGATACCTTCACAGCTGATCTCAGTCAGTACACTAAGTCCCCTATAAATATTTATAACATCCCACTTTACCACATATATTGGGGGCTCGTCCGGGATTTTGAATCTTTCCCTATTACAAATATTGGGGGTAATTCACTTCAGGGAATTATAAGAATTAAAAGGTATCCTTGGGTGAAAATAAATAAGGTTGAGCTCACAGTGCCTGTGTTGTCTTGAGTTAATTAGTCATAGATAAAATTGTTTAGACATTTACCTGTTAGACAATGGCCGACCTGGCAAAATTTCGATCTGCTGCTGTACAGACTGCGAAAGAGTTAGGAATGGACGGGCAAATTATGATTTCTTATGTCACTGCTGAATGTGACAAATATATTGAACGGGAAGAAAGAAGATTAGAAAAAGAGGCCGAAAGAAAATTAGAGGCTGAGACTAAGAGGTTGCAGATTGAGGCTGAGGCTAAGAGGTTGCAGATTGAGGCTGACAAAGAGGCTAAGAAATTGGAAGCAGAAGAAAGAAGATTAGCTGCAGAGAGGGAAGCAGAAAAGGAGGAGAAGAGATTACAAAGGGAACATGAGTTACGACTAAGGGAGTTGGAGTTTCAAGGCCATGCTCCTGAAAATGGTGCCAGTCCCTTTGCCTCTGATGCTACTGCTAGCCAGGGAGCCTCAACCTCAACTATGAATTTTCATTTAGATCATTTTGTTGAGAAAGACGATGATATAGAGAGCTATCTAAATAGGTATGAACTATTAGCTACCACATATGGGTTAGAGAGAGAAAGGTGGAGCTTAAAGTTATCTCAGGGACTTCGTGGGCCAGCTTATGAAGTTTTTGCAAAAATGAGCAGAGGTGATCAGGAAAATTATGACATGCTAAAGCAGGCTCTTTTGTTAAGATATGAAAAGAATGCAGAATTTTATAGGACAAAATTTAGGAATGCTAAACTACTGTCAGGTGAAACCTATCACCAGTTCTCTGCACGAATAGAGACATACTTGGAGAAATGGACTTCTCTGGGGAAAACCCAAGATCTTAAGGAAATGGTCCTTATAGAGCAATTAAGAGAGTCCATGGCTCCAGACCTGAGAAAGTTTCTCATGGAACAAGGTGCAGAGAGGCTGGGTGAGTTGCTAAATGTTGCTGAAAGGTATCAAGCAGCTCAAGCAAAGGTAACAGGTAATAAAAAGAAACAAGTGGATAACTTTAGGGCACCACAGAACTTTAATAAATTTGATCCTAGGGATCAAAACAAAGGTAAGCACCAGTTTGATAGGCCACGGTATGAAAATAAAAATAAAACCCCACAATTCGATGAAAGGAAATATGATGAAAGAAAATCTTTCAACCAAGGAAAAAGGTGGTGTAAAAAGTGTCAGATGGACAATCATGACACTGACCGTTGCAGAAGGAAACCTGTGTATATGGCCACCCTTCAGGTCAGGTCGACCTCAAGACAGGAGGTGGATATTATGTTGGATACCACTCCAGAAGAGATGAGGAAGGCACAGGCTGGGGATAAGACCCTCAAGCCTTGTTTCAGGAAATTGTCAACGTGTCATACAACTCCAGGCAAGGGAGATTTTTACATGAAAAACAAGTTGATGTATAGGAAGACTGGAGCTAGATCCAAAGGTCAGGGACAGCTGGTACTTCCTAAAAGATATAGGGCAGACTTAATAAGGAGCCTACATGTGAAACCAGATGGGGACCATGAGAAGATAGGTACCATCATTCAAAAGGTGGCTCACAATTATTATTGGCCCAAAGCAAGATGGGACATTGAGAATTTTGTAGAAAGGTGTAGCATAGCACATGAGGGAACACCCACAAGTGGGAACATTGATCAGGACCTGGACACGCCACGGGGCAAAAGTAGGCCTGAAAATACAAAGAGATATAAATTTGATAAGGTGGACCAAAGGGAATGGGAAGCCCCTTTTCACGGACAAGCTTCACTTAACTGTTTTACAATGGCCACTATGCGGAGAGTGCAAAAAGATGTCTTACCCCAGGATAAGCCGAAAATCCCTCAATCGGACTTAAACAAACTGGAGGAAGAGGATGTAGAGAGGAAATCTCTCATCAAGAATTTTAAGTGGGGAGAAAGCCCCAAAAGAAAAATTGGTAGCGGTCGTTTTATGCATGATAATTCTGGGAAGAAAAATCATCACTATAGAGCTTCGAGTGGAAGAGACCATACCGGTGCATGGACAAATAGGTCCACAAAATTAAAGGTCCATATGTAGCTTTGTTAAGAACGTGGACTGATGAAAAGGCAGAGGAAAACATTACATCTTCATACCAATATGTGAATGAGCTGACCACTCGTTTAAAAACTGGCTGGAAACTTGCCAATGAAAATTTGAAACAAGCCAGGAAGAAACATGCTGCCTATTATAACAGGAAGGCGAAAGACAGAGATTTGGCTGTGGGAGAGAAGGTACTGCTTCTTCTCCCCGGGAGTCAGAATAAGTTACAGATTGGATGGCAAGGTCCATATACAGTTTTAGAGAAGGTGTCTAGAACAAATTATAAGATAGATAAGAAGGGGAAAGAAAAAATCTATCATGTGAATCTCCTGAAGAAATATTTGGAAAGAGAACATCAGGAAGAGACACACTTGTTGACCTTGTCCATCGCCATGGAGATGAAAAAGGAACCACTTTCATCATTTGAATATCCATTACATCCCTGTGAGACAGCGGCACAGGTGAAAATCAGTACACATTTAACGAAAACTCAGAAAGAGAGAGTGCAACAGGTTCTAAATAATCATGCAGAGGTGTTAACAGACCGACCAGGGCATACAAACCTATTGGAATATGATATGAAACTGATAGACCCCACACCTGTCTGTATGAAACCATATTCGATTCCGTTTGCTAAGGAGAAAGCTTTGAAGGAAGAGATCGACTATCTATTGAAGGAAGGAATTATTTCACACAGTGAATCCTCATATAGTTCCGGTGTTGTACTCTTAAGGAAGCCCTCTGGAGAACATAGACTCTGTATAGATTACAGGAGACTGAATGCTATTACAGAAGGACAGGTGGATCCATTGCCGGATACAAATCAGCTGTTTGCCAGACTAAATAAAGCTAAATATTTCTCAAAAGTGGATCTGAGTAAAGGATACTATCAGATTCCAGTAAAGCCTGAGGTTAGACCATACCTAGCTTTTAGTACCTCAGAAGGACACTATGAGTTTAATAGATTGCCTTTTGGATTGAAGAATGCGCCTAGTGTCTTCTCTAGAATGATGAGAAAATTATTGGACCCTCTGAATAATCCATATATAACAAATTTCATGGATGATATCCTTATAGCAACAGAAACATTTGAGGAACACATTGACTCTCTGAAGATGCTGTTTGATCGACTTAGGGAAGCAAATTTAACAGCCCTACCAACCAAATGTTGCGTTGGATGTAAAGAATTGGAATTTTTGGGACACACAGTTTATCAGGGAAACATGACCCCTGACCCAAAGAATTTAGAGAAACTAAAGAAAGCCCCGAGACCACAAACCAAGAAGGACGTGAGATCCTTTGTCTCATTATGTGGTTTCTACCAGAAGTATATCAAAAACTTTAATTCCATATGTGCACCGTTAACTGATTTGACACGTAAAGGACATCCAGATCGCATTACATGGACACCACAATGTGAAATGGCTTACCAAGAATTGAAGGAAAAGCTCACAAGTAAACCTATTTTGAAATTACCTGACTTAAGTCAAGAATTCATAGTAAGGACGGATGCCAGTAATATTGGGTTAGGTGCAACTCTACTACAGAAATCAGATGCATTGGATGGGGAATTAAGCCCAGTGGCATATGCTAGCAGAAAATTGAATAAAGCTGAAATCAACTACTCAACTAGCGAAAAAGAATGTCTTGCAGTAATATGGGCAATAAAGAAATTCAATATTTATCTGTATGGGAAGGCATTTAAGTTGCAAACGGATCACAAACCTTTATCGTTTCTAGCCCAGGCTAGGCATGAGAACTCTAGGTTACTCCGATGGTCCTTACTTTTGGCTCCCTATAATTTTAGCATTGAGTATATATCTGGAAAAACAAATTTGGGAGCGGATTTTTTAAGCCGCCATCCGTGTGATGAGAATCACCGTAAACCCCAGAAATAATAATAAATTTCTCTATGTGTATATAGAATAAAGGACTGACATATAATGTCTGTTTTAAGAGGGGAGATGTCGTGAATTATTCTAATCCCCATATATAAATTAAAACGTAAATGCAAAGCCTAACAAATAAATTTAATAAAAGGAAAGAAGAATGGTAAAGAACAGTGCTGTCACAATGACTGTACTCGAAATCCCCCTTGTTTTCTACTTCGTCTGCAAATTGTAACGCTTTCACGTTGATAGTAAAAGCCTACTGTATTATTACCCGCTTTCTTCAATGAAACGTGTGCTGTATTTCTTGGAAAAACCTTGAGATACGCAAGCTGATCAATGACCTAAATTTAATATTTCATTCATTCCATTTTATACACGGCGTAACTAAAAGACAGATGGACTAAAAGGATAGAGAGAAGGGAGAGGCAGAAAGCAGGGACACGTGCAACACTAAACACGCGTCGCGCGATACACAATTGCTGCCATCACGCGTGTAAGGCCACATGCCCTAACTTTATTTCAAATCGACAGTGATAAAATTCACTACCCATACCAGAGTTAGGTTTTAAAATCCTGAAAAACGCTTATTGGGAATTATGACATTATACCGGTTTACGTTTGAAAACATGACAGTACCCAGACACCACATGGGGATTGAAGTGAACAGGAGGTGGTAGAAAATGCACATTTTGAACGCAGCCACCTAGCTCCCTTAGATTGAGATATTTGGATTCCTTAGGGCTTGCTGACAAAGAATATGTAAAACGTTACGCAAATAGTCTAGGAATTACCAAGTTATGGCCAAAATAAAATAGTGGGGGTGCCTGACAGCATGAAATCATTTCTGCTCATAAAATTTTTTTATAACGTGTTTGAAGAAACATTACGTTACGGAAATAGCCTACCATGTTAACTCCTATTTGATTGGAGCGCAACAAATGAAAGACTAAACACGATTGGTCGGACTATAAATACTATCTTGTGTTGTCAGGGGAAACGTGAAAAAGGAGTACTTTTTTGAAAAGATGTGTAGACATGGTTTGATTGGGTAGAGCTGCGAATATACTCAATTCAGAGCGTCTGTTAATTGCCACATCTTGTAATAAACCTACTAAGAAGCAGTGCGTTGAGCACCAGTGTATATTTTTTATATAAAATAAAGCCTGGGACATCGGCAGATCGGAGTTGTGCTATATTCATTGCCAGTCAACGAAACTGTTTATTATTTCCATGAATTGTGGTAAGCTTGAAATATTCAATATCTTTTAATGAAAATTGAATGTAAATTGATAATTTATGTCTGTATATATGTGTAGTTCAGTAGCGAACATGATGTAAAGCCTATAGTGCTCCAGCCTGAACAGAAGGTGTCGGAGGAAAGTAAAACTGCATGGAATGGCCAAACAGTACACTGACACCTAGATTATTAACTAGAAAGAAATAATGCTGGAATTGCAGAGGCGTAGTAACCATTAGGGAGGGAAATACTGGTATAAAGTATTTCAGATGAAGCTGACAGTTGGCCTAACGCTCTGAACTCAATGTTTGTGAGGTATTGTGCTCAGTGTAGAAATGGAGTATAAATTAGTTCTGACGTAGAAGGTACAACCTTCTTGTTTCAGGGACCGTGGTCTTAAAGTTATTGAGCAGCACCTGGTCAGAGCTTTGCTGAAGCCAGAGGTGGACAGCATACTCCTTGGTCCATATAGCAACCAGTGGGGTGGCTCCAGAACTCATTAAAGTAGTCGAGCAGAGGAGTCTTTTACTGCAGTCATCACGCAAGATAAGAGAGTGTGGCCATGGAGCTCAACATTATGTACCCCCATCTTAAAATGACAGTGTAAACTAAGATTAAGAGGGGAATTTAATTGTTTTAATACCAGGAACTGAGAACATCTCCAATACTAGTTCCAATAGAAACAAACTATTGAAGTCATGATGACAAATACCAACAGAGCTTGAACAAAAGAAAACCAGTATTACCTCATATTACCACTACACAACTGACACACATAGGATACTATTTATAATATATGTCACTACAAGAATCATATTAATAAATTCTGTACATATAACTTGTAATTAAAATTGATTGTGATTCCTGGTTCCCTTTGTATTTGAATCAGGACACATATACATTCATGACAGCACTGAATACATATTGTTATTTGAAAAGTTATCAGTGACTCCTTTAAGATATCCTCTTAGAGTGTTATATGTATGTGAGTGTCACAGTGTTGTCAAGTGTGTGGAATAAATTAAATTGTTTATCTGTCTGTTGTTGTTATGACTTACATTTCATCATACACATACCCTAGACATATAACGTAGTCATCACACTATCCCAGAATAATTCTGACTGAGGTATACATATGTGGCAGTAAGTAAGGTTATCTATAATACACTACTCTTATTAGATATAGATACCTTCACAGCTGATCTCAGTCAGTACACTAAGTCCCCTATAAATATTTATAACATCCCACTTTACCACAACACGATACAATGCTAACTAGTAACGCAAATTCTTAAACCCGCCCCGTCAACCCCGCTTCGATGACACAGTCTGCAACGCATATATTCACACTGCGAAAAAGCCAGCCAAGGCATAATCACGCAGACAGTTTTATTTCCTACTCGTGGTAGCATTTCTGATGTAACTAAAACAAGTAGTTATTGGAAAAAATACAGGCTTGCAAGATGAAGGAGGGGTAAGATGGCGGACTTGTGTAAAATTTTATTTGACGATGGACGATGAAATAAATTGGAAATTTTAAACCATTATGAAGTTCCCCATAAGAATTATATGGTAGTATGAAGTGGAGTTGGCTGAGTAAGAATGTACTTTAAAATATATGATATTCCCAGTATTAGAGAAGTTATTGAAGAAATACTAATATCTAGGAACACACGACCAGACACACTGGCGTTCCTGCTCATGTTTTTTTGGTAACGTTAGGGGGACGCGAGCTGGAAAAAGAGGCAGGGAGGTACATGCAAATTAGCTTGAGGTGAACAGAGTATGAATGGGAAAGGGGAACGGTAGGAGAAATGTAATCCTAAACGTAATATCTTTTGTAGTTGGCATGACTAGAACAGACTAGCCAATCGACCACCAGTTATTCAAAATTATTTTGCGTTTTTCACTCAAACTGCATTTGAATTCGAGTAGTAGAACGATACGATTGGCTAGTGCTCGTAGATATTAGTAAAGGCTTTGATTATTCATTGCCAGTTGAACTAAAATTTGTATACAGATACGCTGAAAAACAGCTGTGTTAATTTTAAACTTAAATAAAGAATAAATTCTCAGTCTGTGCAGTTTGGAGGAAGCTGAGGCCATTTCTTCACAAAATCAGCGTTATTTGTTTATATATTTCTTGATTGTGGTAAGGATATTTTATGAAATTTAATATGTTTGGCCCAACTACAAAGTTAGATACTGCTATTGGGGAAAAAGTGAAGGACATGTCGGAAGCAGACATTGTTGAGTCCACACATTAAACGGTATCTGACTGATGTATGTTGTTATAATTATGTTGACATATTATTGTATTAAAATAGTTTAGCAAGCCTCTGTGTTCAATGAACACTGTTTAAACATGCCTGAAGCAAATATAAGTGTAAAGAAAAGAAGAGAAGATCATATCACAGGAAATGTGGTTACTCCACATTATTGTATGGAGGAAAAGTATGTGAACGTACAGTGGCGTATCTTCTATAAGGACTTGAGGTGTGGTCACAACCAGGTGGGAGTCCTGTACAATTCGGGGCGAGTGCATTTGTAAGGCACGCGAGGCTGACCCCATACCCACGTAGGGAATTAAGTGTTAGAATAAATGATCAGAGATAAAAGGCCAGGGTGTCCTTTTGTTGCAGAGGGTCTATGTTCCTGTTGCCGGCTGGTAACAGGAAACCTGCTGAGTGCTTATAAACGCCAACTAGTCTCCAACCAGACTTATATGCTGTTGGATATCCAGTAGGAGCTTTGGCGATTGTTGAACTTGAAATTTCTGCAACTACCCATCGTATTATCTTACAACAAGGACTTCCAGGTGAAGAGTAAAACATCTGGGGCATCTCTGACATTTTCTTGTGTTTCAAAATATTACACAGGAATTTTATGTGGGTATGAGGAACTACAGCCCTCATATACAGTGACTCTCCCGGTAGATAACTAAAGTGAACTAATTTAATATTCCATACAGGAAGAACATTTATAAATACTTAATAACTTTTAGTTATTGGGCAGATTGTCCCAACAAGTTTAATTGTTCCTTTTCTGTAAACTATCTTGTCCTTATTTTTAAAGACCTGTCCACAAGCTATGAATGGACAGGCAAAATACATTGTAAATATTCGTTCAAAGAAAAACTTAACTGCTAGTTATTAACTTCTTTTATAGAAACTTAAAGTGTTTGATTGTTGTGTACCATCATTCATTTCTCCCCTAGACACTAGGTACACCATACACCATACACTAGAGCCAGAAGATTGACCGTGTGAGACCTAGGGAGGTAGCGTTAGGTTCTCTGTACATAATTCATCATCATCATCTATAGAGTCAGAGACCTACATGTGCTTGACCTCACACGGTTATAGCAGACACCTTTTCATTCTTTTTAGTATGCCATCATAACCTCCCCAGCAAAATCAACTTTGCTACAAGATAGATAGATAGATAGATAGATAGATAGAGAGAGAGAGAGAGAGAGAGAGAGAGAGAGAGAGAGAGAGAGAGAGAGAGAGAGAGAGAGCAGAAACGCGAAAAAAAATACAGTCAAATTTCTCTGCGCCCATGATAAGAAAGGAGCACTCAAAAACACAACAGCAAGGACAAAAATAAGGGCTTGACGATAAGAGGAAAAGGGAGAGAAAAGATAACGGAAGCCTTGACACGTTGGCATGCGTGGCAGTCAACTAAGGATCGAGATCTACGGAGAGACATGACAGCCATCGTTACATTTCCCGAAATTTGATGCTGAATATCCACAGAACCTAGTTTGTAGTCTAAAGTTACGGACTAAAATACTATTTTCATTTCCATAACAAATATAAACCGACACGTGAATAACAACTAACAAACAACTCCTGGATCGGGGAATTACATCAAACAGAAGTTTTCGCGGATGAATATTAGGAAAATATGGTCATATATCGCGCCATAAAAATGGGAAATCCAAAATAAAATGAGTTTGAGTTTAGCCAGGGGCTCATAGATCGTCTGCCTTACTGACACGCTCTGCCGGTGAATGATATCCTATCTGCATAATTGACAACTTGAAACTTGCTGATCTCATTTTTCTAGTAATCAGTACATTCATAAACATGCGATACAAGCTTGAAAATGTGTGGTTTACTGTGTGTGTGCGTTTGGTTTGGAGATGTATTTCAGTTTATATGCTTTTGTGATGGTTTGTGTGAGTGATTGTAGTTGGCATGTGAATGCATGAGTGTATATGGATGTATTGGTTTTGTGAGTGGGAGATAGAGAGAGAGAGAGAGATAGGGAGAGAAGGAGAAAAAAGCCAGATCTATGCTGATGTCACCGTCATCATCATCAGTACCTTTCAGCTACCCAATGAGCATCAACTTTCAATAAATTCATTCCAAATCCTCATGTCCTGTACCATCCTCTCAAAGTCTTTTCATGTTTTCTGTATCATTCTCATTCCTGTCTCCAATGCTCTTCTCCATGTTTTCTTGACTGTCCTTCTACCTCTCTTAACATGGGGATTCAAGAAAAAGGACTGGCATATAATGCTATCAACAGCCTCATTGTGGCGCCATTGTGGCGTCAACCTACGTCATTGTGGCGCATAAAGTAATAAGTACTTTGTTACATTCTCAAAACACTCTAATTTCATTGGCTACAGGCCTTCAACAGTTTTTTTCTCTTACTTGCAAGATTGTTTTATTTATTTTTTTTTTATATTTTTAATTCGTATTCTCTCAGTGTTGCATAAATTATTTTGTTAGAATTTTAGTTTTGCGGTGTGAAACTGTGCGTGCCTACTTTTGTGTGACTATTTTAATATACTACTGACAATTTCAGTTAATTGTAATTTTTAGCAATACTTGTACCAAGTGTTCGTAGGTTAAGTACTAACATTTGTATTTTCACTTACTTGGTGACGTTAATTAGTTTAAATTTTCGTGGGTTTCGTACTTAAAACTGCTTTTGTTATTTACATTTTTAAACCACTCGCCAAAATAAAATGCATACCTATCAGACACAATGGCTAATTAAGGATGGTCTACGGCTGGGCCACCTGAACATTTACCATTTATTAGGCAAACATCCTGAGCTTACACGAATTCTGAATAAACGTTTTCATGTTTTTGGACTTTCCGAAAGTCTATTAAATGACAAAATATCAGATGATGAAATTACCCTAAATGGCTTTAAAACTATTCGGCGAGACTCAAGTAGAAAGCTAGAAACAGGTATAGTAATTTATATTTCCACTTCTATTAGTTATCGCCGCAGAAGCGATTTAGAGACAGCTGAGACCGAATGCATATGGTTAGAAATAAAACTACCGACTCAATGACAATTTCTAGTTGGGTATCTTTATAGAAATCCCAGTGCAGGAGCCATCTGGTATGAAGATTTCATAGCTATGATGGATAAAGTATTTACAACTGCCACAGAAATTATTCTTCTAGGCGATTTCAACATCAACATGCCCAACACAAACCAAACGTGGGAAAACATCATACTATCATACAACCTAAAACAAATAGTCATCCAGCCTACCAGGGTAACAAAAACATCATCCACAACAATTGACAACTACGTCACTTGTGCAGAAACAATTATAGAATGCTCTGTTCCTACTGTCGCGATGAGTGACCACTATCCTATATGTTGCACGTGGTCAAAGAATAGATATAAAGCTCCAAGAAATAAAAATATCAGTATTAAATTTAGAAGTTTTAAAAATTTCAACCGTTAACTATTTTTACATGATTTGCGAACTGCACCTCCAGCCAGTGTTTACCAGCTTTCGGATCCCGATGACGCCATTGCCCATTGGACACGTATCTTTCATTGTGTGTTTGATAACCACGCACCAACTAAAGAAGTTCGTGTGAAACGACAGATCAAATCTCCTTGGATCACACAAGCAGTGCTGGAAGCCATGAGGCAGAGAGATCAAGCTCACAAAAACAAGGACTTTAACATATACAGAGCACAGAGGAACAACGTGCAATATTTAATTCGTAGAGGAAAAAAAATTACTTAAAAAATTTTGGTTCAGAACAAAACCAACAGTAAAGATATGTGGAAAGCAATCAACACTTTAGCGAACAAGCGAAATCTGTCAGATTCGTCAACCCTAAAACTTCATTTACTTGCACAGATTTCAGCAATTACCTTCAGGGAGAAATAAATGGTCTTAAATCTACAATACCAAATTCACCTTGTGACTTAAGCAGACTGTCAGTATTTTGTGAGAACAAATGTACCAACACAATCCCATCCAACATTCCGTTTATGACAGTTAATGAAGTGTATAACTATCTTTTAGGCCTTAAAGATAATAACTCATCAGGACTTGACGGAGTCAGTAATCGAATACTGCGTTATGCTTCTCCAGCTATTAGTGATTCGCTTACGTACATACACAATCAATGTATCGCAAGGAGTTACTTTCCGTGGCACTTTAAAGTCGCTAAGGTATATCCTCTCTTAAAACCTGGCTCTTCCGATAATAATAACCTTGGTAACTATAGACCAATCTCCTTAATATCATCGCTATCCAAACTACTAGAAAAACACATACATAAAATAATACAACAACACCTAGTTAACAACGGCTTTCTAATTTATTGTCAGTCGGGGTTTAGACCTAAACATTCATGTCACACAGCTCTAACTAAGATGATTGACAGCTGGCACCTAAATATTAATAACGATAACATATGTGGGGCAGTTTTTGTAGACTTTAAAAAAGCATTTGATATGATAAATCACGATATTTTAATTAGAAAACTACAAAAACACCAAAAGTAAACCTTCAACTAGTGACGATAATTAAATCATTCCTGTCAGACAGAAAACATGTAGTTTCTTACAATAACTCTTGTTCAAACCCAACCGTAATAAATACCGACGTTCCTCGGGGTTCTATTCTTGGGTCTGTACTTTTTACCATATACATTAATGACTCTCTACACGTCGAGCCACCTTCACATACCTAGGATGCATAGTAACACCAGACGGCGAGGCAGCCAAAAACATCAACATCAGAATGAATAAGGCAAGAACAGCCTTTTTTAGTCTAAACAACATCTGGAAGTCCTCTCAATACAGCACAAGCACAAAATTAAGATTATACCAGAGCTGTGTGCTTTTTGTGCTTCTCTATGGTGCTGAATGCTGGAGAGTTACAGAGAAGGAAATGTCGAAATTGTTCTCTTTTCACACAACATGCCTAAGAAAAATTCACCGAATCTTTTGGCGGAATACCATCACCAACCAAGATCTGCTTTTTCGGAGCAAGCAAGAGGACATGCACACCATCATAGCTGGCAGACGCTGGAGCTGGGTTGGCCATGTCCTCAGAAGAGACCCCGATGCCATCACAAGAACAGCTATGCTTTGGACCCCTGAAGGAAAACGAAAGAGAGGCCGACCAAAAACAACCTGGCGGAGGACTGTGGAGGCTGAGATGCAAAGAATGGACCAGAGTTGGGGCACTGTACGAAGGATGGCCACCGATCGAGCAAAGTGGAATCAATTTGTTGTTGCCCTACAAGACGCCACTTTGCGTGATGGCCACTGACTGCTTTGACGGTCGGTGGTTAAGGATCTAAGAAGCAGGCAAAGCTGTGTACTTCTTTAATATCCTGATTATTTATCTTTATTGAATCTATACATGATTTACTCTCGTAGTGTGCAGTGTTTTGTTTTGCTACATCAGGGGTTGGCAACAAGTCGGTCCCGAATTACTTGTAGATCCCAAAGCATTATTTGAAAGATCTGTGAGACGAAGGGGGAAATACATTTTTAACCTAGATAAATTATTGACGATTCTTTATCGAATCTATACATGATTTAATGTCGTAATATTTTGTTTTACTACATCAGGTGTTGGCAATAAGTCGATCTCTATCTACCAGTAGATTCCAAAGAGAGAAATACATTTTTTAACCTAGATACACGTCAGTCTAGGCATCTCCCACCGGCACTTAAAAACGCGGTGTTTCTAGGTTTAAAAGTACTGTCACCGCTTTCCCAGTGAGACATCCGCAAGTTAGCTTACTTAACATTCACTTTATTTGTGAACTATATGAGATAGAAGTTGTTATTTTTTTGGAAGTAAAGTTAACATTCGGTCAAATATTTAGTTGTAATTTCCACCGCTCTGCTGGTGAGATTGCAGGAGAGATTTAAAAGCGGCAGAGATCGTGCGGCAGAGATTAAAGTTATATATAGGCTGGACTTTTTCCGAATTCCAGATTCTGGAATCATGAAAACAGACATGATTTTATCAATGTAGATCTAAAGTAGATACCCACATCCGCTGGGTTGCCTACCTCTGCACTTAGTCATACATTTTTATTTGACGTTTTTTGTGGCTTAAATTTTCTACAGGACGGAGTGGCCGGTCCCGTGGCCAGCCCTACTTAGTAGCTTTTTACGATATACAAATGGGTGAGAAGAAGACGATGGCGATGGATAGGGCACACAGTGAGGAAACCAGCTGATAACATTATCAGGCAGCTCTTGGTCTGGATTCCTCAGGGTACAAGAAATAGAGGCAGATCAGATAACTTACGGAGAAGAACACTAGAGATAGAAATGAAAATTATGTGGAAGACACGGAAAGACCTTGAACTGATGGCACGCGAAAGGAAGACGTGGCATGTGTTTATTGAAGGCCTATGCTCCTTGGGGAGCTAAAGGATATTAATTGATTGATACATGTACATGTTGGTTTTACTTCGTAATTACCTTTACTATTTATATGACTATAAGATTAGAACACTTCATATGGTTCTGTCTTAATAAATGAACTTTTTAGATACCCCGAAGAAGCATTCATGGCTATAATAACTGCCTTCATGTCGCTTCCAAACTATTTTTCTTCCTCATTCTTCAGTTACCCTGAGAATTCCACATCCGAGAAAGATTCCGTTAAAGCGTATAGTACTGTACACTGCACTTGATTGTTATATCTTTTACGGTAATTACAATTGTCATGTAGTCAGGTATTACAATTGTCATGTAGTCAGGTATTACAATTATCATATAGTCAGGTATTACAATGTATTTCTCCGGGGTCTCTGAAGAAACAAAGAAAGAATGGGTCTACTACACCCTCAGGCGTGTCGTACGAGGCGACTAATATGGGGTTGTGCATGAGGTTGGCAACCCAATAATGTAAAGCCAATTACCACAGAAACCACTGCTGCAAGACCACGTGACTGTTTGATGTAGGCTTCCTACAAGGGCACAGATGGTTCTAAGCTCCGTATTGAGTGCAATAGAAATTGAATGAATGAATGACTTTGATGACATTAAAAACGATGTCACAGAATGAAACAAGTTTTCTAAGAAAGCTGACAAAGAACATAGAATAACGTGAATCTCTGTTGTGAAAACAGAAAACCTCTGTTTAAAATAAAAACCCACCAAAAAAAAAAACAAACAAACAAACAAACAAACAAAAGTGTTGTTGCAAACAAGCTCATAGAATAAAGTCCTGAATGCTACACAGAGTCGACAATTTCATATGGAAGAAAATGGTGGCCATTGAATAAATCATAATGTCACCTGGAGGCCAAGGATGTGTAATTTTTCAGAACAGCACTAAGATTTAAAGGCGAGCTTAAAACATTGACATCGATTTTCTGAAAGAAAGATAAATCACTCTTAAAAAAACAAACTATTCCACAAAACCGAAATAAAAATTGATGTGTTTTGAGAAGATGAGAACCAACACATATTCAAACAGTAAGTCAAATTTACAGGGGAGAAAGATGGTAAAGGATAAGAAATTAAGACGATAGGCTTTCCGGCCAGTCTAACAACATAGTGCAGTATGGTGTAATAATAATAATAATAATTAAAAAAAACCTTCAGTCATAACTGACTATAAAACATATGGTGTATCTGTAAGTGTGACGTATAATGGAAATATAGCCTACAGTATCCGACAGTCTTTCGTGACCTCGTAGCGTTCTATGATTTGCTAGCAAAACCATGCATTTACAGCCTGTGGTTACTCACTTTTTAATCCACGCCTCTTTTCCTTCAACATAAAACAAACGAAGTTGTTTACCAACTTCGCGACCAGCCGTCATAACAGGGAGCGAATGAGGTTTGTTTACATGAGTTTCTCACGCGAGCTGATCTGTCAATCATCGGATACCTGACAGACCGCACGTGGAAAAACACCGGATCTTTTTGAAGTGAGACGCTCGAGCTAAAATATTTCCCTGAGTACCCATTGATGTTCGTATACACAGGGGGAGTTAACTCTGTGATCTCCAGAAGCGAGAAAAATCTCCGAGAACCCGTTACACGGTTTAAGTCTCTAATGTTGATTAGCAACGCCCGACAGAGCGACCGTGAAAACCTTTTATCTTGGGAACTTAGGTGCTATGCACAATAGTGTGAAAAGTAGCAGCCTCTAGAGATCATATAACCATGTGTCTCCCTAAACCAGCTATCAGTTGTCGCTCATAATTTTTCGGATAGTCTAAACACGTAGTCTAGAACAATTGTGAAAGATGCGTTAATAGCATTCGTGGGGATTTCATCATGATTTTCTGGTAATAGAAATTAGTGCTTAAGTGTTAAAGTGTTAAAGCTTTTACCATTATAATTCACTGTGATTTTCTGGCGTTAAGACCAGTGAAAAATAATAGCGCGTAGCTATTGTTTTTGCCAGTTGTTCAGCTTAATGTTAATTTTACCACCCGCTTTCTCACACAAGAAGAGACGTTTTAGTTGACTAATTAATATGCTAGATTCTTAAGCAGACCTGATCACAAGAGTGGCCAGCAGTCTTTTTTCTTCATTTACTGATTGGATTAATGTTGTCTTTTTCTTGGCTTACGCGTCCCCAAGTTCATTTGTGAACAGGATTGGCTAAAGAGACAAATAAACATTTAAATGGTAAATTTAACTGGACTGATATAACCCAGAAATATTTTGTTCAATTTTATCAGCCCACTGGGTTGTGAAACCAAAAACATTTCTCCGGACTTTTGACAGTCGTATCCAAGTGGATTTTATCCAGAAGAGTTACGCTGTTTCATAATCGGCATTCACCATAGAGCTAGCCGATAGGATTACCATCATTTATCAATTGTAACAGCTTTTAGCAACCAGATGTTTCCCAATATGGAAGTATTTTTTTTGTTTCCTGTGAACCCAAGATCTCGGTTTTCTACACTAACTATTCGAAGTGAGATTTGTCCATCCAGGAATAAATCACCAAATTAGGCGTCCACCTTATTAATTCTAATTATTAGAGGGTGGCCTGGGGCCAATTTGGAAGATTTAAAAAAAAAACGCTGGAAATTTTATATTCAGGATAATTGTATGTCCAAAAGACATCACCAAGAGTAGGTAAGGAGTGATTGAGTGGCCACGTATGACAGAGAGAGTGAATATTTTTCTTTGTAACAGGAAAATTTGTATCATCTTTGATTCTGCTTAAACTTGTTTACTTTACTGGGTAGCATTTAGTAGGAACTTTGGTTTTTCTTTACTGTCTATTCTGTAACATAGTGCTAACCTTTGACCTTTGGGGTTATTAACTTGTTGGGTTCTTTTTCTCAATAAGGAAAGGGCACATGTATTCTGTTAATTTCCTATGTATGTAATTCAGATTTTATTTGATCTTTCTTTAGATATTTGGTGTTGTCAAGTTTAATGATAATAAACAACAAAAGAAACTTAACTCTGTGTGTTGGTCAGACCCATACCCAATTAACCATAGTTTTTCACGTTTGTGTGTCTTGTTGTCACATAGTTGTGTGTGTGTGTAGTTAAACTTATATTTACATGTATAAGGAGGGGGAGATTGTCTTGTACTAAATTATAGTCGTACAGATAGGCTGGACTAGAGAAAACTACTCATTCCAGAGACAGATCTTCTCCTTAAACTATTCACCCGTAAAATCTATTCTCACACCTTTTGAAGAGACATAGAAGGAATAGAGCAACTTTACCATCAAGCATGTCGTACCAGGCTACTAATATAAGATTGTGCATGAGGCTGGTAATTTCATCAT
This sequence comes from Oreohelix idahoensis, assembly GCA_024509875.1. Classification (NCBI taxonomy): domain Eukaryota; kingdom Metazoa; phylum Mollusca; class Gastropoda; order Stylommatophora; family Oreohelicidae; genus Oreohelix; species Oreohelix idahoensis. The sequence continues at coordinate 490,756 of JAMPIV010019394.1, read as the reverse complement.
GTACAAAAAATTGCCACAGAAACAACGGAGAATGCGAATGCTTGGTGATGGTTTCCAAGACAACCAGCGTTTGTGGTGGCTCCATGGAGCGCTAGGAGAAAATAAGGATGATGATACTGACTATCACACGTGATCTAGTTAACAAATAGCGCTTAACTTTCACTGATCAAACTACCACGTCCGTAGCTCATATTAACATCTTCATGTTCTTGTTTCCAGAACAAATAGCGCTTAACTTTCACTGATCAAACTACCACGTTCGTAGCTCATATTAACATCTTCATGTTCTTGTTTCCAGAACAAATAGCGCTTAACTTTCACTGATCAAACTACCACGTTCGTAGCTCATATTAACATCTTCATGTTCTTGTTTCCAGAACAAATAGCGCTTAACTTTCACTGATCAAACTACCACGTCCGTAGCTCATATTAACATCTTCATGTTCTTGTTTCCAGAACAAATAGCGCTCAACTTTCACTGATCAAACTACCACGTCCGTAGCTCATATTAACATCTTCACGTTCTTGTTTCCAGAACAAATAGCGCTTAACTTTCACTGATCAAACTACCACGTCCGTAGCTCATATTAACATCTTCATGTTCTTGTTTCCAGAACAAATAGCGCTTAACTTTCACTGATCAAACTGCCACGTTCTTAGCTCATATTAACATCTTCATGTTCTTGTTTCCAGAACAAATAGCGCTTAACTTTCACTGATCAAACTACCACGTCCGTAGCTCATATTAACATCTTCACGTTCTTGTTTCCAGAACAAATAGCGCTTAACTTTCACTGATCAAACTACCACGTCCGTAGCTCATATTAACATCTTCATGTTCTTGTTTCCAGAACAAATAGCGCTTAACTTTCACTGATCAAACTACCACGTCCGTAGCTCATATTAACATCTTCATGTTCTTGTTTCCAGAACAAACAGCGCTTAACTTTCACTGATCAAACTACCACGTTCGTAGCTCATATTAACATCTTCATGTTCTTGTTTCCAGAACAAATAGCGCTCAACTTTCACTGATCAAACTACCACGTCCGTAGCTCATATTAACATCTTCACGTTCTTGTTTCCAGAACAAATAGCGCTTAACTTTCACTGATCAAACTACCACGTCCGTAGCTCATATTAACATCTTCATGTTCTTGTTTCCAGAACAAATAGCGCTTAACTTTCACTGATCAAACTGCCACGTTCTTAGCTCATATTAACATCTTCATGTTCTTGTTTCCAGAACAAATAGCGCTTAACTTTCACTGATCAAACTACCACGTCCGTAGCTCATATTAACATCTTCATGTTCTTGTTTCCAGAACAAATAGCGCTTAACTTTCACTGATCAAACTACCACGTCCGTAGCTCATATTAACATCTTCATGTTCTTGTTTCCAGAACAAATAGCGCTTAACTTTCACTGATCAAACTACCACGTCCGTAGCTCATATTAACATCTTCATGTTCTTGTTTCCAGAACAAATAGCGCTTAACTTTCACTGATCAAACTACCACGTCCGTAGCTCATATTAACATCTTCATGTTCTTGTTTCCAGAACAAATAGCGCTTAACTTTCACTGATCAAACTGCCACGTTCTTAGCTCATATTAACATCTTCATGTTCTTGTTTCCAGAACAAATAGCGCTTAACTTTCACTGATCAAACTACCACGTCCGTAGCTCATATTAACATCTTCATGTTCTTGTTTCCAGAACAAATAGCGCTTAACTTTCACTGATCAAACTACCACGTCCGTAGCTCATATTAACATCTTCATGTTCTTGTTTCCAGAACAAATAGCGCTTAACTTTCACTGATCAAACTACCACGTCCGTAGCTCATATTAACATCTTCATGTTCTTGTTTCCAGAACAAACAGCGCTTAACTCTCACTGATCAAACTACCACGTCCGTAGCTCATATTAACATCTTCATGTTCTTGTTTCCAGAACAAATAGCGCTTAACTTTCACTGATCAAACTACCACGTCCGTAGCTCATATTAACATCTTCATGTTCTTGTTTCCAGAACAAATAGCGCTTAACTTTCACTGATCAAACTACCACGTCCGTAGCTCATATTAACATCTTCATGTTCTTGTTTCCAGAACAAATAGCGCTTAACTTTCACTGATCAAACTACCACGTCCTTAGCTCATATTAACATCTTCATGTTCTTGTTTCCAGAACAAACAGAACTTAATTTTCACTGATCAAAATGCCACGTTCGTAGCTCAGATTAACATCTTCATGTTCTTGTTTCCAAAACAAATAAGTGGTGACTGAATGATTACTACAGAACATCTTTGAAAATGTAAGCTGCTAACAATCACCATTTTCAACCTGCTACATCTTTGTATTTGAATTAAGGTAAGAAGAAAAAGTTCTGACGGAATATCATTCATGCTGAATGACTCTGTAACGGCAACAAATGAACAGATATAGGAGGATGAAATGAGATAAGCAACAACAACAACAACACAAATTTTTAATTTCATTATCATTGTCATATCCTCTGCCTCTAAAGTGTGGGAGTCACCAATACAGCTGGTCCACCTGCAGGATTCCTGCTCCTAGCATTCATGCTCTTTCAGCATTCGTTTCTGTGGTAGTTGATTTTACATAACGAGGTTACTAGTCTCATTCACAACTTCAGATTAGTCGAAATGTAGGACATCTGAGGGAACATGCTTCACATTAAACAAATCTTTAACAGCGGAAAACGACCAAATTTTGGAGATGTAACTAACATCATCATCATCATCTAAGCTAACTTCATCCACTTTAGTCTATTTGTCCAACATTAACTATCATGTACGGCTTTCAAATATGGAGAACAAAAAAAAAACAAAACAAAAAAAAAACAGCATCAGCAACCGAGAAACGGCAGACTTTCATTAATAGTTGCTTGCGTAGATTAGGAGGATTAAAATGGTATGACTTGATCACTTATGTGGAACTGATGGTAAGAACTAAACAGGTACGAGTGGAACAATAGATGAAGTGAAGACGCTGGTGATGGACAAGAAATACTTTGAAGAAAACTGTTGGTAGAACTACAAGGTTGTCCTTGTTCTGGAATTCACAGGGTAAGAAATATGGGGAGACCGAACAACACGCGGAAAAGATAACCACCGGACAGAAATGAAAGGGTGTCATGGGAAGTTCTTAAGTGGATGGCACATGCCAGGAAGACTTGGCATGCCTTTCTTAAAGGCCTATGCTCCTAGGGGTACTGAAATGTGTTGAATAAAAGTTACTATCATGAACGTGAAGTTAAGCTTACATTACGCAGTTAAATGGCGCACTTAAGCTAGCATCGCATACTGACGTTATCATAACCCAATTAGCCAACTTAACGCACGTAAATCAAGGCAAAAGCAACATGATGCACTAAAGCTAATTTTACACAAGTTAAATTACAAAACTTAATTTTAGCAAGCACATTTAATATTGTGCCGTTAAGTTAACATTACGCCCTTAACGTTAAATTACATACACGGTGTAAATATAAGGCACTAACACAATACTATAAAGCACACGTATAAGCTAATATTATACCCTTGAGCTATTAAGCCACACTTGTGCTACTATATCCCATATTGCTAAGAACCCGCATTTAGGCTAACAACCCGCATTTAATCTAGCAGCGCGCACTTAACGCTAAAACGCGCACTTACTTATAGAACCATAAGACTCTCCCGTTGAAGCAGATGTTTTCAACTGCCACCCGTCCTTGTTCAAAATGTAGCGGCTAGAAGAGTTCACGGTTACACGATCTCTTAGTCGGGGACATCAAAATTTTCCTATCACTTAACGACAGTCAGATATTCGAAACGCTAACCTTCATCATAATCCTCTACAGAAGCGCGTGCCAGCTCGAGTTTCCAACTGTCTGCGATCTTTCCCTCACACGCACTACCAGTTTTGGCCAGTAAAACGTTCTGCCAGCGCCGTCCCAGAATTCTCGCTCACCGGAACCTGGTCTTGTCTGATTAGTGTTTACGAATGCCAGCATGTCATGTCATGTTGGGGGTTGAGGTTCAGATGGAAGAACTGATTAGACGAGGAAAATATATGAAGCTGTTTGAATTTCGTTTTTTCACTGACAAGGACAAAAAAAGAGGAAGACGCAGTCCACAGTATAATACACTGCACGGACGACAAAAATAGGTTATGGGAACAAACGTGTTTAAAGCAAAATGTTAAAATAACAAGGGTGATTGACAAATAGCTTCCTATTGATAAATTGTTATTTCTTTAATCCATTCAAACTAATTTACACGAAACAAAATTTAACAAAATACAAGTAATTGTCATTTTATTACATAATATGCTATGTCACGTTAACATTACAAACTCAAGTGAGATCTGATTTGTTCAACATATGATTTCATGACAAGCAGCAATTATATTACGACGTTAATTTATTGTCCATTTAAGATTTTATTATGTTTTATTCTGTTTCTGGAAATAAACAAATAAAACAATAAAATGTTTTTTAATCAAATGGCAAATATAGCTCATTGTTTTGTCATTTTGTCTCGGGCTGTCTCCTCTGCTCTGCAGTAGTGACCCATTAATGGCCAAACTCGAGTAAAAGGAATGAGATTTTACAAAGGTAGCAACTTTTGCTCAGGATTATTCTTGGCAGAAATATAAATTGACAGTTGGTGCTTCTATTTCAGGGACTCTCACGGGAATTTTTAGAATGGCAAAAATAACAACTGAGTCATCTAAATGTGTATTCTCCACTTACTTCTGTGAGAAATATATGTTTTGACTTGTATTTTATAAGACTCCAACCGAAAGTGATTCAGCAAAATTTTAATTTAATAGCTGTAAATATATGTATTTTAAAAAATAAAATGAGTCATACGGGTGCATGCATCAAATTCACTTAACCAATGGGCTATTTTCTTCAACAAGAGATTAGAGTGATCTCCCCTTGGAAATTCAGGAATTCGACTAGAAAATCCTACATATTATTTGTATTTTTTACCTCATTTAATTCCAGTTCCATACTATATTAGCCAATCTCGTACAGATAGGTACATTTTTTAATGAATCATCTGCCACTGGTTACTTTTGTGATGAAATTATACGCATGTGCTGCAGTTAACAACTGTTTTACTTGTTGTTTAAATATGTGATTATACGTGTTCTGATTTAGCAACAATACATTTTGGATCGGAGTGGCAAAGAGGTGTGGCGTCCGCCTCAAGATCTTAAGGTACCGGGTTAAAGGAAACTGTCATATAAATCTTAAGGATATAAGAACGTGCCCCGTGTAGTTCCCGGGGGTCTCTTATGAGACAAAGAAAGAAAAGGGCAGCTGCACCCTCGGGATTGTCGTTCAAGGCGACTAATTTGATTTTGTTCACGGGGCTGTCAACCTTATCATGTCAAACAAATTGCTTCAAAAACCACCGTTGCAAGAACATGTGCATTCTTTCTGCAGGCTTCCTGCAATGGGAGCAGATGCAGTGGAGCAGTAAATTAAGATAATGATGATGATGATGATATAGAGAATTCTCTATAGACAACATAACAATAATACGAAACAAGAGTACGTTGGAAAGATTGTAATTACGTTTTTTTTCTATTAATGAAAAAAAAATATCCTGTTCAAAACATAACGGATTATAATTAGGACATAATTTGCAGATTGTATATATATATATATATATATATATATATATATATATATATATATATATATATATATATATATATATATATAATATATATATATATATATATATATATATATATATATATATATATATATATATATATATATATATATATATATATATATATATATATATATATATATATATATATATATATATATATATATATATATATATATATATTATAATCAATGACTACCATTAGCTTATTGGCAACACTGTCCATAATAATTTATTCTACATTGAAAATTCAGGTAATTAACAATTCTATCTGTGAACGTTTTCTTAGTTAAATACTCGTACTGACTGTGATACATTAAAATAAATAAATACATTAAAACAATAAATTATATATTTTTTAAAAGAATGTGAAAAATTGTGAGTGTGTTTGTGTCCACACAGCGGATGTGGATGTCTATTCAATATTATATTTTATTCGTAACTTCAGATTATGCAAATCACCCCTTATTCCAACTTGAGATCCCGTATTTTTCAACTTCTGCTTTTGATTTAATCAAATTTCTCATAATTCATTTCTGAGTAAAAAGAGGCTGATTTCAATATACATTATTAAATATTTTTATTCCTAACATACGGTAACTACCTAGTTATAACAATAAATATACATTTTTTGTTCTAATTACGAATACATCGTTTTACTATATTATGGATTTTTGTTACTGTTTAAAGTATCTCCTTAGGCAAATCTATTTTTAACAACTGTTCTACAGTAATATGAAAGAGACATTATTATAAATATTCTAGTAATGTAGACCTCCATTTTGTTTGTCCGTGTTACATGTTTTTTTAATGAAGTGTTCCATAGTATTATCTTGCAAATACTAATCACAAAAAGGTTCTCCTATCATAAAATCTAACGACACCTGTGTACAGCCATCATCGACAGCAACATAAGGTACACTTCTGGTTTCCTGTTTCTCATTCCTTATCTCCAGGCTGCACGCCATGTTTATGTTTAGCTGTATTTTCCTGCGTCTTTTTGATCATCCATATATTCTTCCGTTCTTATGTATCTCTACACATTGTGGTATATCATTTTCTGTTGATTTCTTTTGTCCATGTGCACTACTAAGCGTCATGAGGGAGAAACATCTTTCGTTTATTTGCGATGTTTTGCTCCAGCCACCGTCGTATGTTTCCGAAACACCGTCCACCGATCTTCCATTCCGGTGTTAATTTGCCCGTGTAGCCAGATATTCCGCTGTTGAACGTCCATGATGGTAGCCGAAAGCACAGCTACAGTTACATTAATGGTAAAGATAGTCCTATTGCTGATACTGCCGTAGTAAGTGATGTGTTAAAGATTTCATTTTACCAGGTCCAGCTCCGAGAGGTGGGGGTGACCAGGTCCCTTCTCCGTTACCTTTATTTTCCCTAACTCAAGAGCAGAGTCAGCTACCCATTTGCAACAGGGTAGACTTGAGCGTAACGTCACCGTATTTCGAACCAAGTACATATGCCGCGAAAGGCCAGCGTTCTAACTAACCACTCTGCAATCAGACGCTCACTACATCTGCAATAATCAGTTGCCACCACAACAATGTATGTAGCAAGGGCAGCTCATGCAACTGATCCACACCTACAGCAACAACAACAATAACAACAACTGTTTGTGAAGCTTTCTTATGGCTTTAATGAAGTTACCGCACTCCTTCTAGCTCACAAATATCACGTATTTCTCTCATTTTTCTTCAACAAACCGCATACATTTTCTTTTCCAGCTCCCGAACTGGCAATTACATATTATGAATAGATCCTATAATTATTTCTCAAGTAGTGATAAATTGTACTGCCCCGAGCAATAACAAAGAAAATATAATCCTGTCCCACAGATAACAACCCTAAAGACACAGAGCGGCTGAAAATTATTTTTATTATCCAAAATAAACATAGAAGAATTTTTTTAAGTGCTAAACATCATTTTGAAGACCAGAAAGCAATGAAAGAAATCGATCTCCATCGCAAGACGAAGGAGACAAAACTGTATTCGATTTTCTATGATTAACAGGAGAATTTAAGACGGCCCACGAAATTTGGTTGTGTCAGTGTTCTGGCCCCCAGTTCAAAGTTGCAATTTGGCACATTACCGTCACTGGCCATCTGTTGGCATTATTCTACTTAGATGAAGTCTCCTATTTTGATTCTGATTTTCTATCAGCATTTCCCATGCAGATTACGTTGTGCTCATCTGCTGGTAAATCGTCATCCCCATCCTCCTTATCATCATCAACCGTCTCCTTTTTCACTCCATATAGAGCACGGATAAGCTACTACAGATGACATCATTGAGGAAGGCTACGGCAAAGCATACGCTTTTGCAGTAGTGCTCTCTGTATCAATGCGTTGTTCAAAAAGAAGTATACGGTGCCATGCACAACCTCATATTAGTCGTCGCTTACGCCATGCCTCTTCACTGCCGGGGAAGTTACAATGACACTTGTTTTCTGAAACCATCAACATTCTCATTGTAACTGAAACGTGTGTCGGATTTTCCCTAGAATGGCTGTGCAGGCTGGGGAAAAATAGATGAAAAACAAAATGCAGTCAAATCTGCTAAAGCACCGTCTTCACAAACTAAATAAATATTACACACACATAAAGGTATGTTTACTGGCACTCATGAGAAATAAAGAGGTAGAAAACTAGACAACAGACGTGAGTGGCTTACTGGGGAATCGAACCCAGGACCTTCCGTGCGGCACCACCGCCTAGCTACGGAAGCCAATCACAATATCCTCACTGCCATCTAAGCACTATACCTTTATGTGTGTGTGTGACAAAACGTTTGTGCATGTACTTTTGTGCCCCTATTTTATCTTTCATCTGCTTTTTATTTGACATATTTCATACACCTTCATCATTTTGCAGTGACCACTCCCAGACTTGTTTACGTTCCGCCAGGTGATTCGTAATAATACCAGGTTAATTAGACCGGTCAGCGGATAATACGGTTATCACGTAAGCTAGTTTAGCCAATCTTTGATAGAGACGATCCTTGTTTGCGCAAGACGGTCTCGCTCGATCGACGTAAAGAAAGCCAGATTGGCCGTCTAAGAGATCCGGCTGGCGGAGGCACGAAAACACGGGTGATAATGAGATAATTGCTTCCGCTGGCATATTCCTGTGTAATATTACAGATAATCTGTCTGGGGAGACAATATGGGTGGAAGGTAGCTTGTACGGGTAATTTTAAGAATATTATTATTACTTCAGGAACCGTCCTCCCGACGTCCTGTGGTAAGAGTGCATTAGACTTAAGGCTTGACACTCCTTATTACAGTGGCCTGCTGAATACCCTCCAGGGTTCTCCTTGTATATTCCATTTCAGGAATTATAATATATATTTAAATATGGCCAGTCACACACAATCTCCCTGGCCCGCACCACAGGTACTCAGTAACAAGGCCTAACTTCTTGGCACAGTTCATTACATTTAATAACACAGTACTCCACATTGAGTATGGTATGACATCGTAGCTTTTTCTAGCACATGTCTCTACTGTCCTTGATTCTGATACTCTCAGTTTTAATGGAACAGTCAACTTACGTGCCCAAGAATTCCATACACACTGCTAAGACTAATCTGACATTATACTGTTAATGAAAGCATAAGGCAGTGATGGTAATCGATCTTGCAGGTGCAATATAAAGATGCCCAAAGGCAATTAACACATTCTAAAATCAGGTCCTACTGGACACATTCCATGCATACTGGTCAAACGACACAAGCAGACTGCCGGTTAGAGACGCTAGCTTGTCCCAAATCAAAACTGACGTCTGCTGTCAATTCAAAGCAGGAGTCAAGACGTCACTTCCTGCAACCACGGGATACCGTGTGTAAACAATATATATCAGGAAGTGATCGAATACAAAACATGATATGATATTTACTCATATCATTTCCCCCCCCCCCCCCTCCCCCCCCCCCCTGGATTAAAATAATGAAAAGGAACTTTTCATTATTTTCATAGTACAATCTTACAAGGTCACTGGAGAAACCATATGACAATATCCAAATACTCAACTGTCATCATTATGATAGCACCTAGAGGCGTGCTCCATAAACGACAATTTAACACACAAGGTGTGGTATTTAGTAATAACATCACTAAACCCATTATCGTTAGCAGACGCTCTTTTGACACAAATGTGAGGTAACTACATTAATTAGAAGGCAGTGAAGAAAAGTCAATATGTCAGTCATGGCACTCACACAGCATACCATGTCAACAAACGCCCTAAGTCGTGTCGGTATGTAAGTCTACCTATCTATCAAATGAAATGCGTAATAGACAGAATAGAACAAATGAGGCAGACAAGTTAAAATATAAGTGTTGACTGTGACAATATGTCAAAATAGTTAATAATATTTGTATGTATGCAATGTCATGTGGTGAATGACAATGTTAATGAGATGTCATATGAAGATATATTACTTAATATCTACACATATGAAGGATATAGGTTATACTAAGTGTAAGCACCAATGTAATTCAATTCACATAGTGGTACCTTAATGAACCAACGTAATATCACTAGTGTTATTAAAACTGGTCATGTTAGACCATACAAAGTTCTTCCTGTAGAAGTATTTAAGAGAATTAAAGTTTCAGTGAGTCAGTAGTTCGCACATCATTGTTATTGATTTCCCGTTAAGTATATATGCCGGAAAGAAATAGTTCATTGAAGAAAATCCATTTTCCGTCTATGTCGGTTGTCGATGTTTGTCTTCCATGCAATAGCATATACAGCACAGATACTATTGTTCATTCTGTACTTGAGAATTTTTAAAGTATATGTTGAAATATAATTTCTTTGTTATGTCCCTTTTTGAACTTTGTAGTCAGTAATTTTAGTTACTTCCCTTTTTAATCAACGTTGGAGACAGTTAATTAGTGCAAAACATTTTGGAAATTGCAGCAAAGTATCTGAATTGCACCGACTTGGATTGTCATACTGCCAAAAGTCATTGTACAACGTGTATGAAGTAGCGAAGTATTGTTCTTGAGCAATTGCATTAGACATCATATGACGAACGCTTGAATATATATCTTGATTTAGGATGGACAGTAATTCATCATCATCATGTTGCTTGGCATAGTGTTTCTAGTTTTTCAACTGGTTTAAGTGCATGACAAAGCAATGTGGCTGTAATATCTGAAGTATGCACTATATGAGTTAAAAGAAGGCATGTGCCTTAGTTCATGATGCTACCTTTTTGCGAAATAGTTCCTGACTTGTCCCAAAGGAAGTAGTGTTATTATTGAGCATCAAAGTTGGATTGAAGCAGCATTTGCGGAGACAACTGGCGATAGCGGATGCTTCACGCATCTGGATAGAACATCGGCCATCACGTTCACCTTTCCTGCGATGGGTTTAATCTGGTAATTATAAGGTTGAAGAGCCAGTGAGGCACGCGCTGCTTTAGCATTCTTGAATCTCGCTGTTTTCATGTAAGAAAGTGCTCTTTGGTCTGTCTCGAGTGTGAAACTTGCACCAAGCAGGTAGCGCTGCAGTTTAGAGAAGCAGAACACAAGAGCCAGTAGCTCTCTCTCAATGACCGGGTAACGCTGCTCCGTCGGCGTTAGCTTCCTGCTAACATAAAGTGTTGGATGTAAACAGCCCTTCCATTCTTGCAACAGCGAACCTCCAATGGACGTTTTTGAAGCGTCGACTCTAAGAATAAAATGTTTAGAAGGGTCAGGCAATCTCAATATAGGTAACTTGGAAAACAGACATTTTAATCTATTTAAAGCCACATGACCCTCTCGGCTAAAAACAAACCTATTTGGTGACTCTTTCTTCACCAGTGATGACAACACGGACGTATACTCTGCAAAATTAGGGATAAACTTGCGATAAAAGTTTAGGAGCCCCAGAATACTTCTAACCTGTTTTTTGGTCTTAGGTATATCAAGGTTTAGAATCCTAGAGATAGTAGTATCCTCTGTTTTCAAAAAAACCTCCTCCTACTTTATAACCTAAAAATGAAATCTCCTGAAATCCAATTTTAGTCTTAGATGGACGTGCAGATAGATTATGACGACGTAGAGTGGTAAGTAAGGATTGAATACCCTTCAAATGTTCATCCCATGATTGATGAAACAGACAAATGTCGTCAATGTAAGTAATTAGGTCGTCTCTGTCAGAGAAGAGTCGTCTCATCATGCGAACGAAGGTCGCAGGTGCGTTAACTAAACCAAAAGACATATAATTGAATTGAAAGAGTCCTAATGGAGTAGCAAATGCAGTATAAGGCTTGGATCGTTCCGTTAATGGCACTTGGAAATAGCCTTTAGACAGATCAAATTTAGAGAAAAATGTAGCTGTAGCTAGTCTATCCAATAAAGACTCCAACACGGGAAGTGGTTCCGCGTCGTGGATGGAGATCGAATTTAGACGTCTAAAATCTATGCATATACGTATAGATTTGTCTTTTTTCTGATCAAAACCATCGGAAAACTATAAGGGGAATGAGATGGAGAAATGACATTTAATTTCACCATCTGTTCTAGTTCCTCCTTAACCTGACATTGTAAATGTATAGGAATAGGGTAAGGTTTCAACTTAATTGGTTGAAAGTCTGTCAGAATAATATCATGTTCGATGATATCAGTGTGTCCTGGGACATCAGTAAGGACATCAGTAAAAGAACGTAAGATAGAAGTAACCTGTTCTTTCTGGAAAGAAGATAGAGTTGGTGATATATCAACATCTTTCCAACTTTCAGTAGACAAGTAGTGAAGACTAGGTAATACTAATAGTGAGTCATTACCATCAGTCAAATCAGAATTTTCTTCCTGTATGACAGCCAAAGAAGAATGACGACAGACAGATTGATCAAGAGCCTCAAAGACTGGTCTTAGATATGGTGGACGTGTATGAAACTGCTGTAACATATTGATATGAAAAGTTTTCTCTTTTCCCTCTACTGAGACAATATAATCAACATCAGACAGTTTCTCCACAATCCTATAAGGTCCTCTCCATGAGACTAATAATTTGTTATCTCTTCTGGGTAATAATACGTAAGCTTCATCACCAGGCCAAAGTTGGCGTAATTTGCGGTTTTGGTTAATAAATAACCTCGCCCTAAGCTTTGCCTTTTCAGATGAACCTACTGCTATTTGGCATGCGTCTATTATTTTTTTCCTCAAATTGACCACATACTGATATGAGGTCTGAGCCTCCTTGTTCATCTCAGCATCAATTAAAAGTTGTTTTCATATAGACATTGGGCCTCGTGGTCTGGCGCCAAAAACCAATTCGAATGGACTAAAGCCTGTATGTTCATTTTTTATCTCTCGATACGCAAATAAAATAGCTGGTAGAACTCTGTCCCAATTTTGAGGATATTTAATTGTAACCTTATGTAGCATTTGTTTTAAGGATCTGTTGAGGACTTCTATTTTCCCATTAGACTGAGGATGGTATATTGAACTAAGGGATCTTTGAATCCCAAACATATCGTTCCTGTTTCATAGCATCTGAAACTAACTGAGTTCCTCTATCAGACAGGATGTTTTCAGGAAAACCTATTCTACTAAAAATCAAGAATAATGCATCAGCAATATCTACCGTGGTGATGGTTTTTAAAGGAATAGCTTCTGGCCAGCGTGTGCACATATCTATGCAAGTCAACACATATTGATGACCTCTGGCTGATGTTACCTTTAAAGGGCCAATAATGTCAATGGCCATCTTTGCGAAGGGACGCAAAGAAATATCAGATGCTTGAATGGGCGCATCATGTTTTGGTTTTCTGGTTGCTACACTTTGGCAGATGGTACATGTACGACAAAATAATTTGACGTCTTTCGTAATTCCGGGCCAAAAAAAATATGACAAAACTCTTTGTTTTGTTCTAGCAACACCTAAATGTCCTGCACATTCAATGTCATGTGCATGTCGTAAAATGAATGGTCGAAAACAAGCTGGTACCATAATCTGTTTCTTTAAGGAATTAGCAAATTGATAGTTTCTTACTAAAATCCCATTTTTGATAGTATACCAGTGTATTTCCAGGCCACCTTGTACAGCTCATCGCGCTGCTGTGCCGGGAACGGCGGGCGGCCGTGGGAGTGGAGGGGGGGGGGACATCGGAATGGTTTGGGGTGCGGGGGGAGTGGGACAGGGCTGTGCCCTTTCCCCTTGCCTGTTTAACATTTGTGCCGGGAGTGTCGTGGGAGACGTGGGGGATGACCGGGGGCACACGGAGTTTGACTCATTTGGCATCGGCGGGTGCCGGATCCCGGGGGTCAGGTGTGCTGGCGACGCGGTCCTCCTGTCGACCAACCCGAGGGGGCTTGAACAATTGCTTCTGTCCACCGGGAGGCAAAGCGAGGCCCGGAGTCTGTACCTAAACACCGGGAGGACCAGGGTATTGACAACAGACGGGGTAAGGACCAAACCGGGGGTTGAAATTGATGGCGGGGAGCTGGAGGGTGTCGGTGGATTCGAATACTTGGGATCAGTCGTTGACGGCTCTGGCGACTGTGCGGTAGAGGTTAAAAGAAGACTTGCAATTGCTTCACATAAGCTAATACAGATGAAAAACCTATGGCAAGGCACAAGCAAAGAAACGGAGTTGCAACTGATCAGAGCATGTATATTCCCAGTAGCAACATACGGCTGCGAGACTTGGACACTCAGTAGAACAGTTGCAAAAAAGATTACATCATTCGAGATGAGATGCTACAGGGGGATGTTGAGAATACCCTGGACAGAAAAAAAGACCAACAGAGAAGTACTGCACTCACTAAACGTACAGGAACATTGGCTCCTAGATACCATCGCAATAGGGAAGCTGACATTTTTCGGTCATATGGAAAGACATAGTGGTCTGGAGGGGACAGTGATGGAGGGCGTGGTCCCTGGGGAGGGGGTCGGCCTGGACGACGGTGGACCCGGGGCATCACGGGGAGTCTGGGCTTGTCTTTGGCTGATGCGGGTCGGCTTGCCCGGAGTCGTGATGCGTTCAGAGCAGCTGTAATGGAGACAACGTTCTGGAAAGAATACGTCACATGATGATGACCAGTGTTTTGCACAGTCATCTATCATTACATCATTCAAATGAGCAATATGAAAATATTTTTTTAAGGAAGTATCATCTTTCTGTCTTTGTATAAAGGTTTCCTTATCAATGAGCTCCATCTGAAATAAATTGTCATCATCAGTATTCACATCATTCATTACCTTAATATCATCATTATTTTCCTGTTGATAATGAATTATATCATCATTATTATTTTCCTTTTCTTCTTCATCTTCTGAAGTGATATCTTCAGTTATATCTTCAGGTAACACATCAATGACTGATTTGTGATGATCATTGTCCATGCGAGACTGAGCTCTGGTAGTCACAGCATTTGAACATAATAAGTGTTGTCTTTCCCATATTTCAATATCTTCCTGTGTACATTCATGCAATTTAGGTATGTTTCCCATAATAATTCCAGCAATTGGATTGTCCAAGAGGCATACCAGTGTTCATCCTGTAAAATAAGGTGTGTCCAAAAATACCTCTGCTGTGGGGTAATATTCCACAGTTCCACCAAAAGTTATGCATTTCACTTGTTTTCCTGTATAATCCACCTTATCAACCAAGGCCTTGCGCACACCAATGGTGGTTGCACCAGTGTCTCTGAGTAAAGATGCTAACTTATTATTGACAAAACCTCTGTTCAAGATCAATGAACCAGTACTTTCAAAAGATGACATGACTGGGAGAGGGTGTCCGCATAATAATCTTGGCACTCCCTGAGGCTGAAATAAAGAATTGCAATTAGTGCAGTTATCACTATTTGCTAAGTCTACACTGCATGAATTTGCATGTGCTACAATATCATTATGGTTCTGATTACACTGACAAACAACATTTTTCTTTCTTATATAAGAATAAGTGTTCTTAGGTCAGTTTTTTGCGCTGATTTCAAATTTGAAATCCGTTTATCTCTATCACGTCGGGTTCTTAAGATATTTGTGAATAAATATATTTTTGGGAAACCGTTATTTGCTCCGTTTCATTTTTACTATATAACTTATTAAAAATTAATAAAATGCAAAATAATTCTACTTTTTATACTGCTAAAAGATGCATGACATATGTTATGCTATTTTCAAATAGTTACTGTATTTTGAAATAATTCTGAGCGAAATATGGCTTCTAGAAGTTGTAGAAATTCGGCTGATCTGTTCTGTTACGTGTGCGGATATTTTACCGATCGTGTTCACCAGAAAAAACTTTACACCATTACTAAAGAAAGCAAATGAACTTTATTTCGATTCGAAAGTTGATGATGCAAATAAATCTTGGAAGCCAAATGCAGTTTGTTCGACTTGTGCAAATACATTGGCAGGTTGGTTACGAAAATCGCCGAAGCATAAGTCGATGCCTTTTGGAGTGCCAGTAATATGGCGTGAACCGACAAATCACGCTACTGCTTGACAAATATCCATGGTTTCACTTTTAAAACTAGAAAGTCTGTGGTTTATCCAAATATTTAATCGGTTTCGAAACCAGTGCCTCATGATCCAATCACGTGTCCGATCCCAGTTCCACCAGAACATATCCGTTGGACGTGAATGAACCATCAGAAAGTGATAGGTATCATAGTTTACCTGCTTTAGAAACTAATTCTGACTCGGATTATATACCGGTGAATGATGGTGTTCACTTAATTAACCATTCAGAACTTTCAGATCTAATACGTGATCTCGCTCTTACCAAAGGACAAGCGGAATTACTCGGTTCGCGACTCAAAGAATGGAATCTTTTTAGCGCCCAATACTCCGATATCTAAATTTCGTCATAGACACAGAACTTGTTCAATACTTTGAGATGGATGATGACATTTGCTATTGCAAAGATGTACACGGTCTAATGGTGCACCTCGGTCATGAGCACATAGTCAACGAATGGCGACTTTTCATCGACTCTTCCAAGACTAGTCTAAAAGCCGTGTTATTGCATAACGGAAATTTATTTTCATCAATTCCAGTCGCCTACTCTGTTCATATGAAAGAAACTTATGACAATATGGCTATACTTTTGGCAAAAATAAAGTACAATGACTACCAATGGCGGATTTGTGGAGACCTAAAGGTCATTGCAATTCTCACGGTCATGCAGACTGGGTATACTAAATTGTGTTGCTTCCTATGTGAATGGGACAGCCGCAACAGACAGGAACATTATGCAAGAAAGGTGTGGCCTATCAGGGATCGTATGCAGCTCGGGCATAAAAATGTAATACACGAGCCATTAGTTAACAAAGACAGCATCATTTTACCACCGTTACATATAAAGTTGGGGCTCATGAAGAATTTCGTAAAAGCGTTAGATAAAACGAGCAAAGCTTTCACTTATCGTCGAGAAAAGTTTCCGCAAGTTAGCGATGCAAAGATAAAGGAAGGTATCTTTGTAGGACCTCAAATTAGGAAAGTTATTGCAGACAAACAATTCGAGAACTTGTTACATGGTAGTGAACTTCGCACATTGATGGCATTCAAATCGATCATCGATAACTTTCTGGGAAATCACAAATCTGTCGACTATGTGCATATTGTTAAGCAGTGCATAGATGCATACAGAATTATGGGCTGTAACATGTCCCTCAAAATCCATTTGCTCGATTCGCGTCTTGACTTTTTCCCTGACGACCTTGGCGAAGTCAGCGATGAACATGGAGAACGATTCCATCAAGATATCGCTGTAATGGCGTCACGTTATCAAGGACGGTGGAGTGTGACCATGCTTGCCGATTATTGTTGGAGGCTTCATCGCGATGTACCACATGCCATTCACCGACGAAAGTCGACTGCAAAGAAATTCAAGCCTACATAACTGTTATACTTCTTGTACGAATGATGTTGTAATACTGTATGCGTTGTTAAAAAACTTCAATTGCGTATTTCTAGAGATCCCGACCTGATAGAGAAAAACGGTTTGCAGATTTAAAAACAGCGCATTAAAATTGACCATAAAAACATAGAAATGTTAGAGAAAGAAAAAAAAATTATTTTTTTGTTAGCCAGTGTTATTATCATGAACAATGGCATTGGTACATTCAGTGTTTCTTGATTGTCTGGAAGTATTGTTATGATAAGATCTTTTATTTGCATTTTGATCATTTCCTCTATAAAATGATTTCTGACCTCTATTTGATTTTGAGTTATATTCTCCTCTATCTTGCCAGTTATTGGACTTAAATGAGGTTTGTGGATAAAAGTTATCCTCCTGATATGAATTCCAATGTCTTTGAGGTTGGTATTTATTAAAATTGTATCTACCTCTATTTTGACTGTAATTATGTGATGGTTTAAATCTTTGATTCCTATCTATGCTGTTTGATCTATACCTAGGTGCATTGTCTTGGAATGATCTGGCCGATGCAGCTGGTAATGAGTCCTTTACATTGTTTTTGCTCAATACTCTATTAGGATGTGCAACTTGATATTGACGTCCTAGGGTTTGTAATTTAGATAGGTTCTCTGGTTTTCTTTCCTGCAGGAACGCAAGAAAATCAGAACTTATAGATGACAAAACCTTGTCTCTTAGAATTAAATCTGACAAACCCTCAAAAGTTTTTTCAGTCTTGGATAGTTCAATCCATCTAGAAAAATTCAGTTTAACAGCTGAAATGAATTCAGTAAAATCTTTTCCAGAATCAGGGTACAAAGACCGAAATTTCTGACGATAGCCCTCATCATCTAATTGATACCTCTGCAATAAAATCACCTTAACAGCTTCATAATCCTTTCTAGTCTGGTCATCCAAAGTGGAGACTACAGTTAATTGTTCACCAACCAATAAATTCATAAGTCTACATGTCCATGTAGATTTGTCAATCTTATATTCTTCACAATAAGTTTCGAATCTATTTAGGAAGCATGAAATGTCATCTATGGATGCATTAAATTTTGGCAAATTAATCCTTATGGCAGTAGTATGATCTTTATTTTTATCTTCACCTACCCCAGGATGCAACAGTGGTTGTTGTAATTTTAATTTTTCCAGTTCAATCTCAGCTAATCTTATAGCTTGAGCTTGTTGAGATTTGATCTCTTCTTGAGATCTGGCATAGGCTAATTTTTCTCTTTCAAGAGCCAACTTTTCTGATCTCCTTTTTTCAGCTAATTCAATTTCTTTTTCTTGTTTGTGCAGTTCCTCTTGTCTCTTTTTTTCTTCTTTATGGAGTTCTTCTTGTCTCCTTTTTTCAGCCAATTCTTCTTTGCGAAGTTCTTCTTGTCTGTTTACTTCTTTATCAATATAAGCTTGCAAAGCTGGACCTTCCAAATTAAGTTCCTTCCCAATCTTCAATAAATCCTTTAATGAAGTCATGGTTGCTTATTCTTGTGTTTCTTGATAATACACAATATTTTAACCTTTATATATATGAATATGTCAGCTATATATTCAATACTTCATCCACCAATCTCAGATCAATTTATAATTGCAATAGTAGATGTATTCAGATAAACAATATGGAGTAATGAAAAAAATAGAAACCACAACAAGTAAGAACAGCAAGACAGGGTTCGAGCAACTAAAGGAAATACAAATGGAAAACAAAGGAATAACTATAATATATATATATATATATGAATTAATTTAAACTAATGCTCTAGTACAAATAGACAAGACAAGACGCATATCACAACAATTATGACATCTATGAAATAAATGATAGTCAGATGAGAGTAGACAATATTACAAACAATAATGCAACGAACTAAATAAAATATAACAATGACAGTACTTATGAGAACAAACAATAAATAAACATGACTACACAGCTAACAAAAAAGGATCTGTTAAATTCAATAGAGGCAAACTTTTATACAACCAGCAGAATATGCTGGGTCCTCTATCTGAATCACACAGATACTGCCCTACAGAACACTTGATTTGCTCATTCGACCTAGCTTTCGCGGTATTGAATAATCACAAATCAAGTCCCTCCCCGCTAGTTACAAACCAAAAACACGTAATGAAAACACATATGGTGAAGTCAGATATCAGGCAAACAGATTGTATTCACAGCCAAGCTGTATGTAACAATAAACAGACTTATCTGTTGCCAAGAAAACAATCCCTCTTGAGACTTCGACAAGCAAGGGATGTAGTGATGATTGTAGCCTAGTATTTGGTTAGGCTTAGAATTAATTCATGCTGACATCGAAGGACATCGATCTGGTCCATGATTTTTGATAGAATACTTGATTCTTGGATGAAGATAGTCAGTTTCTATGACTTCTGTGTAACAATGGGTCACTTTTATAACTTAGTGACAACTTGAGGCACATTCATGTTGATGGAAATCCCTTCCATACATAAAAACGTTTGGCAGACGATGCGTGCCACCATTTTGAAAAAAAAATCCTCGACTCGTTAGGCGCTCTTCGGCTTGTAAGGCATCCAATGGCTTGGTCCCCAGAAACTGGTACGGGTAATTTTAAGAATATTATTATTACTTCAGGAACCGTCCTCCCGACGTCCTGTGGTAAGAGTGCATTAGACTTAAGGCTTGACACTCCTTATTACAGTGGCCTGCTGAATACCTTCCAGGGTTCTCCTTGTATATTCCATTTCAGGAATTATAATATATATTTAAATATGGCCAGTCACACACAATCTCCCTGGCCCGCACCACAGGTACTCAGTAACAAGGCCTAACTTCTTGGCACAGTTCATTACATTTAATAACACAGTACTCCACATTGAGTATGGTATGACATCGTAGCTTTTTTTAGCACATGTCTCTACTGTCCTTGATTCTGATACTCTCAGTTTTAATGGAACAGTCAACTTACGTGCCCAAGAATTCCATACACACTGCTAAGACTAATCTGACATTATACTGTTAATGAAAGCATAAGGCAGTGATGGTAATCGATCTTGCAGGTGCAATATAAAGATGCCCAAAGGCAATTAACACATTCTAAAATCAGGTCCTACTGGACACATTCCATGCATACTGGTCAAACGACACAAGCAGACTGCCGGTTAGAGACGCTAGCTTGTCCCAAATCAAAACTGACGTCTGCTGTCAATTCAAAGCAGGAGTCAAGACGTCACTTCCTGCAACCACGGGATACCGTGTGTAAACAATATATATCAGGAAGTGATCGAATACAAAACATGATATGATATTTACTCATATCAGTAGCATCTAGCCAGGAGATAAGTTCACAGATTTGTTGGTGAGTTTGCATAAAGATGTAAGCGGAAGTACTACGGACATATCTAAAAGAGGTCACGCGTTAGAATTTTAAAAGTGTAATATTTTAAAACACGAAGTGGATATTATGATTTAACCCCCCGACCCATATAGTTCTAAAGAGATTACCATTGGCTTAATTTGAGAGTCGGAATAGACTTCGAATTCCATTGGCAAATTCATCGGAAGTACAATCTGGGATTTGAACTGAGAATTGAAAATATAATCTAGCGAAATCTGAGTCACAAATCAGACTGCATTGTCACGTCAAGCTAGCAATTCATTAGAGCCAGAAAGAGAAGGATCGGATTAAGAATTCCAATATTATAAGTGACAGATCGAAGTATTTGGGCAACTTTGAAACTTAAAAGTAAACCCGCATTTTCAATACAAAGACTGGAAACTTAAAGGACCAGGATCGACGTATTTGGGCAACTTTAAAACTTAAAAGTAAACCCGCGTTTCAAATACAAAGACCGGAAACTTAAAGGACCAGGATCGAAGTATTTGGGCAACTTTAAAACTTAAAAAAGTAAACCCGCATTTTTAAATACAAAGACTGGAGACCTAGGAAATCAGATCACCCGTCATAAGAGGAATACAACATTTTCCCAGACCAAGTGATTCAAAAGCATCAATTTGCTGTGTCCATTCTAAACTGTGCCAGGAGATTGTGTTCGCAAAAGTTACTTTGGGGTAAGTGTAAACATTTATTTTTCAAATGTGAAATTGACATGTTTTCCTTGCTAAGTGGTTATATATGAGGCTGGCAACCTCAACATATGAAAATAGTATGTTCATAAACCACTACAGCAAGCGCAGGTGTTTGTTTTATGCTAATTCGCGCAGAAACGCGAAAGCAGCAGCAACCCCAAACTCCGACTGGAGCAGGGATGAGTGATGATTACATCACATGCGCCTCAAGTGTATAGTATCATTTTGTGAGATATATGTACCTTGTTAATTGTAATTCAGGCACGACATTGCTCCGCGCTGTCCAAGCACATATTTTCCCAGTTTTATACCCAAAAGAACATTGGTGATTTCTAATCATCTTCCCTGAGTTACGCTGTGTAACTCGATAAAGTAATTATTTAGAGAGGTTAAAATTGGTGGGTGACCAGCGAAACAATACGCCTGTTAATTTGCAGCCCACAATTGTACTTAGCAGAGGCATTTGTTCTCTTTATTTTGTCTTCTTCTTCTTCTTCCTCGTTCGCCCTGAAAAG
The DNA here is from genome assembly GCA_024509875.1 of Oreohelix idahoensis. Lineage (NCBI taxonomy): Eukaryota > Metazoa > Mollusca > Gastropoda > Stylommatophora > Oreohelicidae > Oreohelix > Oreohelix idahoensis. Next base: position 468,582 of record JAMPIV010019394.1, on the reverse strand, counting down.
GACGGTGGTTGTGTTGTGTCTGTTTACGCCGTAGCTGTGATATCTGCACCTTTCGGTCGACACATCCGACTTCAGCACGGCATGTTTTGGGACCGGGTTTGCCTTCCCTCTTCGATCCGTACTCGCTCAGCCAGACTGCACTGCTGCAGACTGTTTCCAGGACCACCACGTGGAGGTGGAGTACGGTCTTGGTCAGCTCTGGTTCGCTGAACCTGACGCAAGCAGTCAAGCTATGAGTCGCTGACTGCATTCATCTCTCTTGCTGCGTCTTTGGTCCCAATTTACATCTAAAATTCATCACGATTTCACATTAAAAACGCACCACCTGTATAATTTAGGAACAGAGTGTGAAATGTACATATAAGTGTTTATAAGTTTACATATTTGGAATCTTTATTCATTTTCCTATGAATCCATCTAATCATTAATTTGTACATTTGATTGTTATGAAATTCATTGCATTCTGTGCAGGCAAGGGAGAAAACCAAAAATGGAACCAATAAAAAAATTCATTCACACTATCCTCAGTATCTGGTATGTCCACCGTGTGCTTGCAAACAAGCTTGGCAGCGGCTCCGCATGGAACGCACAAGTCTCTGAAGGAAATTTCGGGGAATCAAGTCCCATTTACGTGTAAGAGCAGTTTCGAGCTGTTGCAGATTAGCTGGAGAACCTTGCCTGTAGACTCTGCGTCCAAGCTCGTCCCACAGATGTTCTATAGGGGACATGTCTGGTGATAGGGCAGGCCAATCAATCGTCACAATGTTCTGCTGCTGTAGATATTGCTGCGTAATGCATGCGGTGTGCGCACGTGCGTTATCCTGCTGGAGAATCTGCAAGTCTGGATAATTTGTGAACGCAGGAGCAACCAATGCATCCAGAACCTCATCTCGATATGTTACAGCATTAACATTTCCACGGAAGACGTGAAGAGGCAAGCGATGGTGAAAACTGAATCCTCCCCAAATGTGAATACTGTCACCTCCAAATCGGTTGTGCTCACGAACACAGCAATCTGCAAAGCGCTCTCCACACCGTCGCCAAATCCGCACACGTCCACCAGCAAAGGATATGTTGAATCTGCTCTTGTCTGTGAATAGGACAACATTCCACTGCAGTCTAGTCCATCTGACATGTTGCTCTACCCATTGCAAGCGCTGCTGACGATGTCTGTGAGTCAAGTTTGGCCCAACATAAGGTCGTCTTGCAGTAAGGCTTGTATCTCTGAGTCGTCGTATGACTGTCATTCGAGAGACTTGCCCACGTCTACCCACTATTGCTCTTGCTGTTTGACTTGCCGGGAGAGAACGATTCCTTAGGTGACTCAGCACAATATGACGATCTTGCGCAGGGGTAGTAAATCGTGGTTGGCCACTCCGAAATCTATCCCGGGCACTTCCAGTTGTTCTGTAACGTTCATTGAGACGTACAATAGTGCTGTGGTGGCAATTCATCCTTCTGGCAATGGCCCGCAAGCTCATTCCGGTCTCCAACATACCAATGGCTCGTTGGCGGTCGTTTTCAGATAGTCGGGGCATTTCAAGCACATGAACTGGGTGTTTTGTCTCAACGGCGTTTTTATACCGAGTATACTGCCACAACGCGTACACATTTTCAGGTTCATAGCTGTTGGGAATCGTGTTGCACGTGTAACTTTCATTGTTTTCATGTAGTCTGTACACAAACCCGTGGGTTGAATCATGCACTTTCCATTCCAGCAGCCATTCGCTCTCTACCTCATGACAAACACGCGGAAAATCCATTCCCACACTTTTTTTCCCAGCTTCTCGGCATCAGTATATATAATAGTGGTGCGTTTTTAATGTGCTTCATTATATTTACATATATAGCGCTAATTCTTAGAAAAGAATTTGCTGCATTTACAGTAGCTGAGGCTTGAGCGGGCTAAAACAATTGCTTAATTCTTCATAAATGGCGGCGGACCGATATAAATTTAACAATTGCCCTGCCAATGCAACTTTGTTCTTGACTTCGGAAATATCTTATGAATACTCCCTGGGGATAGAAGCGTCATTACCCTTCTATTTTCAACTCTGCCAAGAGTAATCTTGTACGAAGGTAGACACCTTTGACGACCCATTTAAGATACTCTTGTGTTTCGGCCATTGGTGGACCACTACTGCAGTGCTAAGGGGAGGCAATCCGTGACAGTGTATAATATTTATTTACTGTTTACAGGCCTCGGGTTTGGTTTCCCTTCTTTATGTGTTTAAACGTTTCTCCACAAACTAGGTTGACTGCTGTGGATAACGAACACTTTCTGCTGAATAATGCTACACTCTGGTATATTACTCCTAGACCAGGGTTTCTTAACCTTTTTTTGTGTGCCATGGACCACTTTGATTGTCCAGTGAGGCTATGGACACCTTTGATTGTCCAGTGAGGGCTATGGACCCCTTTGATTGTTTAGTGAGGGCCATGGACCCCTTTGATTGTCCAGTGAGGGCTATGGGCCCTTTGATTGTCCAGTGAGGGCTATGGACCCCTTTGATTGTCCAGTGAGGGCTATGGACCCCTTTGATTGTCCAGTGAGGGCTATGGGCCCCTTTGATTGTCCAGTGAGGGCTATGAACCCCTTGACTGTCCAGTGAGGTTTATGGACCCCTTCTTGGAAAACAATAATAAAAGCATAATTAAATGTTCTTAAATTTTAGGTATGTACACGGACCCCCGTCCTGGACGTGATATTCCTTCAGCTCGTTTTTCCCTTTCACTATCAATATGGTTTTGAATTGTATTGATCTGTCAAAAATGCTTTTGGTTTTCCGAATTTAGTGCTTGTAGATTTGCCGGGATATACTGTGATTATATATCTGCTTCTATATTCTATGAAGTATGGCCGATTCTCCCAAAAATTAAAATACTTCGGTTCATTGTTTGAAATGCTGTTTATCAATTGTTTTGGGGCATAGAACTTGGCAGGGGCGTCATCCAACTGCTCTGATCATCTGCCATCTCACATAGAAAGCTGACTGCTGGGAGTTTCCAGCATGTTCTATCTCGTGTCACGATGACACACACACTCGATAGGCTTTTTCCTGTCAATCGATCTAAATCTTGATTTCTTACTTTTCTATTTATAGCACCGTCTTCCTATTGTACGCTTTTTTTTTTTTTTTTTTTTTTTTTTTTTAAACAAAACCAAAGTTTCTCATTCATTAATCTTTTTTTTAATTCCTAGCATTTATAAGACATGGTTATTTATTCTAACGGTCCACAACAGTCTTCACAACCCAGAGAACAAATGCATTCAAATTACCGTACTTGTTGCAATTATCGCCCTTTCGTCTTAAGTCAAACGTAGAACAATTCCAATCAGAAATCGTTTACAAAAATCAGCGTGAATACCCCGTCGTCAATTCCGAAGCCCTGGATTTGCTATCGTAGTCGGCTTGGGTCAGCTTAACGATGTCTGACTTTTCCAAATCGCATTACAGAACACACCCGGACTGCCATGATCGCGTCACAGATAACGTTTCCGATGTCCTGATAGTCTTTATTAACATTCACTCGAACTTCACTCCGTCATGCTCGATATCTGAGAAGATCAGGTCGGCTGCCATCTTCGCACTGAGGGTCGTCTGCAATGGATCTCCACCGTTTTCTGTCTCTTGCTTTTATGGTACACACTGATAGACACTTTCCTGTTTCTTGTCTTGATGGTACACACTGATAGACACTTTCCTGTCTCTTGTCTTGATGGTACACACTGATAGACACTTTCCTGTCTCTTGTCTTGATGGTACACACTGATAGACACTTTCCTGTCTCTTGTCTTGATGGTACACACTGATAGACATGTTCCTGTCTCTTGTCTTGATGGTACACACTGATAGACACTTTCTTGTCTCTTGTCTTGATGGTACACACTGATAGACACTTTCCTGTCTCTTGTATTAATGGTACACACTGATAGACACTTTCCTGTCTCTTGTATTGATGGTACACACTGATAGACACTTTCCTGCCTCTTGTCTTGATGGTACACACTGATAGACATGTTCATGTCTCTTGTCTTGATGGTACGCACTGATAGACACTTTCCTGTCTCTTGTCTTGATGGTACACACTGATAGACACTTTCCTGTCTCTTGTCTTGATGGTACACACTGATAGACATTTGCCTGTCTCTTGTCTTGATGGTACACACTGATAGACACTTTCCTGTCTCTTGTCTTGATGGTACACACTGATAGACACTTTCCTGTCTCTTGTCTTGATGGTACACACTGATAGACACTTTCCTGTCTCTTGTCTTGATGGTACACACTGATAGACACTTTCCTGTCTATCTCGCGGTGTTGTCTTCCCATTTATAGCGTTGCCTTCTTTATGTTCGTAAAACTTTAATTTTTCTTAGTCCAGGTTTTTATGTATTTTCATATGATCAAAATATTTTATTTGCCTAACTTTGATTTCAACCATTATTTCTGTTTTTCATTTCTAGCTTTTCAAGGATTTGTATGATTTCTTCATTTGTTTTCTCCTTTCCTTGACATGCGCCCCATTCTTGAGAAAATCGAGTTTGCATTTAAATCTACATGTAACAGAACTTTGACTAGTGTAGTTCTTATGTTTTCATCTGTGTGACTAATAGAATCTTTAATTAATTATCTAGCAAAACTACAACTTGCTGCATGCTTCAGTTTGTCTCTATCAGGATAACTTGCTCAGTGCTTTACTTTACCTCTATCAAAACTATAACTTGTTGAATGCTTCAGTTTATCAAAACTATAACTTGTGATAATGGTTCAGGGCTTCGACGAGTGTAATTCTAATCTTTTCATCTGTGAGATTAATGTAATCTTTAATTCTACATCTATCAAAACTACAACTTGCTGAATGCTTCAGTTTACCTCTGTTTTTGAAAAAACTGTAACTTGTTGAATGCTTCAGCTCACCACTATCAGAACTATAACATGTTGAAGTTTTTAGTCTACCTCTGTCTGAACTCATCATGTTGAATGTTTGAGTCTACCTCTGTCTGAGCTCATCATGTTGAATGTTTGAGTCTACTGTGACGAAATGTCTGTCCCTGTCCTTTTGTGTGATCTCTCACACCTTCAGTCCTCCGGCCGTAAACTTCTTTTCTTCATATTTCTTCATTATTCGTTTGTTATTTGGCATTTCATTATTCTCCTTTCATTCATTTTACTCTCTATACTGAATCTAGTAGGGGAAAGTCTCTAACACGCCACTCCACTATGACAGTATTTACTATAGGACTGTCTTTATCAAGTTTACCACTCCTCAGACGATTCTACGTTCCGCCAGGTGAACTGTGGTATTATCGTAACAATACCCAGTCATCAGACCGGTCACCCGCTTATCTCTTTGAATCCGTCTGACCACCTGTGGAAACGTGTCGGTCCAGCATTTGACCCCAGTGAAAAGCTGCTGATCGTGTTGATACAAGCTTGTAATGTGCGACGATGAAAGAAAACAACACTGTCTGACCAGACATCTGTCTGGCGGAGGCACTCAGGTAAAGGCGATAATTAGATAATCTGTCGGGGTAGACATCTGGTCGGAAGACATTACGTCAGGAAAACACGGTCACAATATTGTGATAGAAAGAGGCGCGGCCAGAAGTCTTATGCAATGATATCACATCACTGTTGTAAGAGGCCACGCGTGTATATTAAATTTAATATTTTTCAAATACGCGTGGGACGAGTAATGATAAACAAACCGACCCCTCTAGTGCTAGAGAGCGATTGGTTCGCCAGAATCTACAATGAATTTGATTGGAACATTCAGCGGAAGCTTAGCTGGATTTTAAATGGAAACTGTACAATATAATGTAGTGAAACCCCAGACACTAATGCAGCTAGCGTGAGAGAAAAGCATCCACCATAACCGCCTACTGTGGAGAAGGCTTTCGTCATCACAGAAGATGAACCACAGCTGCAGGACTCACTCATACAAGCTAAGTGCTAACTAAAAGGCACCAGCAAAAAAGGGACAATTCCAGTTAAACTTTAAGTATAAAGTTAAATTTCAATGATGAGAAATTTATAACTATCAAAATTCCAGTAATCTTTCCATATTTATTTTAACCTGTTAAAGAATATTTCACTACTAAATTTGTTACCTGTTGTTTTAAAACTAAACAATAATAGTTGATTCAGTTATATGTATGAAAGCAAACGTATGAGCCAGAATACTTTATCTATATATATATAAATACCTAGACATATATTTACACTAAACAGAGCTATACCTTATAAGAGGGATTTCGTTGGATTACACCAACTGGGCGCTTGAACGGGCTAAACCATTGCTTAAATCCTTCACAAAAGGCGACGGACCAGATAATGTTAACAAATTGCTCAGCCCTAAGCAGCGTTTGTTCTTGACTTCTGGGAATATCTTGTGAACGCTCCCTTCAGGTAGAAGTGTCATTAATCTTCTATCTACATTTCTGCCAAGAGTAATCTTGCGCGCAGGTAGATACATTGGACGCCAATATTAAATACTCTTGAGTTTTGGTCACTGTTGGACAACTACTGCAAAGCAGGGGAGGCGATCCGTGACATCTACCTCTGTCTGAACTCATCATGTTGAATGCTTCAATCTACCTCTATCAGAAATCATCAGGTTGAATGTTTGAGTCTACCTCTGTCTGAACTCATCATGTTGAATGTTTCAGTCTACCTCTTCCAGAACTCATCATATTGAATGTTTCAGTCTACCTCTGTCTGAACTCATCGTGTTGAATGCTTCAATCCACCTCTGTCAGAACTCATCATTCTACCTCTATAAGATCTATAAATTGTTGAAGTGTTCAGTTTACCTTCTGTTGAATGTTTCACTTTACCTCTGCATCTACTGATGCATGCAGCCTACATTTATAATTTGTGGAATTCTATAGTGTTATAAGACTTTAAAAAAAATTCAGATTGCTGTCTAATTTTTATAAGGCTTTCGTCTGATCCACTAGATCTGCCTTGTGCATTTTATTATTCTCAAAGATATTTGTTTCAAACAAACATGAAAACAATCTTCCTTTTCTAAAACCAAATTTATTGAACTGGTCTTCGGCCTAGTTTTTACACCGTTTCCAAGTGTACTTGGATATATTTTCTCCTTTCTTTTCCCAGATTAATAATATTATCGCTCTTGTCAGGGTTGTTTCCTTCGATTGTTGGATGTCCTCCCACATTTAAGAGGAAGCGTCCGATTGGAGAAACGGTTAGAGCAGTTTCCTCACTCAATGCAGTTAACGGATTCAGGGATCGAAACAGGGTATCGTCAGGCTCCAGTCTACCGTGATGAAATTGGGTACCTGTCTTGCTCGTGAGTTAGGGAAGGCAACGAGGACGGGAACTGGTCACTCCACGTCATAAAGAAGCGGGAATTAGTATAGTCAAGCCTCCCGCACTTTGCTCCCCTTCGGCAGTATCTGCTATTGTAGCACCTTTACCATTTATTTTCTAGAAAATTTTCTTTCCGTAAGTTTAATTTCACCATACATATGTTAGTTTGAGCAATGTGGCTTTGTCGTCTATTTTATTTTATTTATTATTTTGTTATTTTTTTTCTTGCATAGGCGATTATTTATAATTGCTTCGATTGCGTGGAGAAATATGCTTTGATCTTACTTTTGGTTGTTTCAGGAGTCGAATATGGCATTTCTTGTGTTTCGATAGGATCGAGAGCTCTGTAAGAACGATCCTTCTATCCTAACTTTTCGTTTGCATCACAGAACACAGGAGTTCCATTTCTGTCATTAATGAAAGTGATGAGCTCAAACTTTGATTCCTCATTTTCGTGGCCTGAACACTTTTGTTGAACTTTCTGGGGCTCTAGGGAATTCCTTGCTAAGAAATACAGGTTGCTTTTCATATTTTTTCTCCTTCGATTTCCTTCTTTGATTTTTAGTAGCTCACTTGACATCTTTTCTCGCTAGGCGATAATCAACATAAACGGCGTCTGCTTTGAATTAGCTCTAATTTTGTTAAGATATTTTGTTTTGAATTGGTTCTTTTATTTTGTTTCACCAAACAAATTGAGTTCTTTGCAGAGGCGTCACTTCTGGGATGCGGGGGGTGCGGACCGCACCCGGGTGACACCATCAGAGGGGGTGGAACCAAAATGTGTGTCTATAACATTTTTGTGCTGTGTTTCAGCAGAAATTTATTATTTTTTATAAAAATATCCCTGTAGTTAGTTATAACCACAAAATCATTTTTCGTAAGCTCAGCTTACATGTACTGTATCAATATACCTACAAGGTTAAAACTCAATGCTAATTTACTTTTTGAACCTTCTAACACGCATTATGATTTAGTCGAGATGTTCACTAAGTGCTGAAATGCTTGTGTATTTGTTCCTGTTTATTTTGTTTGGTATTATTTCATTTATGAATATATTTCCATATGCATTTACGAGTAACATTAGTACAAAACACATTACTAAGGATTCTGTATGGTCTGGTACGGGAGAAGGTCCATGGGGGTGACACCATGAGTTACCGCACCGGGTGACACCAACCCTAGTGACGCCACTGGTTCTACGGCCATGTCTAACATTTCAAGCTCCGTGTAGCTCTCTCTGAAGGAGACTAACAAGGAATAGACCTACTGCTCCGTAGCATGAGGCGACACACATGAGGTTACATGTCTTGTCTGCTTGTGTCCCCTACATATATTGTTTCAAACCTGTCCCGTTTACTTTGATGATGCATTGTGGAGAAGTCCTTTTTTTTCGAGATGTCCATTACTTCTGTCATCCTTTACCATTTAGGCTAAGCCTGATTTTTTTTTTTTTTTTACTTTCGTTCGTATTGTCTTTTCACTTTTGTCACAAACTAAACTGTCTTAAATTCTACACGAAACACGTGTTTAACACAGCGAGAGAGAGAGAGAGAGAGAGAGAGAGAGAGAGAGAGAGAGAGAGAGAGAGAGAGAGAGAGAGAGAGAGAGAGAATAGTTGGGAAATTGAATATATAAAAACTGGAATCACGGTAAGAGTGTCTGTTTATCTTTAGAATGACATTACATCATATCACCGCCTTTTAGGAGAACACTGAACTGTACATGAGTAGGACTGGATGTGTCGTAAGTTTTATCTATTAGTGAAACGACAGAATACAAATTCTAACGAGAATTTAGGGGCAAAATTTTTTTTTTATAACATCTGAAAATACCTAAATATCGAAAACAAGGTTTCGACAGCCATTTAAGGATCATCAGTGTCTGTGTACAATATTTTCCCAGTTCTCAAGTAGCGTACTCGAATACGTCTCGTAGACGACAGATGGCATATCAGGACTCGCAGCAAATAGTTCCAAGGATCGATACGAGACTCAGTATAATGTGAATCAACGTAATAACCAATCATATATCAGAATCGACCTCGACTATTCTGTACTGTACGAACATTTATACCTCACGAAGCACGATAATAAAGATAATATGTAAGACAGTATAGATTTTAAAATAACTATAAAATATCTAGTTAAGGATGAGAATTTCAGTTGCTCTATTTTATAACCAGAGCTGAGAGCACGTTCAAAGAATTTAAGAGAGTTCACTTAACCTGTCGACTCAAGTTCATCCTTTTAATATCTATTTATGACTTCTTCCGGTCTCTTTCGTCCTGCGGATGATTGCATAAATTGTCTTCCGTCTGTCGAGGTAATGCGGATGACCGAGTAATTATTGCCTCCCCTTTCTAAGAAAGATTACACGTTTTTCTTCATCCCCTTCCCCTTCGGATAAATTCACGCGTTTCATAAAGTGGAAATAGTGAGGAGGTTATGGCGTGTGGGGCGGGGGTAGGGGGGGAAACATATGTTGCACATGACGAACTCACAACACAAAGCCATCAAGATAGAAATAAAGATAGGTATACAAGATGACAATAACAGTGTGAAAAGATAAAGGCAGAAAAAACAGAGAGTGTATGATCAACAATAAAGCAAGTAATGTAATAAAAGAAGGAAGAAAACATATCTATCTATCTATCTATCTATCTATCTATCTATCTATCTATCTATCTATCTATCTATCTATCTATCTATCTATCTATCTATCTATCTATCTATCTATCTATCTATCTATCTATCTATCTATCTATCTATCTATCTATCTATCTATCTATCTATCTATCTATCTATCTATCTATCTATCTATCTATCTATCTATCTATCTATCTATCTATCTATCTGTGACAGCGCCATAGGCATATCGTCTGTTTTTCACCGCCATTTTGTCGTTATGTGACAGCCATCTTTGTTTACATCTAAAAATAGCTACTTTAGTAATGCCGATACGGATAACAGCCAATCAGAGAAGAGAAGCGTCCAGGCTAGCGCGTCAGTTGAAAATTCTTTATTCATTCTGGTCGCCGTCGCAGAGAGAGAACAAGCTTTGAGAGCTGAAGTCTAGTTCAAGAACATGCCTTGGACTTAAAGTCTACGAATACTGTCTGGGTGTTCGGTAGCATTAAATGTTAATCTGTATAAGGCTTTGTGTTGCTTGAATTGCTAAGTCTGCTGCTGAGAGGGTTGCAAGCAACCAATAATTGCAACCCCTGTCAAACGATCCTTAATACATTTTCTTAGTGCATGGGTTTTTGGGTGTGAGGTACACCTAGCCCCTGTCACAAGTGGCGTCGTCGGCAGGATTGACAGACAGCACGCAGTGAAGCAACTCTTCAGTGATCAGAGTAGCAACAGCCGAAACAGTAGAACACCCAGTTCAGTGCAAGGCAGGGAACAGGATCATCCAGCTTACCATTGTATTCACTCAACTTTACTAGCAACAAGATGGCGGCACGCAACACATGTGCTGCTAGTGGATTGGATAATGAAGATGCAGCTGAAGTGGATGACCCTGTAGTGGAACTAGCGCGACAACCACAGCGAGTGAGGTACATCATGGTACCTACCCACAAGAAAGTGTTGTGCTTTGGGGAGCGCACAGGCCCTACGGCTGAGGAATATGTCAGAGAGGTGAGAGCTGCTTGGAGGGTAGGGATGATGAGTAAAGAGGAGCAGGCAGATATTATTCTTGACAGTGTGACCCCAAGTGTCCGCAGGGAGCTGAGGATTCAGGCTGATGACGATGACCCAGAAGCGATGCTACATTCCATTCTTAGGGTGTATGGGGAGCGTCGAAGCATCCCAGAGCTAATGGCCATTTTTTACTCTACCCGGCAAGGTGCAAGGGAGTCTCTTTGGGAATTCTCCCATCGCATCCACGAGGTGTTTGAAAGTGTTGTAAGAGCACAAAAACAGAATAATATCACTCCGTTGGAGCCATCCTTCCTTCGGGACCAGTTTGCTGCTTGTCTGAGAGATGACGTACTGAGAAAGTTTGCAAAGGAAATGATCTTTAAAGAGCCTACAGCATCGTTTAAGTCTGTGAGGGACTATGCCCTACGGTTTTTAGAGACTGAACACGCTCCTGGGGCTGGTGCTGCCAGTGTCGGAGTAGTAATTACAGTGACGGTACCCGACATACATGCATTAGGCACAGAAGTGGACCAGCTGAAAGCACAGGTGGCTCGATTACAGGCTAAAATTGATGCGATGTCTCAAGAGCAGGGGAGATGTACCAGGACAGTTCGCTGTCTAAGGCCACGTACATAATCGATGTCCACAGGCATTAAACTAAACCCCTCTGCGGCTGGGAGTCAGGTTACAGAAGGGGAGCAGAATGACTAAGAGATAAAGATGGTTGGTGGTCGACCAGAATGTGATATACGTATAGCAGGAAAGAAAGTCAAAGGCGGCCAGGAATGTAAGGGTAGCAGGAGGCGACCCAGGGCACAGAGGAAGCTTAGGAAAATAAGATGCTTCAATTGGGGTGTGAACGGTGGTTTAGTTTTTTAGTAAAGTAAAAGAGTGTAGAAAAGTGGTTTAGGAAATATAAATGGATTTGGATGCAGACTATTTGTCTTAGTTGAAGGGAGATAAAATGAGTGAGGGAGTGCTTTGAGAAAAGGGAGGAAACTCCGCATATTACGGTTGGTAGATGAAAGTGTTGAATTAGGGTTAAGCAGATTTAGTGGGTACTCAATTATGGTTTAGAAAATTAGCATGTAATGATTTAGTAGTAAGCTTTAAAGAAGAGAGTATGGTGTTCAGTTAAATCATCAAAGGGAGATAACGTAGAATTAAGTCCCTTGCAGGTTTTAGTGAGTTGAGAAAAAAGTACGCACGGGAAAATTGGGATGTGTGAACATTTTTAGGGGTGAACGAAGAAATGTTAGAACGGGAATTAGGCAGTTGAGATTGAGACGCGCTAGGCGTAGGTAGAGAAAAGGGTTTTTCTCCCAAGTGTTAAAGTTGGATGTTGAACGCGCTCAGCGTAAGACTTGTGTGGGTAAACGCGCTCAGCGTAGGTGGTCAGCAAAAATGTGCTGTGAGTTAAAGAGTGATAGAAACCGCTCAGTACATTACTTATCATAAATTGGTGTACGACAGTATTTTTGTGATAGCATCTTTTCTGAGGGCAAGATGATTGTGAAAGGAAAAAGTGTATTTCTATAAAAACAAAACCAGGTATGTTGAACAATTTTGATCTATTACTAGCATGTGTAACTCAGCAGACAAGGTCAGATCAGAAAAGAAAAATAGAAGTAATCTTGGCAAAGTGACAGCCCTGGCGGTAAGGCCAGTTTTCTCTCAGTGAGATATACCAAGAGACATGGAAAAATACGTAGAACAAAACAGTCAGTACAGAAGAGAGGCAAGAGGTTTCGCCTGAAGAATTAGATGACATTTTGATAGCTGGAACAAGCAGTAGCAAAGAAGACAAAGCAATGTATGTGAAAAATTGATACTGAGATTGTTTGAAACTGAAGCTTTTATTATACAAGACTGTCAACCTTGAAGAGGAAGGTTGGGCATACCATTTTTACCCATTTATCAACTTATTTTAATAAAGTTCGACATTTGATATTTTCACTGCTGTTTTTCAGGTGAATTCGATTGATCAACAGTGGGTATGAGAAAATGTAGAGTCAGTCTGAGAGAAGGAAGTTTTCGTACTTTACCTTACAACATACTATCTACTGAAAGAGCAGTGGTCCGAACCTCTAATACTATCAATTTCCACAGGACAGACTTTTCAGACCACATGGCAGCCAAGTGTCCTCAGGGCCCGCTTCCGAAGCGATGTTTTCAGTGCAAGTCCCCAGGCCATTTGATATCGGTTTGTCCCTCAAAGAGCGCTCTCTCTAGGCGTACCAACACATCTAGGTTGCCTTCACGGTGCAAGCCAAGAGATGGCCATGGCAACTGTCACCCTAAGGGCGCCAAGAAAAGTGGTCGACATTTAGAGGAGACTCATCTAAATCTCGTTGAAAGACACGTTTCCAGGCTACGAGGGGCGCACGTAAGAGCAGAGGCACCGTTGCAGAATTTTACAGCAGTCCGGAAAGAGATGTGACAAGGTGTCGTGTTTTATTCCACTACAGGTCGGAGAATTGGTGAGGAAAAGAATGCACTACGCTGAAAGGTCCAAAATTCGTGACATGTGGTCAGAAGAGGAGTACATTGTTGTTCGTGCTCCCACAATGACAGGGGGTCCATATGTCATCCAACGAACAGATAGAGCGAGTCCGAGCATTAGAGTCACTGGCAATGAACTGAGACGAAGTGACGGCAAAGATGATTCTCCAGATTTGGTAGATACGACTGAAGCGCCTAGTTTAGTGTAGTTGTCGGGACGACAACAGCATCAGGCGGGGAATTTCTGACAGCGCCATAGGCATCTCGTCTGTTTTTCACCGCCATTTTGTCGTTATGTGGCAGCCATCTTTGTTTACATCTAAAAACAGCTACTTTAGTAATGCCGATACGGATAGCAGCCAATCAGAGAAGAGAAGCGTCCAGGCTAGCGCGTCAGTTGAAAATTCTTTATTCATTCTGGTCGCCGTCGCAGAGAGAGAACAAGCTTTGAGAGCTGAAGTCTAGTTCAAGAACATGCCTAGGACTTGAAGTCTACGAACACTGTCTGGGTGTTCGGTAGTATTAAATGTTGATCTGTATAAGGCTTTGTGTTGCTTGAATTGCTAAGTCTGCTGCTGAGAGGGTTGCAAGCAACCAATAATTGCAACCCCTGGCAAACGATCCTTAATAAATTTTCTTAGTGCATGGGTCTTTGGGTGTGAGGTACACCTAGCCTCTGTCACATATCTATCTATCTATCTATCTATCTATCTATCTATCTATCTATCTATCTATCTATCTATCTATCTATCTATCTATCTATCTATCTATCTATCTATCTATCTATCTATCTATCTATCTATCTATCTATCTATCTATCTATCTATCTATCTATCTATCTATCTATCTATCTATCTATCTATCTATCTATCTATCTATCTATCTATCTATCTATCTATCTATCTATCTATCTATATATCTACCTATCTACCTACCTACCTACCTACCTACCTACCTACCTACCTACCTACCTACCTACCTACCTACCTACCTACCTACCTACCTACCTACCTACCTACCTACCTACCTACCTACCTACCTACCTACCTACCTACCTACCTACCTATCTATCTATCTATCTATCTATCTATCTATCTATCTATCTATCTATCTATCTATCTATCTATCTATCTATCTATCTATCTATCTATCTATCTATCTATCTATCTATCTATCTATCTATCTATCTATCTATCTATCTATCTACGAGGGGCGTTCAGAAAGTAATGCACCACATCGTTTTTCTCAGGAGCTGTTTATTCAAAAAGCATGAAATTTATACACAATATACATGGATATGTCATGTAAACATCGGTATTATTCAACATAATCCCCATCAACCTGTACGGCTTTATGCCAGCGCGAAACATGTGCATGTATTCCTAGCCCGTACCAGATTTTGTCTTGATCATGTAGCCATTTCTTCGCTGCATGAATCACTCCTTCATCATTTTCAAACCTTGTCCCACGGAGTGCATCTTTAAGTGGACCAAATAGATGAAAATCAGAGGGTGCCAAATCGGGACTATAGGGTGGATGGGGTAGTACAGTCCAACCCAATTTTATGATTGCTTCCCGTGTTGCCAGACTTGTGTGAGGTCGCGCATTGTCGTGAAAGAGAAGCAGGTCTGCTGGATTCTTGTGCGGCCGAACTCTGCGAAAACGTTGATTGAGTTTTTTCAATGTCTTAATGTAAGCTTGCGAATTGATTGTCTCTCCTCTTGGTATAACGTCCACAAGAATCACACCTTCAATGTCCCAAAAGACAGTGATTATGACCTTTCCAGCTGAATGAATTGTCTTGAATTTCTTTCTTCGTGGTGATTGCGGATGATGCCACTCCATTGACTGTCTTTTTGTCTCAGGTTCAAAATGATGTGCTCAGGTTTCGTCACCTGTAACGATCTTAGCCAAAAAGTTCTCTCCATCAGCATTGAAACGCTACAACAATTCAGAAGAAATTGCTTTCCTTTGCAATCGGTGGTCATTTGTGAGACTTTGAGGAACCCATCTTGCGCAAACCTTAGAAAATCCGAGAGTTTTTATAACTGCATTTGCACTACCAATGCTGACTGACAGCTGTAAGGCCAATTGTTGAGTAGTGATTCGCCTATCAGTAAGAATAATGCCCTCAGCGCATTTCAACATTTCTGCGTTGGTGGCTGTGGCAGGACGTCCACAGCGCGGCCGATCAAGCAGCTCCGTATCTCCACTTCCTGATTCTTTGATTCTCTGAACCCAGGGATTGACTGTACTCCTGTCGACTGAAAAACTTCCATACACATCACATAGACGCTTGTGAATATTCACAACAGTGTCCTTCTCTGCAACGAGAAATTCTATCACAATTCGCTGTTTATAACGCAAGTTGCTAACACGCTCCATTTCAACGGTTTAGGGCAGCCGTATTATTTGGCCGGTTGCGGTGCAATTTAGTGCACACAATTGACACATGCCATGTTTGAAGTGTGCAAAATTTCATGCTTCTATCTTCATTATTAGCTGAGAAAAACGATGTGGTTTATTACTTTCTGAACGCCTCTCGTATCTATCTATCTATCTATCTATCTATCTATCTATCTATCTATCTATCTATCTATCTATCTATCTATCTATCTATCTATCTATCTATCTATCTATCTATCTATCTATCTATCTATCTATCTATCTATCTATCTATCTATCTATCTATCTATCTATCTATCTATCTATCTATCTATCTATCTATCTATCTATCTATCTATCTATCTATCTATCTATCTATCTGTGATGGTACGTCTTACTTTGTGCGTGTACTTTTGTGCTCTTTCACTCTTTAATCCACTCCGGCAGTATCACTTCTTTTTATTCATTTTTCTCTCACCGATCATCGTTTTTATTTGGCATAATTTTTGCCTTGTCATTCATTTTTGCTCTCTACGTTGGATCAGTAGAGTTAAGTCTCTAACACTCCACTCCCCTACGGAAGTATTTGCTATTCATTCATTCATAACCCTCCACTCCCAAAGGAGCATAGGCCTTCAACAAACACATGCCAAGTCCTCCTGTCACGTGCCATCATCTCAAGTTCTTTCCACGTTCTCATCATTTTCACCTCTGTTTCTAGCTCTCTTCTCCGTGTGCTTCTTGGTCTACCTCTGCCTCTCTTGCCCTGGGGGTTCCAGAACAAGGACTGCCTTGTAATGCTATCAACAGGTTTCCTCAGTGTGTGTCCTATCCATCGCCATTGTCTTGTTCCACTGGCACTTGTCTAGTTCTTGTCCTCAGTCCCACGTTGGTAACCTTGTCATACCATTTTAATCTCTCTATTCTACGCAAGCACACATTTATGAAAGTCTGTAGCTTTTTGGTTGTTGTTTTTGTTGTTCTCCTTGTCTCAGAGCCATACAATAGGACTGACTTCACATTTGAGTTGAAGATTCTTATTTTCGTGATGGATCCGATTTCTCTTGTTCTCCATATATTTCCCAATGCAATGAAAGCTCCTCATGATTTTTGTATTCTTAGTTTGATATCACTGCCTGTCCATCCAACTTTGTCTATATTGCTGCCAAGATTTGTGTACGATTCTACATCTTGTATTGGTGTTTCTTCAAGTTCAACCCTGTTATCATTACCTGCATTTGCTATGGGACGGTCTTTATCTTGTTTACCGCTCCTCAGACTTATTTACGTTCCGCCAGGTGAACTGGGGTATTATCGTAACAATACCCAGTCATTATCACCGGTCAGCGAGCGAGATTCTTATCATGAAAAGACCGTCTCGCCCGACCAACATCTGTAGAAGCCAATATTGTCTGTCTGAGATAGCCGTCCGAGGTGGACATATTACTGTGACGTATAATGGAAATATACCCTATAGTATCCGACAGTCTTTCGTGACCTCGTGGCGTTTTATGATTCGTTAGCAAAGCCATGCATTGACATCCTGCGTTTACTCATTTTTTAATCCACGCCTCTTTTCCATGAGACGTAAAGAAACGGAAATTTTACCAACTTCCGCGACCTGCCAGTCATAACAGGGAGAGAATCTGGTTTGTTTACCTGAGTTTCTCACGCGAGCTGATCTGTCAATCATCAAGATATCGACAGACGCACGTGGAAACATCGGACCTCTTTTGAAGTGAATAGCTCGGGCAAAAATATTTTCGCCGAGGATCCTTTGATGTTCGTACATACAGGAGTAGATAACTCTGTGATCTCCAGCAGCGGGCCAAATCTACGGGAACCCGTTACACGGTTTACGTCTCTGTTGTCGAGTAGCAACGTCCGACAGAGCGACCGTAGAAAACCTTTCATCTTGGGAATTTAGGTTTCCGATTTCTCTGGTATCCTCAAGTGTGAAAATTAGCATCCTCTGGAGAGCAGCTAACCGGGATGGTATATAAACTGTGTCTTCCCAAATCAGTTATCATTTGTCGCTCAGAATTTTTTGGATAGTCTAAACACGTAGTCTAGAACCATTGTGGAAGATGTGTGTTACGTCCATTTTCGCACAACCATTTATGATGCGAGACCTAACAGATTACCAGATGCCAAAATCTGACTTTGTTAGACATACTTAGGTACGCATCTACGTATGTGATAATAACTTAAATTTATTGTGCACCAAAGTGCACAGATTCGGTGCGATATATTCGTTGGTTGCCTAAGAGCACTAATGACGTCAGAGACACGTCAGAGAGAAGAAGAGACAAGATGCCGGTTTTACCAGACAGACGTTATTCTGGTCTTTGAGTCCCATGTTGCGGGAATAGTTGATTGGAATTATAGATATTTGTTACCTTCCATGGGCGAAGCGTTAGCCACAGCCAAGTCCGATTCATACTCTTCAGTATCTCCATGTGATACTCGTTGGAAGTACTTTACAAGATTCTGACAGGGCTTCAGTAAGGCATCATGACCTACTGCTAGTGAGTTCAGAATTCCTTTTGCGAAGTTATATTGAAGTCGATAATTTTATGAAGTCTCAAGATAAGATGTCCGGCCAAAATTATACATAAGTATCTTTGATAAAAGATCGGATATGAAAAGAAGTGAATAATCTTCACCTCAATTCTTTGCCGTTTGCGGGTTGTCTAACGGTCATTGAGGTCAGTCAAGTTTGACATTGAATTTATCCACATGCAGAATTCGTATTACTATGCCTGATGTTCCAGTGTGTCTTCATGATGATGTCGTCTACGTTTCGTCTAATAAACCTGTTATATAAACTGTCAGCCAAGCCCTGAATTCAGCGTCCATCAATTACACCTGAATGTTGGTTCACATATTGACATTGATTAGTGTTCTCACAGCCCATAGACTTGTCATCATTAATGTTACCATATTAGTCGGCAACCTGTAAGCCCGACCAAACTGACAGCATTCCTAGTCAGTAGCCTGATGAACTATTAGTAATAGACATAACTCATATTCACAAGAAATAACTGTCGTATCGACGAAAGCTCAAAGTATATACAGAAGGAAATAGCGTATCAGCCGATGGCCAAAAGAACTCTAACAATATACTATACATCAAATCCAAACAAGAACTCAAACTATAACCACAACCAAAAGTAATTACAACAACTAGTGGCCAAAAAAAAAAAAGATACATCTGGTGGCTACTACATCTGGTGTGCCAGTTTCAAGGCAAGCAGCTTCAAGAACTCATGTAACAAGTCCAATATATCAAGTGTTCTTACCAGGACACGTCTTCGCAAATCTTCAAGATCAAGGACACTGTTTGCTCTTTCAGAGGTCTACCTAACGGTTTTTAAGACTGACCTTCAAGCGATCCTGATCCAAATCTGGTTATTATCTATCAACTGTGGATTTCTCTGCGTTGTAAGGCTCTTATGCAACGCCCGAGATCCGGAATCGCTAGCTCTGCGAGGACTGGGAAATTTTTTCTTTGAAAAAGATAAGTGAACTGTTGTTCTGTGCACCGTTGCATGTTTTAGTTGAGCCTATTTTTAATATGTCCATAGTCATATTATATGTTACATGTTCAGTGTTTAACGTGGGCTGGTTGGGTTGGCGACTCACATAGGATTATCCCGAAGTTAACTTCTGGGCCTTCGTGAGTGTCCCTTAGGTATATTTTTGCAGACTTCCCTTAGTGGATGTTCCCAGCACATGGTTGCTGGAGGATTATTTTAGTCCACTGCGCTGGTTCTCTGTGAACTATATTCGTTTAGCTGTGACGTTGAGTTTTTATTGTTGTTATCGTTATATTTCTTCTATCCGTACCTTGGTTTTATAATTGACTTTGTTCGTGATTGTCTTTCTCAATCTTGCTATCGTTAATTTCTATACAAACTTTATGTTTATACCTTGTGTCGTTTCTTGTCTTGTTTTTATTCGCAGCTGTCATTGCATGCTTTGCAATAGTTATCATATTTATTTCTGCCTTATTTTTTAGTTGATTTCTGCGAACGTTGTCATTTGTTCCATTATAGCTTGTCATTGTTACTGTTGTTCTATTGTTGTATATCGTGCGTAATTTATTTATATGTACTATTACATGACTGTTAATGCATTAATAACTAAAGGATAAATAATAATTATATTATAGCATCTAATTCATCATAACATATATTTCGACTAAGTCAGTCATTGTGAGTGGGAAACATGGCCACTCTAGAATCCTTTATGAGAATTGAAAAAGAGTTTGGCTATAAAGCAGAGTTTTTAAGAGAATTTGCTTTTACAGAATTAGCTAAAGCGAAAGAAGAGGAAGCTAAATTAAAACAAGAATTAGCTGAAAGGGAATCTAAAGAGGAGCAAAAAGCTGAGACAAGAGTGCAATTTGAAAGAGAGATGGAGGAGAAGAAAGATCTGACCTTAGCTCATGAAAAGGAAATGATGCTCCTTCACCTAGAGGAATTAAAATTAAGGGGTCAAAATGCAAATAACGTTAACTCCAATAATACGGCACCTTCAGACAAAACTTATGGCAGTGATAAATTTAAATTGCCTAAATTTAATCCACATAGTGATGACGTGGCATGCTACCTGTCACGCTACGAAAGTGTATGTGAGTCACGTAAACTGGATAAGGCTCAGTGGAGTGTTAAGCTGATGGAATTTTTGACGGGAGAACCACTAACTATTGTAGAGACAATGGATCTCACGCTACAAAAGAACTACGATAATGTCAGAGCTGCACTACTAAAAAAATATCAACTTACTGAGGAGGTGTACAGATTGCGTTTTAAATCCTTACTGCCTGAAACTGGGAAAGATTTCCCTGATTTTCTATGCAAAATACGTCTCACACTCGATAGATGGATAGAGCTGTCTAACATAGACCATTCCTATATGCTCTTCGTGATTTGATGTTGCGTGATGAAGTACTGTCATCAGTTAATGCAACATTCCTCTCGTTCTTACATGAACGAAAGCCTATGAATTTTAAAGATATGGATCAAATTGTATACAGTTCTGCACTGCACATCCTAATATGTCATATGGTCATCCTCATATTAGAGAAGAATTACCCGTTGCTTCGGCCATACAACACAATAACCACTTTCGAAGTCGCTCTCTCAGTCACGATAGAAACTTCAGAAAGGGAGAGTACAAGAATTTCAATGGTTTCAATGGGACACCATCTCGTGGTGGTTCTCCATTTCAACAAAACTGGAGACAGTCCAATAGGCCATATAATTTCAATAATAACAATTATGGAAATTATCAAGGAAGTAATTATAACAATTATGATCGATCGCGATCTCCCTCATTTTTCAATAAGAATAACTCACCATACCGAAACTACGGTCAAAGGGACAATAGTTATCACCATAATTGGCGTTCAAACCAAAGTAGTGATCACAACAGGTCAAATAATTGTAACAATTTCAGAAATGATGATCGTAATAGATCTAGAGGTAGAGACAGAAACATAAATAATAAACAACATCGCCAGGCTAATTCTGCTCATCATGATCTTCAGGCCAATATAGATCAGAGTACAAATGTTGATGTGCATAATGCGTCCTCTTATTCTTTAGATTTCGAGCAGGCTAAACTTTGTCATGAATGCACCACGTTGTTCCAGCATGAGGCGATCACAACGTTGAGTTGCGGCCTTGCCTTGCCAAGTCTCCCTGCGATGTCTACCGCCATGTCAGCATCTACACATGAAGGAAGAGGGTCTCTAACATTACACAAAGGATTTGCAAACACGATCCCTGTGTCTATTTTATTTGACACTGGATGTTCAACCGTAGGAATTAGACAATCCGTAGTACACCCGTCATTAGCTACAGGGAAAAGTGTTAAGTGTGTTACCTTTGGTGGTACAGTTGAGACATTCCCAACTGCAATTATAGAATTAAATACACCATTTTTACAGGGAAAATCCATGCCTGTTTACTTCCTTCACCAATCAGTGACTTGATAATCGGTCGTATACATGGTGTTAAAGAGTGTATCCCACAACAGATTGCTACTTGGGAAAAGCAACACATACATGCTGCCTATGCAGTTACGACTATGCCAAGAGTTTTTTTCTCATGTACATACTGCTAACATGCTACGTACTACTAAGGTCCTGGAATCTAGCATTGAAAATGGTTCCGTTATTCATTACGCCAGTTTTGGTACTTCGTTACAACCTTTACGACATGCTTCTGATCGTCGGGGTGCAAATCATATCTCTCCATTACATACAATTGTTGAGGAAGACTCCTCTGTTGTGCCTGACACACACATTAATGTTGTCGACACAACTGAATCTACATTCAGTCATGTTGATTACACCTTTTATCCTACATTAACATCCGATTTCTTTACCACATGTTCGGACTTAAGTTATCCGTGCATCCGTATTTCTTGTCGGATTGTTTACCTTTCTTTCTGGGCCGGTTAGCTCAGTATCTAGCTGGTCATTTGCTTTTTATCGCACTACTATACATTTCAATTACGATGCGCATCCAGATTC
Source organism: Oreohelix idahoensis (assembly GCA_024509875.1). Classification (NCBI taxonomy): domain Eukaryota; kingdom Metazoa; phylum Mollusca; class Gastropoda; order Stylommatophora; family Oreohelicidae; genus Oreohelix; species Oreohelix idahoensis. The sequence goes on along the minus strand of JAMPIV010019394.1, from coordinate 446,167 downwards.
ATACATGTCTGCTTTTGTGTCTTTATTATCTTTCTAATATCTTTCTTGTCATTACCCAGTACACAGGCTATGACATTAGCTCATGCTGTCCAATCTATGCTTTTACCGTTTGAGTTTTCTTCATCTTATAATCTGACGGCTAAACCATCAAAGGCATATATTGGTTTTCATGAAATATCATTTTTGGGTCATCGTGTGGGCCATGGTCTCCTTCATACCGAAGATAATAATGTTTCAAAAATTCTTAATATCACTGCGCCTAGAACCAAGAAACAAATTCGCAGTCTTTTAGGTTTAATTCAATTTTATGGAAGATTCATTCCCCATTTATCACTGCGCCTTTCTCTAGTTTATTAAAGAAAGGCTCAGCTAACATGATTCGGTGGTCGAAAGAACATCAAATCACGTTGGACCATATAAAATCATTGTTTTCATCTGCACCTGTGTTACGGTTACCAAACGCAGATTTACCTTTTGTTCTTTGCAGTGACGCTTCTAATTTTGGAACCGGCGCCGTACTGCTACAGTCTTACGCAGGCACCTTACATCCAGTGATGTTCTTGTCCAGGAAGCTTATATCTGCTGAACGTAATTACTCAGTTCTGGATAGAGACCTCTTAGCGTTGGTTTGGTCCATAACCAAGCTACAACGGTTTCTGTTGGGCGCACACTTCGTTGTGGAGACGGACTAACGTGCACTTACAGCACTCCAAACCAAGGATTTGAAGTCTACACGTTATGCCATAGCATTACAGCCATATAATTTTCCCATCCGAGCGATTCCTGGTTCTGAAAAGGTGTTTGCGGACGTTCTTTCACGTTGTCCTCAGGATTCTACAGAGCCACTACGCCTTACCTAGAGTTAAGCCTCTACACCAAATCTATTCTATGTTACCACTTGTGACACATGACTTTATCATCGTTCAAGACATAACTTAATTAGCTTTAGTATTTATTATATATATATATATATATATATATATATATATATATATATATATATATATATATATATATATATATATATATATATATATATATATATATATATGTTATAAATCAATTTGCTAATTAGATAATCATGTTTGCATAGCGCTGTTAATTTTCACATAACTGATAACGTCTCTTTTTCTTGGAAGAAGACATCATCATCATCAGTTGATAAGATCTCTATGGTGTTGTTTGCTCCACTGTAGTGTATGGAATGTCAACTTGACCTACGCAGTGGTGTGTAGACATGGATTGAGTGTATAATGTGCGAATGACAATAAGGGTTCGTGGTGTTGACAAATGTTCTTTTCTCACACTCATGTATGGCTGGAATTCATCGACACCAACGACTGTGTACCTTTCTACAGTTTAATTGGACGTATACACTCGACAGCACAGATAGTGACAAATCACAGGTTGGCATAATACATCATGGTACAGTGGATAAATGGTCTTGCAATGTTACATGGGCACTCATGCAGCATAATAGTATAATGGACTGTCAGTAGCCAAGCACTCAGTATCGCCCATACATATATATCATCTGACTTCACTGACTGAGCACGTCAGCTTATAAATAATATTTCAGATGGCTTCTAGACCTAAGCTCGTCTAGCGACGATTCTTTAACATAATGTTCAGCACATATTTCCCATATAATAATATTGAACCGCTAATAAAGGGTTCTCATGTGTAGCAGTGATCTCTGGACTAATCAAGCGATAATACGGGCATCCCTTTTCTCTTCTTGAAAGTCACTACATGTTTGGTTCCAAGATGGCTTCACTCGTGAGCTGTCACTCACGTTTGGATACAGATAATGAATCTGTCCTAAAGTTAGTCATTTATTAAACATTTCATTGCTCTGTAGATTTGATCATGAACAATTGACTGCATTCTACAGGATACAGTGCTGCTAGGAATCGAAGTCGTTTTCATCGAGTCAAATATATTCTCTTAGGCATTCAAATCGTACCTATCGAAAATGGTGGCTTCGTACGAGAGTTCATAAGAGTATCTTTGATTACCTTGGTATCAGAAATATGATTCTGCCATTCCTTGGCAATACGAATAAACACTGGGGTAAAGCATACACGATAGGTCTAGACGACTATCACTTTCCCCACAAATACTGAGATCACTTTTTCCGGCGACAAGCCGACATAGGAAAAAACACAGTCCCCACCAGGACGAAGCCAAATCACACCACTCTCTAGCGGCACATCCGCCGAATAGCCTTTGACCTCTCTAGAGACAACAGAACATATAGTTCGACTTAGATATGTAAAGATATACAGATATAAGACAAACTCGTCCTACTCAGACAAACAATACACATAAATTCAGGCCATAGATATTCTGAAGCAAGAACAATCTATTACTACCCAAACAACGAATAAATCGCAGTAAAAATGGATTCATCCGCGGAGTTCGATCGAAGAGACGACACAACTTTCAAGGGAAGTAACTCAATAATGACTTTTCCTTAAGCACTATTTTGTTTACAAAATATTTGCGAACATAACAAGTATACCAATGTATAATATTGTAAGATATCAAAGACTGCACGTAACAATAACATATCTTAGTTGGCAACTTCATCATTCATGCTTCATTGGCGTCGCTAAGTAATCCTACGCCCTACTAGGAGTATTGTTTGATCCGACTATTTTCTTTCATCTTTTCCTCATTCTTACATTTATACTTTTACATGCATACTTTAGTTTCCATTTTTATGTCTTCATTCATTTGGAATTTTTTCGCTAGCATTTTGTTTGATTACTATCTCCATTCTTCACCTATTTTCACTAGTGCTATAACATGTTCCAAATTTTAATTGATAGTTATTGTACTATTTTCATACATTCCATCTCATTTCTTTGAGTTGAATTTAGTATCACATCTCTTTCACCACTATTCTTAGATTCATACTCATATTTTAATAATATTTATTGATTGATGTACCAGATAATTTGATTGACCTCGTCCCGATAATTTGGAAAAAAAGTAATATAATAATTTTTTTTAAATCTGGGGTCGAGGTATACTGTTACGTCCATTTTCGCACATGACAGGCTTCCAGTCAGCATCATGACCTACTGCTAGTGAGTTCAGAATTCCTTTTGCGAAGTTATATTGAAGTCGATAATTTTATGAAGTCTCAAGATAAGATGTCCGGCCAAAATTATACATAAGTATCTTTGATAAAAGATCGGATATGAAAAGAAGTGAATAATCTTCACCTCAATTCTTTGCCGTTTGCGGGTTGTCTAACGGTCTTTGAGGTGAGTCAAGTTTGACATTGAATTTATCCACATGCAGAATTCGTATTACTATGCCTGATGTTCCAGTGTGTCTTCATGATGATGTCGTCTATGTTTCGTCTAATAAACCTGTTATATAAACTGTCAGCCAAGCCCTGAATTCAGCGTCCATCAATTACACCTGAATGTTGGTTCACATATTGACATTGATTAGTGTTCTCACAGCCCATAGACTTGTCATCATTAATGTTACCATATTAGTCGGCCACCTGTAAGCCCGACCAAACTGACAGCATTCCTAGTCAGTAGCCTTGTCGTGAAACATTCTAAATCCACATATAAAAATTAAAAAGGTAAATGTAAAGCCTAACACATAAATGTCGCGAGGCGTTTTAAGGAGATAGGACAGCTTGAATGGAATGGAAGAATAAAGATAATAATGTCTTATTGATAGCTTCCGAGTTTGAAGAAACTGCCTCTCCTCGGGAAATAGTGTACTAGAAATTTACTAAAAAGAGAATTCTAGCAACTAAACAGGATATTTTCTGGACGATAAATTCTTCCTCAGGGATCCTACAAAAGGACTGTGTAAAGCACATAAGGTTGAGAAAGAGATTTGGTGTCCAGCCACAATTAAAATATCCCGACCCAATAGAAGTTAATTGTATTATGGCTGAGCCGCCAGGTTGTAGATTTATATTTAAAACAAAATACAACCCAAATAAAGTTAACAAGAAAAATAACCACAGACTCTGTTATGTAAAGTTGGATAAAAGGGTATGGAATCTTACATTTTTTTATATATACATATAAATATAAAAAAAAGAGGTTAGCTCTACTGTTAAGAAAAAAACAACTAGTTTGGTCATCACTTGGACCAGAGATCTTTTCTATGGTAGTGTTGCTGGGAGGTGTTTATACTCATCTCCTCAAGGACTGTAGTAGCTGCGGAGATGATTTGTGTTCGGACTCTCTTGGTTTTGTATGCTCCAGCACTTTGGTCTCATAAAACAGTTCTATGGGTTCAGAGGGTGTCAGAGTTTGCTTCCCTGGACTCAGTGCACATCACAGATAAGGATGGGGTAAGTCACCTCTGCTGAAGACCTCTTCTGCTTATGGGATGTGTGGTATGGTTACTGGGTGATAGGATAAGGTTGGGTATGATAACCTATTGGATAGGGTATGGTGGGTAAGGGTAATCTTTGGTACCATGGACTTGTACCCTGGTTTGTACCCTGGACCTGGTTTAGGTATCTGGTAACCGCAACCTGGTTTAGTACTGTGTAACCGCAACTTGGGTTAGTACTTGGTAACCGCAACCTGGGTGGATTCGCTCAACGAATTCACTACAACTATTTCGCAACATGAAATGCCCACTTGGGCCCAGAGTCTGTCTGCTCCGAATGATGGTTACAAGAAGAATGCAGAAAATTCCCTCCAATATTCCAGGATCTGTTCCGGGCAGGGGTGGGTGGCTTTGTTGCAAATTCTATTCTGGTCCCAGGGGTATTAAGTTACCTTCGTTTCAACTCGCCCTAGCGTCCACTGTTGACGGCTGTTTTTACATGAGTTCCCTTCGTGAACCCAACACAGGTCACTTCCGGTCGTTCGTAGCCTGTTTTTCACCTTTCAAGTAGTATGACTTTCGCTGGCGAAGTGAATAATTTATGTTCCTGGACCGTGAGAAACCTGAGCTAGTAAAATACTGTGAAATCTAGAGAGACTTTTGGTTTCTTGTCAAATGATAGGAGAAATTAGTAGAGGAAAAAAATAATAGACAGAAGAAAGAAGTCGGGGAGAGTCGTTTCACGACATAAGCCCCCTTTTTGAAAGTTCGGCCAACGGCCAACTAAGTTCGAGCCGACTCTTCTCTTATGTCGGACACTACATTCATGTATTGTGTCCTCCGTTTCTTCCATCCAAATATTTCCAATTTTTCCTCTGTCAAACGGTATGCCTGTAATCCACACATGGCTATCCGTTTCCTCTTCAATAAGTAGTCGAGGTGGGGTGAGCAAGTCTGCTCGCATGATAATCCCACTCTTCCTTTCCTCCTTCTGGATCCTCCATTGAAGCTTTCCTTCTGGCAAAGAGTTTGCCCTAAAGTCTACACTCTGCTTACAACTGGATCTATAGCAAATAGTTTTGCGTGATGAGGTTGCCAGCCTCATACACAACCTTATTTTAGTCATATTGCTTGACCTGTCTAAGGACACATACCTATCTCCCCAGGTATGAGAGCATGTATGTTCTTCTATCCCTGTTTCTCCAGTGACAGAGAAAGATAAGTCTACCAGTTGTTCCTGCCCACCAGGTACCAAGGAAATTTGGACCTTCTTCACTTTCTGATCCCAGAGAGTGGGTGAGGTTATCGGAACTGACTGAAGACTAAGTGCTTGAGGCTCATGTTCCTCTTTAGCCGTTTCTCCCGTGTTAAAGGAAGATATTCCTGAAACATGTTTCATTCCCACCAGGTACCAAGGAAATTTGGACCCGCTTCACTTTCTGATCCCAGAGAGTGGGTGAGGTTATCGGAACTGAGTGAAGTCTTAGTGCCTGAGAGTCCTGTTCCTCTACAGCCGCTTCTCCCATGTTAAAGGAAGATATTTCTGAAACATGTTTCATCCCACCAGGTACCAAGAAATTCTGGCCCGGCTTCACTTTCTGCATGCAGATAGTGGGTGAGACTATCAAAACTTGTTCAGAATTAAGTGCACTGGGGTGGTCATCCCCTTTGCACTCTTCCAACTTTTCAGTAAAAATATAAGAAGATGAGTTAGGCATTTGGGTCTCCATAGCCTGTTCAGTCACGCCGTCTCTGGATCGTGCTGAGTCTTCTAAGATGATATATTTCCCTCCTTGAGGTAGGGGGTAAATTCGTTCATCCAATATTGCGGCCTTTACTTTGCCGTTTACAAAGTTCGACCTAACTTCTACATAAGCTAAAGGCAAAATCATCCTTCTGTTGTTTATCATGGGTGCTGTTACCTCAACATCCTCTTCGGTGACTTGATCAAGGTCGATAACAGAGGCTGAGACAAGGGCATCACACCCAAGACCTTGATAATACAAACAGGTGATTTCTTCTCCATTTACTGTGGCAGTCTCCACATTTTGAGAATCCCTGTATCAACTCCGGGCCTTCGTCAAGTTCCCATCCATGGCAGGGACCTTAGCTTTGTAAGAAGTCTGTGGGTTTGGGTCTCGGCGCCTGCAGTCTAACTGATGTAGGGTGGCCGACAGGTGATGCTCAAGAACATCCCTTCCCTTCCCATAGGGTTGCGTAATCCTTTTCCGTTGAGTGATCCTATTTGGTTGAGCGATCCTATTTACCAGGTTGTTGGTGCGGTTGTTGTTGATATGCCTGTTGTGAGTCTTTGCGGAGGATGAGGAAGGTCTCTTCAGATTATTAGCACAGCTGTGCTTAATCTTGTTTTCAGGATAGTCTAGTTGTCTCCGTTTAGATATCCTAGCCTCTGCTCTGTCTGAGCCGGAATTCTGAGACATAGACTTGGCTTCATGTGGTGCAGTTATATTTACCACTGAAGATGGTGATGCAACTGGCAAAGGAGTGGCATGATGAGTATTCCTAGATTCAAGTTTATCCCTGGATTATATATTTGTAGGTTGAAACTGAGTTTCCAGTTCTTCCTTACACTGGAGGGATTTTTCTTGTCTTTGTCTCTCATGTTCCACATTCTCTTCCGTGTATTTTGCTCTCCATTTCTTCCTTTCTGCTTCTCTCATCCTGCATTTTTCCATCTTTTGTGAAACAAAAGTATCCAGTTCTTCTCCGGAGAGTTCACACTCAGTGGCTAACTCTGTCCAGAATGTTCTCCACTCATTCAACTCTACAGATTCTTCCATTATATCCGTAGTGGTTCGTTGAGCGAGTATGAGATCTCTAACTCACAAACAATAATTAAGGCAAAAATACTTTCTATAGTCTTAACTATACTAAAGTATTACAAAACCATATATTAAATCAAACCAGCATTTATAACCATCAAATTACAAATTAGTTAATAGGTAACCAATTTCCAGCAGTACCACCAAGAAGAGTTCTCATAACAAAACTTAAAATCTGTTTTTCTTGCAAAAATTTATATGTATTTTAGTCTAGGGTAATTTATATGTCCCCTCTTTAATCTAATCCTAGACTTGGACACCAATAAGTGACAAGTACCTACAGCAGTAGTGGTCTAGGAAAGATAAAGAGTTTTCATATCTCAGACAAGTGTCTAAATATGAAAAAAGTAAATCCCGGACACGAGCGTCCCAGTTGTCGCGAGGCGTTTTGAGGAGATAGGACAGCTTGAATGGAATGGAAGAATAAAGATAATAATGTCTTATTGATAGCTTCCGAGTTTGAAGAAACTGCCTCTCCTCGGGAAATAGTGTACTAGAAATTTACTAAAAAGAGAATTCTAGCAACTAAACAGGATATTTTCTGGACGATAAATTCTTCCTCAGGGATCCTACAAAAGGACTGTGTAAAGCACATAAGGTTGAGAAAGAGATTTGGTGTCCAGCCACAATTAAAATATCCCGACCCAATAGAAGTTAATTGTATTATGGCTGAGCCCCCAGGTTGTAGATTTATATTTAAAACAAAATACAACCCAAATAAAGTCAACAAGAAAAATAACCACAGACTCTGTTATGTAAAGTTGGATAAAAGGGTATGGAATCTTACATTTTTATATATATACATATAAATATAAAAAAAAGAGGTTAGCTCTACTGTTAAGAAAAAAACAACTAGTTTGGTCATCACTTGGACCAGAGATCTTTTCTATGGTAGTGTTGCTGGGAGGTGTTTATACTCATCTCCTCAAGGACTGTAGTAGCTGCGGAGATGATTTGTGTTCGGACTCTCTTGGTTTTGTATGCTCCAGCACTTTGGTCTCATAAAACAGTTCTATGGGTTCAGAGGGTGTCAGAGTTTGCTTCCCTGGACTCAGTGCACATCACAGCTAAGGATGGAGTAAGTCACCTCTGCTGAAGACCTCTTCTGCTTATGGGATGTGTGGTATGGTTACTGGGTGATAGGATAAGGTTGGGTATGATAACCTATTGGATAGGGTATGGTGGGTAAGGGTAATCTTTGGTACCATGGACTTGTACCCTGGTTTGTACCCTGGACCTGGTTTAGGTATCTGGTAACCGCAACCTGGTTTAGTACTGTGTAACCGCAACTTGGGTTAGTACTTGGTAACCGCAACCTGGGTGGATTCGCTCAACGAATTCACTACAACTATTTCGCAACATGAAATGCCCACTTGGGCCCAGAGTCTATCTGCTCCGAATGATGGTTACAAGAAGAATGCAGAAAATTCCCTCCAATATTCCAGGATCTGTTCCGGGCAGGGGTGGGTGGCTTTGTTGCAAATTCTATTCTGGTCCCAGGGGTATTAAGTTACCTTCGTTTCAACTCGCCCTAGCGTCCACTGTTGACGGCTGTTTTTACATGAGTTCCCTTCGTGAACCCAACACAGGTCACTTCCGGTCGTTCGTAGCCTGTTTTTCACCTTTCAAGTAGTATGACTTTCGCTGGCGAAGTGAATAATTTATGTTCCTGGACCGTGAGAAACCTGAGCTAGTAAAATACTGTGAAATCTAGAGAGACTTTTGGTTTCTTGTCAAATGATAGGAGAAATGAGTAGAGGAAAAAAATAATAGACAGAAGAAAGAAGTCGGGGAGAGTCGTTTCACGACAATAAATTCAATAAAAGGAAAGAGAAATGGTAAAAGTACAGTGCTGTCACAATGACTGTACTCGAGATCCCCCTTTTTCTACTTCGTCTGCAAATTGTAACGTTTCCACGTTGATAGTAAAGCCTATAGCAGCATACACGCGTTTCCACAAAACAATAAAACGTGTACTGCATTTCTAAGAAAACCTTGAGATAGGCACCCTGCGTAATGACCTAAATTAATACTTCCATTAATTTCATTTTATACACTACGTTAACATAAACGGAAGGACAGATGGACTTAGGATAGAAAGAGAGAGTGAGGGCTGAAAGCAGGAACGCATGCCACACTTTAAAATAAACTTACTAAGAAACAGTGCGTTGAGAGCCAGATCATATTTTTCTAAATAAAAGTCTGGGACAGAGGCAGATCGGAATTTGTGCCATTATTCATCGCCAGTCAACGTATCTGTGTATTATTTCCATGAATTGTGGTAAGCTTGATATATTCGATATCTTTTTAATGAAAATTGAATGTAAATTGATAATTTATGTCTGTATATGTGTGTGGTTCAGTGGCAAACATGAGGCAAGGCCTAAATATTGCTCCAACGAGAACAGGACGTGTCGGAGAAAAGTAAAACTGCATGGAATTGCCAAACAGTACACTGACACCTATCTTATTGACTAGAAAGAACTAATGCTGGAATTGCAGAGGCGTAGTAACCATTTAGGAGGAGTATACTGGTGTAAATTGTTTCAGATGAAGCTAGCAGTTGGCCTAACGCTCTGAACTCAGTGTTTGTTATGTATTGTGTTCAGTATGGAAATAGATTATAAATTAGTTATGAAGTAGGAGGTACAACCTTCTTGTTTCAGGGACTGTGGTCCTAGTTATTGAAGCAGCACCTGGTTTGAGTTTTGCTGAATCCAGAGGCTGACAGCATACTCCTTGGTCCAGATAGCGACCAGTGAGGTGTCTCCAGAACACAGGAAGCAATCGAGCAGAGGAGTCTTTTCCTGCCGCCATCACGAAAGATAAGCTTCTGTGGCCAGAGTAGCTCAACATTATGTGCCCCCTCAAAAAATTGACATTTTGTTAAACACAGAGGGACAATTAATTGGTTCAAATGACAGGAACTGTGAACTTTTCCCAATACTATTTCCCCGATAATCAAACACTTGAAGTCATGATGAAAAACAACAACCAAGCTTGAACAAAACCTGTATTACCTCATATTACTACTGCACAAATTACACACATAGAATAATAATAATAAAATATGTCAATACAAAGATTATATTTATAAACTGTGTACATATTACTTGTAATTACATTTGATTGTGATTCCTGGTTCACTGTGTAGTTGAATCAGGATATCCATTATTGAAAGAATTAATACATATATTTTTTAAACTTAAACACTTGACTCATTTAAGATAGTCTTATAGAGTGTTATATGTGTGTGAGTGTCACAGTGTTGTAAGTGTTGTGGAATAAATTAAATTGTTTATCTGTCTGTTGTTGTTGTGACTTACACTTCATCATTTTCATAACCCTAGACATTTAACGTAGTCATCACAATATTCCAGAATAATTCTGACTGAGGCATAAATGTGATAGCAAGTAAGGTCATCTGTAATACACAACACTTATTAGATACAGATACCTTCACAGCTGATCTCAGTCAGTACACTAAGTCCCCTATAAATATTTATAACATCCCACTTTACCACAAGCCTGATGAACTATTAGTAATAGACATAACTCATATTCACAAGAAATAACTGTCGTATCGACGAAAGCTCAAAGTATATACAGAAGGAAATAGCGTATCAGCCGATGGCCAAAAGAACTCTAACAATATACTATACATCAAATCCAAACAAGAACTCAAACTATAACCACAACCAAAAGTAATTACAACAATTAGTGGCCAAAAAAAAAAACGATACATCTGGTGGCTACTACATCTGATGTGCCAGTTTCAAGGCAAGCAGCTTCAAGAACTCATGTAACAAGTCCAATATATCAAGTGTTCTTTGATCCTTAGCCGCCGACCGTCAAAGCAGTCAGTGGCCATCACGCCTAGTGGTGTCTTGTGGGGCAACAACAAATTGATTCCACTTTGCTCGGTCGGTGGCCATCCTTCGTACAGTGCCCAAACTCTGGTTCATTCTTTGCATCTCAGCCTCCACAGTCCTCCGCCAAGTGGTTTTTGGTCGGCCTCTCTTTCGTTTTCCTTCAGGGGTCCATAGCATAGCTGTTCTTGTGATGGCATCGGGGTCTCTTCTGAGGACATGGCCAACCCAACTCCAGCGTCTGCCAGCTATGATGGTGTGCATGTCCTCTTGCTTGCTCCGAGTAAGCAGATCTTGGTTGGTGATGGTATTCGGCCAAAAGATTAGGTGAATCTTTCTTAGGCATGTTGTGTGAAAAGAGGACAATTTCGACATTTCTTTCTCTGTAACTCTCCAGCATTCCGCACCACAGAGAAGCACAGAAAGCACACAGCTCTGATATAATCTTAATTTTGTGCTTGTGCTGTATTGAGAGGACTTCCAGATGTTGTTTAGGCTAAAAAAGGCTGTTCTTGCTTTGTTCATTCTGTTGTTCATGTCTTTGCTTGCTCCGCCGTCTGGTGTTACTATGCTTCCTAGGTATGTGAAGGTGTCTGTCTGTACCAGTTGCTGATTCCTTACTGATATGGGCTCAGGGTTGTTCACATTGAGCGCCATGACCTCTGACTTCTTTAGATTGATGTTCAAGCCCACCTGCTGGCTATACTTATTAAGTCTATCCGTTTTTTCCTGGATGTGTTGATGTGAATGTGCTAGTAGTGCAATGTCATCTGCATATTCCAGATCTTCCAATGTAGAAAATGTAGTCCATCTTATTCCTCTTGGGCTGCCCTCTGTTGTCTGGCGCATCACCCAGTATATGACTGTTAAAAATAGTGTGGTTGATAAGGGGCATCCCTGTCGTACTCCTGTCTTCATCTCAAAGGTTAGGTTGCTCTGACCAACGCTACACGTAAAGTGGGCATAGAGGCTTTTTATGATTGACACTATGCAGCTTGGAATTCCATAAGCCCTCAGTATTTTTTATAAACTGTCCCTATGAATACTGTCAAAAGTCTTTTCAAAATCAACGAAATTAATGTACAGCTGTCTTTGCCATTCTGAGCACTGCTCTATAATGTTCCTGAGGGTAAATATATGATCTACACATCTTCTGTTCTTTCTAAATCCTGCTTGTTCTTTCCAAAGTTTGTGGTCTACTGCTTTTGAAATTCTCTGTATAATTATCCTGCTTAGTATTTTACTGGGAACTGAGATTGATTCCTCTCCAATTATTGCAGTCTGCAAGATCTCCCTTCTTGGGCAATTTGACAATTATTCCTTTGTTCCACTCTGATGGTGTTGTCCCTGTTTTCCAGACTTGTGCAAATAGTGGTTCTAATAGTTCTGCTGCTAGCTCAGGGTCTGTCTTAAATAGCTCTGCATTTAAGTTATCATGGCCAGGAGCTATTCCATTCTTTAACCCTTTGAGTGCTGTGACGATTTCTTCTTTTAGTGCAATGTCTGTATTAACATCTAGATCGTCTTCAGCCTCAGGAACATTCAATTGTGTCTCTGGTGGTTCCTTGTTCAGAGTTTCTCTGAAATGCTCTGCCCTTCTTGTTTCCTGTCCCTCTGCTGTCGTGATGAGAATTCCTTCCTTATCTCTTACTAATGTAATATTGTTTGCACCTCGTCTTTTGCTGATGAATTTAGTTATTTTGTATACTGTGCTTTGTTCATTTCTCAGTGCTGCCTCTTCTGCCTGTCTTGCAAGATCGTGTAGGAAATACCTACCTTTTGTTGGCTCGGGTTTGGCGTTTAACTTCCTTGTCCAGCTGACTGTACTGTTCGCTATATAGTTGCTTTAACCTGGGGGACTTCGCTTCTGTTTTCTTTGTTTTCATTTCCTTTCTCATCATTATGGTGTTTAATGTTTCTGGTGTTATCCAGTTTTGCTTCTTCCTTTCCTGGAATCCCAAGCATGATTTGCTGCTTTCCTTATATATTGTTGAAATGGTGTTGAAATTCTGCTCTATATCATCAGTCAATGTCTTTTCCTGACTTTTGGCAAACTGATATCGTTTCTTTATGTCAGCCGCAAAAGCTTTTCTGGTAAGGGGGTCCTTAAATTTGTTGATGTCAAACCTTTTCTGTGTAGTTACAGTTGGTCCAGCCCTTCTTAGTTTCACTTTCAGTTTTGCTACTACTAAATGGTGATCACTTCCCACATCTGCACCTCTTCTTACCTTCACATCTTGTAATGCATGTCTCCATCTACCGTTAATCATGATGTGGTCTATCTGGTTTCTGTCCCGACCATTTGGTGATTCCCATGTTAACTTGTGAGTTTCTTTGTGTGGGAAAAATGTTCCTTCAATGACCACGTTGTTAATGCTACATAAACTAATTAATTTATCCCCATTTTCATTTGCTGTTCCACTGCCGCATTTCCCCATTACTCTTTCATTATTTGTATTGTGTGTTCTAACTTTCGCATTTCGCGTATGGATAATTAAATAATAATTGACATTGTACGCTGATCGTTGACCGGGGCGGGAGGGGAAAGGCTGCATGCCTCAACCAAACCTGCACTCGCTAAGCGACGCGCGATAGGATAGGATAAAGACACCGTGTGCCTTTTAAATTTAATCAGGACTGACGAAGAGGATAAGAGATCGTTCAGTCCCCTTCCGTGAGAATATATGTAGATATATATTACAAGCATTTTTTCATAATGTTTCTCTATTCTTAAGCATGACCTGAGCAAGGAGCGACCAGCGGTCTATTTTGGTCTATTTTCTTCATCTACTGATTGATTAATATTGTCCTCCTTTTGGCTTACGCGTTCCCAAGTTCAGTTGTAAACAGGACTTGCCAAAGAGACAAATTAACATTTTTTTTTTTTTTTTTTTTTTTTTTTTTTTTTTTTTTTCGTACGCCCGCTAATACTCGAGGCGAAATCTCAGGTTATTATTTATGTCTAACCTGACATTGATTTTACGTGAGTATCCCTTTATTTCTTGTACAGAGACAAGTGTCCCTCGCCATTCAGGCAAATACTCTCCGATTTCGGAGGTACCCATTGCAGCTGGGTCGGCTCAGGAGCCGCCAGTCCCTGGTCGACGACACTCCTTCAAATGTCCTCGCCAGGTCTCGAGTTAATCCAGTCCAAATCCCGGTCGACGAAAAATCCTCAAATGCCGTCGCCCGGGTTTGATCCTGTATCACCCGGTCGCCAGAGCGGTGTTGTAACCACTACGCTAGCGCGGCTCCCCATTAACATTTTAAAAAGTAAAGTTAACTGGACTATAAAAACCAGAAATATTCATTCAATTTTATCAGCCCACTGTGGCGTAACACAAATAACATTAATATCTGACTTTTGACAGTCGTATGAGCGGATTCATCCAGCAAGTTACGCTATTTCAAAATCGGCACTCACCCCAGAGCCAGCCGATAGGATTTACCATCCATCATAAATAACAGTGTTTTAGCAACCAGATGTGACCCTATAGGGGAACAGATCTCCGTTTTTTTTTCTACATTAACTATTCGAGGTGACATTTGTCTATGCAGGAATCAACCACCAAATTAGGCGTCCCCATTATAAAATTTTAGAAATTCAACACCATTTCAACAATATATAAGGAAAGCAGAAAATCATGCTTGGGATTCCAGGAAAGGAAGAAGCAAGACTGGATAACACCAGAAACATTAAACACCATAACACTGAGAAAGGAAATGAAAAGAAAGAAAACAGAAGCAAAGTCCCCCAGGTTAAAGCAACTATATAGCGAACAGTACAGTCAGCTGGACAAGGAAGTTAAACGCCAAACCCGAACTAACAAAAGGAATTTCCTAGACGATCTTGCAAGACAGGCAGAAGAGGCAGCACTGAGAAATGAACAAAGCACAGTATACAAAATAACTAAATTCATCAGCGGAAGACGAGGTGCAAACAATATTACATTAGTAAGAGATAAACAAGGTAATGTCATCACGACAGCAGAGGGACAGGAAACAAGATGGGCAGAGCACTTCAGAGAAACTCTGAACAAGGAACCACCAGAGACACAATTGAATGTTCCTGAGGCTGAAAACGATCTAGATGTAAATACAGACATTCCACGAAAAGAAGAAATCATCACAGCAATCAGAGGGTTAAAGAACCGAAAAGCTCCTGACCATGATAACTTAAATGCAGAGCTATTTAAGACAGACCCTGAGCTGGCAGCAGAACTATTAGAACCACTATTTGCACAAGTCTGGAAAACGGGGACAACACCATCAGAGTGGAACAAAGGAATAATTGTCAAATTGCCCAAGAAGGGAGATCTTGCAGACTGCAATAATTGGAGAGGAATCACTCTTCTCTCAGTTCCCAGCAAAATACTAGGCAGGATAATTATACAGAGAATTTCAAAAGCAGTAGACCACAAACTTTGGAAAGAACAAGCAGGATTTAGAAAGAACAGAAGATGTGTATATCATATATTCACTCTCAGGAACATTATAGAACAGTGCTCAGAATGGCAAAGACAGCTGTACATTAATTTCGTTGATTTTGAAAAGGCTTTCGACAGCATACATAGGGACAGTTTATGGAAAATACTGAGGGCTTATGGAATTCCAAGCTGCATAGTGGCAATCATAAAAAGCCTCTATGCCAACTTTACGTGTAGTGTTGGGCAGAGCAACCTAACCTTTGAGGTGAAGACAGGAGTACGACAGGGATGCCCCTTATCAACCACACTATTTTTAACAGTCATAGACTGGGTGATGCGTCAGACAACAGTGGGCAGTCCAAGAGGAATAAGATGGACTACATTTTCTACATTGGAAGATCTGGAATATGCAGATGGCATTGCACTACTAGCACATTCACATCAACACATCCAGGAAAAAACGGATAGACTTAATACGTTTAGCCAGCAGGTGGGCTTGAATATCAATTTAAAGAAGTCAGAGGTCATGACGCTCAATGTGAGCAACCCTGAGCCCATATCAGTAAGGAATCAGCAATTTGTACAGACAGATACCTTCACATACCTAGGATGCATAGTAACACCAGACGGCGGGGCAGGCAAAGTCATCAACATCAGAATGAATAAGGCAAGAACAGCCTTTTTTTAGCCTAAACAACATCTGGAAGTCCTCTCAATACAGCACAAGCACAAAATTAAGATTATATCAGAGCTGTGTGCTTTCTGTGCTTCTCTATGGTGCGGAATGCTGGAGAGTTACAGAGAAGGAAATGTCGAAATTGTCCTCTTTTCACACAACATGCTTAAGAAAAATTCACCTAATCTTTTGGCCAAATACTATCACCAACCAAGATCTGCTTATTCGGAGCAAGCAAGAGGACAAGCACACCATCATAGCTGGCAGACGCTGGAGCTGGGCTGGCCATGTCCTCAGAAGAGACCCCGATGCCATCACAAGAACAGCTATGCTTTGGACCCCTGAAGGAAAACGAAAGAGAGGTCGACCAAAAACAACTTGGCGGAGGACTGTGGAGGACTGTGGAGGCTGAGATGCAAAGAATGAACCAGAGTTTGGGCACTGTACGAAGGATGGCCACCGACCGAGCAAAGTGGAACCAATTTGTTGTTGCCTACAAGACGTCACTAGGCCTGATGGTCACTGTCAGACACTAGTAATAGTGTGGATTTATCATCATCAACATATGCATATTAATGACAACCATAGCAACATCAAGACTCATTATCTAGAAGTATGACCACAACTAGAACTAGCTGACATTAAATAATACTAACACCATCAACAGGTAAATTCCCTCTTTAATGAATATAACACACAAAGAAGCCACACACGGCTAACAATACGCATGAAAAGCAATACGCAATGCAGTAAGGATGCCAACTACTTGCGAGAAAAATCCTAGCTCACATAATAGCAAAAATGGTCATCGACCTAATGTACTCAGCAACCGTCATGACTATCGCTCACAGGCGGAATGCACTACTGACACAACGCAATAAATAATTGCAAATAATCTTCTCATAAATGATATCCAGGAGAAAATCACTAGAATTTATAACCACCACCTAGCGACAAATGAAATACTCCTGATCACATGAAAATCGGCAAGTAGTATGAACCACACTGGCATTCCCAAAAGACCCAGCACAACCGCTGACAAAGGCAAAAAGCGTCCTCACAGGACGGCGGACATCTCAAGAATCAATATGCGCCAACAGTTTCGTAGCGACTTCCGTTTTGGCTCCAACCCGCCAAACGGGCTTTCCTAATCTAACAGCCTAGCCACTTTCCAGCGTGACCAACGTGACCAATTCAAATTTTCGGCGAATGTCTATACTGTGACTTTCATTCTCCCCCCACCCCCTTTTAAGAAAGGAAACGAAGTTTTCTTCCACCGGAGGAGACACGCCCCCCCCCCTCTGGAGTAAGGGCGAAGAAATGCCGAGATAGCACCTCCTCATGCAGATAAAGAATGCCAGAGTTGTCTCATGCCATTGTCATACATGCCTTCTCATTCACTAGACTCAATATAAGGAAACATGTACAAATCCCCACCAGGTACTGACAGTCGTGAAAAATAACAACGACTGACTAATCCTGGAGATGATCTAAACTTCTTGTTTATGCATATATGATCAATCTGATTTTCTGTTCTATGGTCTGGTGATATCCATGTGTATTCTCTTATGTGGAAACATGCTTCCTCCTATAGCCAGTTGATATGAAGCACAGAAGTTTGCGAATAGCTCTCCATTTTCATTCATTACTCCTAGCCCATGTTTTCCCATGACTTCTTCGAATCCAGTACATTGCCGACGATTAAATCGGCAATTGGATTCTCGAGAACGAACGCGTTCACTCTACCTGTTATAAACGGAGTGTCCACATTGATACATGCTTGGGGGTAAGACTCAACTTTGCCCCCGAACGTGGTGCACTTTACAGTTTTGCCTGTAAGGCAGGAGTCGTCGATGCACGATCGACGCACCCCAATTGTCGTGCACCCCGTGCCCCTCAACACGGAGACTGGTTTCCTCTCCACCATGCCTTTGTGGAGATCCACCTTGCCAGTCTCATGGACTGCTGACAAACAAGGTGCCGCATGCCCACACTGAAGCACTATCCTCTCGTTCGCGTGGAACAGAGGGCGACACCCCTCACAGTCCTCATCGTCGATTGTATCTAACACAAACGCGAAATTCGCGTGTTCTATTGGGGTAGTGCATACGTCAGCACAATGACCTTTGCCACAACACTTGGTACACAGACGCTCTTTCTTCTTTCCCTAGCGTGTACTTTTGCTGGAGCCCTTCGATGACGAAGACCCCGCATCAGAGTCAGAAGAACGACTCTCTGAGGAAGCACTTCTGTGCTTGTGATGTTTGGTTTTATACCAAAATCGGTCTTCGTCACGCGAGTCCTCGAAGCGTACCTGCTTTCGCGCTTGACGATCCCCTCCGTCGCTATAACTATCATATCGTCGGTTTTGCCACCTCGGCCGACCATTCCTATGAGAACGAAAGTTCTCATAGCTACCTCTATATGGTTGATAAGAACTTGAGGGCTTCTCACACTTCCGCTCTTGGTCCCTGTCTGCATTGCCTGACTGATTTCGCCAAGGACGGCGCTGAACTTTGCCGACACTGGCAACTAAGTCTTCTGACAGACCCGACTTCTGCATAGGTTTGCCCGGATGGGCCAGGACATAATGGTGCCCCAATTGGGCCATAGACTCAAAGTCCTTTGGTTGACGTTCCTGGAAAAACGCCACCAACTCACTGGAACACGAGGACAAAACTTTGTTTTGTAGTACTAAGTCCAACAAGCCATTAAAGTCCTTTGTTATCCCTCCATTTCGATCCATCTATTCAGCAGAAGTTTGATCTTCGAGATAAAATCCTCGAAGTCTTGGTCTGAACTAGGCATCGCGTTTTTGAAACGCGTCCGGTAGCCGTCAGCAGTCAGACGGAACCTCTGGAGCAATCTCTCCTTCACTTTGTCATAATCGGCCCTTTCCTCTACAGGGAGGCTATAAAAAGTCTCCATCGCGAGCCCCACTAGCAGTGTTGATAAAAGAGATGGCCACTGATCCCTATCAACCTTATAGGCCACACATTCGGCCTCAAATCTTTCCAAAAAGAAATCTAAACTATCATATTTATCATTGCAATTTGGTAGACGCAGCCTAAAAGGACGATGAGCCCCACCAGAAGTTGAGTTCTAACCACTCACACCCACTTCTAATTTCTTCAATTGTATTTCCTTCTCCATCATTTTCTCCTCCAGAGCTATTCTCATTCTCTCCTTCTCTAACGCTTTCTCTATCTTCTTTTCTTGTAACTCTTTGTCTTCTTTCATCTTCTTTTCTTGCAGCTCTTTATCTTCTCTCAACTTCTTTTCTTGCAACTCTTTATCTTCTTTCATCTTCTTTTCTTGCAATTCAAATTCTTTTCTTTTTAGCTCTAACTCTTCAGCTCGAGCATCTCTTAGAGCATTCTGTTTCTCAGTTCTTTCCTTTTCTAGAGCTTTCTGATTCTCGACTGAATAGAATTTTGCTTCCCCAAAATCCATCAGTTCTTGCTTTTGTGTACCCACATTCTTTCCCAATCTGAATGAAAGCCTGTAGATCCATGGTGTACACTTAGAATGCTCACTATTAGCTTTGGTATAAATCTTTACAATACAATTACTCAACTGTATATATTCCACTTAAGTCACCAGATAAATTTCTGCTTACAATAATATTCAGTAATAACAGTAGTAAATAATGAAATCACTTCTTTAATCTACACATATATATGCATGAAAGGAAGATCGGCTACCACGACAAGCATGGGAAACAAAGAGCCAAGGATCCAGACCCCCAGGACGACCCAGAGTCCGCTGGGAGGACAACATTAGACAATCTTTGAAGGACCGAAGACTAGAATGGAACCAAGCCAGGAGGAAGACAGCCGATAGGATAGTCTGGCGCTCTCTCTTCCAAACCTCTACACCTCACGGTAGAAGGGGAACGACTAAGTAAGTAAGTAAGTTTATTGTGTACTTATTATTCACTTTTACCTTATAGTCTCAATAAAGTCTCACTTAGCCCCTTAGCTATGGTGTCACCAATTGGAAAATTTGGTCTTTCAGACCACTTATTCTCTATTATATCCTCAACCAAACTTACAATAGTCGATAGTTGTATAATCACAACTTCCTGATACTTTGACACCAGTATATAAACTTACAATAATCGTTAGTTGTATAATAACAACTTCTTGATACTTTATGGTGCTATGAAACCACTATATCAACTTAGTCACAAATCAGATTTTACTTCAAAGTGTTTTACTGGCACCCACACTGGTGCTATATTCGAATAACACTACACTTACTTCTAAACTCAATAATCTCTGTTATGCAAGTACTACTTATGGCAAAAATGAACACTACACAGATGAAAGGAACACACACCTCACATTACGAAAACAACATTCCAGTTACGAGGAACAAGATGATAGAACACGAAGAGAAGAGATAGATTAATATCTACAATGCGTGACTGAGCACGAAAGAAAACAATGGATACCTGTAAACGTATTTACAAGATAGTAAGATGGGACAAGAGAACACCACTTAAACAAAACACCAGAATTACTAAATGTACACGACACTATAGATACATACACCACAAATACCGCTAACACCAACAGGGCTTGGAATGTTATGCAGGGCAGTCGCAGGAAATCCGTCTGCCAGACTCCGCCACAAAACAAACACAGCCGCACCCTAAAAGAATCGGTCTAATCCAATCTTTTCCCACGAGAGGCCAAGACTAGATTAAACTCACCACCCTTCCTCCCTTGAATACACCAATACACTGTAACACTAAAGACTCCACGAAAACCACACTCAACAATGAGGTGCTGGAAGCTAACTCTTGCACCAAGCACTCTCTTCACTTCAGTGAAAATAAACTAAGTAAACAAACAGTAAAATTATATTATAATGTATCACAATATATAATGCAGATAATACCAAACTACAAAGAATACAGAGCAAGATCAAATTTAACTAACAGTCAATATACATAGACACTAATTCATACTTGATCAATAAAGGAATGTCAAAACATAAGGCAAGAAACAATAACAAACCGAGAAGCAAATAAAGCAACAGCACTACCCTATTCAACAAATCAAAGTAACTGATAGATAGAACCAGTAAGAAAGACAGACAATAAAATTAAATTATCAGAAAAACAAGAAAATATCAATATAATACATAATATATAAACATACAAACAATAACTTATCTGAAGCTCCAACGGCGCTTGAGTATGGAGAATCCTCAGCACTGACGACAATGATGATCACAGGAACAAACGACACTCCACACTAGAAGACGTATAGTCCAAACGAATATAAGTCCAGGAATAGCTTCACTGTCAAATCTGAGTGTCACGGTATAATACTCTCTCACGTACTGTTCATAGTATATTCTGCAATGTCTACTTCCTCACAGTTCAGCTACACAGCTACTAGCAAAAGTCTCCGGTAAGTCGGCAGGGCACAAAGCACATACAAATTCACCCGTGGTTGGGCACTTCTGGGTTGACAGGCACATCACTGGCGTCGGCTTAGGAAGGTCACGACAGAGACTCTTCACCCCTGGGTGGGCACATCTGAGAAGCAATCGCAGAACCAGCAGCTCATCACGATGACTTGGGGGTACCAACAACCTCTAACAGCCTCCTATCAACTATAGACACTCCTAACGACCATCACCTTCCACCCTATTACCGAGGTTGACCTAGCTATCTCCCATCTGGCACCTGGACATGCCGCCTGGGCCCCTAGCTAAATAGTACCACCCCCAAGCTCCGCTGCTCCACCTGGATCAGTGTCGCCAATCACCAAAAAGACTCAGAGATATGTCAAACTGACCCGTTTGACACCCACTGTAAGATCAGCCTCACACTTTAACAATCCTACCCAAACCTGCAACAATACCAGAGCAAAACACTTGCAACTTAACTGAATCCTTTTCACAGCGCAAGACTGAAAAACATACCGAAAAACTAGCCATTATAACTGTGGTGCTGAAAGTAGGTCAAAACCCGTAAACGAGGTCAGGTCAAACGACCGTAAACATTACACTGACAGACTGACACACACTAGCCTTACACTTGACGCTGAAAAAGAAAACAACTCACTCCCGTGAGTTGAAGAAAAATATGAAGGCGCCAACACAGTGGCGTTACCAGCCTTCTAACACTCTGTGTGTACAATAAATCATGGCCTATTTAAGGCAAACACAGGCTCCATGGCCTTGCTATCAATAATATCAAATTAATACTGCCAGCTAGCTGGGAATAATATCATTACAAACAGGCTCCATGGCCGAAAGAATTGTCCGCTATAAATATTATCACAATATCGGCCCCACGGCCTCTAACTGACCGGACAAGAGCCACCCAGATGTCAGACACTAGTAATAGTGTAGATTTATCATCATCAACACATGCATATTAATGACAACCATAGCAACATCAAGACTCATTATCTAGAAGTATGACCACAACTCTGCCATCAATGGTACCTATACCTTGTAGCGGAATGGCAGCTTGCGTACCCTGACAATCCCCAGAGCTATGCCAGTGGGAGTTTTACTCCTGGTAGGTTCAACCAAGCTGGACTGGTCTGTGTGGGTAGGGGTCAGACAAAAGCTGGTACCCTGGTCCTCCAGGTTGGGGTTTTTAGCATAGGGCTGACACCCCTGTCTGTGTAAAAAAACAATGAAGTTACGGAAACAACAATAAATGAATAAACTTTGCTGCGGGATGGACATTCGGAGTCTGTGGCTCGTATGACTGTCAGTGGTGAAAGCCGAAAGGACATGAAAACGGATGTCCTGACCGCAAAACTGGATACAAGAATAGGTTTTTGGAATGTCAGGACAATGTACGAGACAGGTAAACTAAGACAGGTCACGGCAGAAATGAGAAACTATAGGTTACACATTCGCGAGAGCAGATGGACAGGGGCAGGAAAAGTTAAAACAGCAACAGGAGAAACAGTACTTTACTCTGGAAGAGAGGACGGACAGCACAATGAAGGTGTAGCCATTATTCTACAGAAAGGAATAGAAAGGACATTACTGGAATGGAAACCCATCAACAACAGACTGATAAGATTAAGATTGAGAGGGAGATTCACCAACACTACAATAATACAATGCTACGCACCAACGAATTATAGCGATGAGGAGGTCAAGGATGAATTCTATCAACAACTGCAGAAAGAAATGGAAGACACACCTAGATATGATCTTGTTATAGTAATGGGAGACCTCAATGCGAAAGATGGTACACACAATACATATAATGAAAAAACAATGGGGAAATGCGGCAGCGGAACAGCAAACGAAAATGGGGATAAACTAATAAGTTTCTATAGCGTTAACAACCTGGTCATTGGAGGAACACTCTTCCCACATAAAGAAATTCACAAATTAACATGGGAATCACCAAATGGTCGGGACAGAAACCAGATAGACCACATCATGGTTAACGGTAGATGGAGACATGCATTACAAGATGTGAAGGTAAGACGAGGTGCAGATGTGGGAAGTGATCACCATTTAGTAGTAGCAAAACTGAAAGTGAAACTAAGAAGGGCTGCACCAACTGTAACTACACAGAAAAGGTTTGACATCAGCAAATTGAAGGACTCCCTTACCAGAAAAGCTTTTGCGGCCGACATAAAGAAACGATATCAATTTGCCAAAAGTCAGGAAAAGACATTGACTGATGATATAGACTAGAATTTCAACACCATTTGAACAATATACAAAGAAAGCAGCAAATCATGCTTGGGATTCCAGGAAAGGAAGAAGCAAGACTGGATAACACCAGAAACATTAAACACCATAACGATGAGAAAGGAAATGAAAAGACAGAAAACACAAGCGAAGTCCCCCAGGTTAAAGCAACTATATAGCGAACAGTACAGTCAGCTGGACAAGGAAGTTAAACGCCAAACCCGAGCTAACAAAAGGAATTTCCTAGACGATCTTGCAAGACAGGCAGAGGAGGCAGCACTGAAAAATGAACAAAGCACAGTATACAAAATAACTAAATTCATCAGCGGAAAACGAGGTGCAAACAATATTACATTAGTAAGAGATAAGCAAGGTAATCTCATCACGACAGCAGAGGGACAGGAAACAAGATGAGCAGAGCACTTCAGAGAAACTCTGAACAAGGAACCACCAGAGACACAATTGAATGTTCCTGAAGCTGAAAACGATCTAGATGTGAATACAGACATTCCACGCAAAGAAGAAATCATCACAGCAATCAAAGGGTTAAAGAACGGCAAAGCTCCGGGCCATGATAACTTAAATGCAGAGCTATTTAAGACAGACCCTGAGCTAGCAGTAGAACTATTAGAACCACTATTTGCACAAGTCTGGAAAACGGGGACAACACCATCAGAGTGGAACAAAGGAATAATTGTCAAATTGCCCAAGAAGGGAGATCTTGCAGACTGCAATAATTGGAGAGGAATCACTCTTCTCTCAGTTCCCAGCAAAATACTAGGCAGGATAATTATACAGAGAATTTCAAAGGCAGTAGACCACAAACTGAGGAAAGAACAAGCAGGATTTAGAAAGAACAGAAGATGTGTAGATCATATATTCACTCTCAGGAACATTATAGAACAGTGCTCAGAATGGCAAAGACAGCTTTACATTAATTTTGTTGATTTTGAAAAGGCTTTCGACAGCATACATAGGGACAGTTTATGGAAAATACTGAGGGCTTATGGAATTCCAAGCTGCATAGTGGCAATCATAAAAAGCCTCTATGCCAACTTTACGTGTAGTGTTGGGCAGAGCAACCTAACCTTTGAGGTGAAGACAGGAGTACGACAGGGATGCCCCTTATCAACCACTCTATTTTTAACAGTCATAGACTAGGTGATGCGCCAGACAACAGAGGGCAGTCCAAGAGGATTAAGATGGACAACATTTTCTACATTGGGAGATCTGGAATATGCAGATGACATTGCACTACTAGCACATTCACATCAACACATCCAGGAAAAAACGGATAGACTTAATACGTTTAGCCAGCAGGTGGGCTTGAATATCATTTTAAAGAAGTCTGAGGTCATGACGCTCAATGTGAGCAACCCTGAGCCCATATCAGTAAGGAATCAGCAATTGGTACAGACAGATACCTTCACATACCTAGGAAGCATAGTAACACCAGACGGCGGGGCAGGCAAAGACATCAACATCAGAATGAATAAGGCAAGAACAGCCTTCTTTAGCCTAAACAACATCTGGAAGTCCTCGCAATACAGCACAAGAACAAAATTAAGATTATATCAGAGCTGTGTGCTTTCTGTGCTTCTCTATGGTGCGGAATGCTGGAGATCTACAGAGAACAAAATGTCGAAATTGTCCTCTTTTCACACAACATGCTTAAGAAAAATTCACCTAATCTTTTGGCCAAATACCATCACTAACCAAGATCTGCTTACTCGTAGCAAGCAAGAGGACATGCACACCATCATAGCTGGCAGACGCTGGAGCTGGGCTGGTCATGTCCTCAGAAGAGACCCCGATGCCATCACAAGAACAGCTATACTTTGGACCCCTGAAGGAAAACGAAAGAGAGGCCGACCAAAAACAACTTGGCGGAGGACTGTGGAGGCTGAGATGCAAAGAATGAACCAGAGTTGGGGCACTGTACGAAGGATGGCCACCGACCGAGCAAAGTGGAATCAATTTGTTGTTGCCCTACAAGACGCCACTAAGCGTGATGGCCACTGACTGCTTTGACGGTCGTCGGCTAAGGATCAAAGAAGAAAGAAGAAGAAGTTCTCTTTATTATTTTTATGGTCTTATATATTCATCCTAAAAAGAGTTGTAATCCTAGTTTGATTACTCTTGGGTGAATGATTTGATAAACTGACATTGGCCTTTATAAAGGACTTATCTTAGAATGTTGCTGCTGCTTTTCCTACACTACTGCAGGACCACATACTGTGTAGCTCCTGACTGAGAAGATGGGATCTGACTAAAATTATATGAGGAGCTCTCATCACCCACAAACTTCCTCTCAAGTGAATGCAGCCACGAGGTAATTTCGTGATATAACCTGGAATAAAAGGACAACCCATTCCATGTAGTATTCTGCCTCAATTCACTCACCCACAAACCACATTGTCTTACCCTTTTTCAGTTATTGTGCTAACAAGTTGCACAAGATCTAGAATTTCTTTTCCTACAGTCAGTTCCATGTGTTCATTCTTTCTCTGTATTGATTCCATGTTAGTGTCCTTAGTCCATGCTTGGCTTCCGTACAATAATCATGTTAAGTACAAAACAGCATGTGACCTATTGATTTCTTCATTCTAACCTTTCCTGTACGTTTATCACATGATCTTTGAACAGTGTGTCACTCCAGAAGAAAATACCAATTTAAACCACTACTAACACTTACTGTCGTAGTTTGTGCCATATTTTCAAACACTATACACATTGTTTTCATTTCGAACATGTCTGCAGAACTACACACATTCATAATTGGGTCAGTATGGCAAAACACAGTAGTTTCACTTTCTACTAGCACTCGAACACATAGTCTGGTTATACACAGGTTAATAATTAACAAAATATGCAAATAAATATATTTTTCTTACCCTCAGGCAAATATTTTCAAACACACAAGCTGAACTGGCCTTCTGATAGATCTAGAACTGCTCTCAGATCAGGAGGCAAAGACTTGGTCGTTCTGTCTTTCCAATTCTGTCAGCTCGGTGCAGATTTTTGAATCGAATGGCCCAGATTGTACGACTTTGTTACTATTTATAGAACTACACCCGCCCAATCGGAAAGACAGTCAAAATTTTTTTTTTTTTTTTGAGACTAGTGACTGATGCGAATCTGAGCGTGTTTGTATAATCTGACTAAATTTTAATATTTTATATTACAGCTATTATTGGACCGATTTTAATTAGCGAAAGTGATAATTAAACGGCCAATTTCTCTCTATCGTTATATATAGTTTTCCCTTAGTTATTCCTTTGCATTTCAATCTGGGTAATTTTTAAGTAATTAATTTTGACATTACCCCGATATGAACATATCACTAAAATCAATTTTTCTAAGTCACTATAATTTTATTTTGAGGGAATCTTTATGCTTATGCATTAAGCAATATCAGCGCTATAATTTGAGATATCTCTTTCAATTTAATTATCTTTAGTTGTTAAGAAATAAAATATTTTCTGTCGGTCAAAAACACAAAAGAGGCATTGTTACCAAGTCAAAAGGTTTCTTTATCCTTACCAAAAAAAAAAAAAAAAAAAAAAAAAAAAAACAGCACTATGATTGGTTGTTAAATTTGTCTTATGCTCTTAGATAATGTTTGGTGGGAGGTAAATTTTGGCTTGGTTCCTAGACAAATTCAAATACCTTAGATACATTTTTGGCGGTAAATTTGACTGGGTTCTTAGACAAATTTCAAATACTATAGTTAACGTTAGGTTCAAATACGATAGCTAGTGTTTGACGCGGGGAAATTTTGAGCGTGTTGTCCATACAGATTCAAATTCACTACAATGTACCTAAGGTGTAACATATTATCTTGTAATATTTATGTACCTTTTTTAATTGTAATTCAGGCAAATCATTATTCACGCACTCCAGACGCAAGTTCCTAGTTAACACCCAGAAGGATATTGGTGAATTTTCATTACCATCATCATCATAAATAACAGTGTTTTAGAAACCAGAAGTGTCCCTATAGTGGAAGAGTTTTCTACTGTTTACTGTGAACACCATATCTCGGTTTTTTTCTACATTAACTATTCGAGGTGACATGTGTCTATCCAGGAATCAGCCACCAAATTAGGCGTCCCCATTATAAAATTTAATTATTTGAGTCGGGGCTGGGGCCAATTTAGAAGATAAAAACACCTGAGTTACACTGTGTGCTTGGGAATTTAATTCTTCTGAGAGGTTAACATTGGTGGGTGGAGCGCATGGCAATGGGCCTGTTAGTTTTTGGCGAACAAATGTACTTAGCAGGCATTTGTTTCTTTCTATTCGTCTAAAGTTCATGGTTACAAGCCACCAGATGATTTGTGGTATTCACGCCGCTATTGTGAGGGAAAAGCATCCACCTTAACCGCCTACAGTGGAACAGAGTGTGGAGAAGGCTTCCGTCATCACAGAATTGATAAACCACAGCTGCAGGACTCATCTGGAGTTCAGTTTTTTTTGGTCACATTCAACAGCAAAACACGGACATTGATAGCGCCCCGATCCAACCTCTGTGAGGAAAAATTTAATTTACTTTTCACCCCCAGTTAATCAGTATTTTAACTTGAACTAATTGACTATTAAATTTGTTGTATGTTATTTTAAACTAAACAAATAATGTTTTTTTAAGTCATTAGAAGTATGAAAGCAAACGTATGAGCAAGACTATTTAATAATTACACACACACACACACACACATATATATATATATATATATATATATATATATATATATATATATATATATAGAGAGAGAGAGAGAGAGAGAGAGAGAGAGAGAGAGAAAGAACAACCACCACAACAATGGAAAGACAGTATTATTGTAAAGTTACCGAAGAAAGGTGATCTATCAGACTGTAATAACTGGCGTGGTATATCTCTATTATCAGTACCTGGAAAATTATTATGTTGCATGATGTTAGAAAGACTTAAATTGCATGCTGACGAAAAGATCAGAGAAGAACAAGCGGGTTTCAGGCCGAAACGATCATGTATTGATCAAATATTCACACTAAGAACAATTATAGAAGAATCAGTGGAAAGGCAATCGCCACTTATTATCACCTTCGTCGATTTTCAAAAAGCCTTTGATAGTCTACACCGCCCATCATTGTGGAAGATACTTACAATCTATGGTTTTCCAACAAAATATGTGAATATAATCAAAGCACTATATGACAATGCAAGATGTTGTGTTAGACAAATAAAGGGAATACAGAATGGTTTACAGTAGAAACAGGGGTGAAACAAGGCTGTATTATGTCACCACTACTTTTTGGAATAGCTATTGATTGGGTTATGAGAAACTATACCCACAATGAACAATTAGGTATAAAATGGACAAATGGAAAATTCCTGGGGGACCTGGATTTCGCAGATGATGTAGCATTCTTAAGTTCAACACCAAGACAATCCCAAGAAGCAATAAATAATTTGTGTCATCTCTCGGTTAAAATAGGTCTCCAAATAAATGCCTCTAAAACTAAAGCTATGAACTTTTCTAACGAGACCTTTGATATCATCTTGAACGGGGAAAAAACTACAGAAAGTTGAAAGTTTCAATTATTTAGGCAGTAAAATGACTCAGGATGGTGACACAACAAGAGAAATCCATACTAGAATTGCTTTGGCAGCTAGCGCCTTCAATAGATTATCTAACATTTGGAAATTACGATCATTGAATATACATACCAAGCTTCGTCTGTTTAATTCAAATGTTATCTCAGTGTTAACATACGGCTGTGAGAGTTGGAAAATAACAAAATCATTGGAGAACAAGCTGAATACATTCGAGAACAAATGTCTTAGAAAACTCATGAACATCAGTTGGAAAGAATTCAAGACTAATCGACAAATAAGAGAAGACTCTAGGCAGAAATATGTCTCCGACTATATAAGGAAAAGACGATGGTCATATATCGGTCATGTCCTACGAATGCAAAACAACAGAATACCACTACAGGCGCTCACTTGGGTTCCTGAGGGTAAGAGGAAAAAAGGAAGACCAAAAGAAACACTCAGAAGAACAATAATAAGAGAAGGAAGAACGTTGGGCCTAAATAATGTGCAAGAGCTAAGAGGAGTAGCGTCACAACGAACAACCTGGAGAGCACTGGTTTCTGCCTTATGCGCCGTGTTTGGTGCTTAAAGAATTTATTATTATTATTATTATTATTATTATTATTATAATATATATATATATATATATATATATATATATATATATATATATATATATATATATATATATATATATATATATATATATATATATATATATATATATATATATCGAGAGAGAGAGAGAGAGAGAGAGAGAGAGAAAGCCACTACGTAAAAGAAGGCATTCATTGGATTACACCAACTGGGGGCTTGTGACGTATAATGGAAATATAGCCTACTTGTGAATGGGATCAGGAGACACCACGAATATCTATACGAAGTTTCATTCACGGTATAAACTGACCATGCTCCATTGGCATTCCCAGGAGCCAATAAGGATTTTAACGCAAGGATTATGCGTTGGGCTCTATTATTAAGGGTGTACTCGTTCAAAGTACAATACATACCCGGGAAAGAGAATGTTGGAGCGGATTTTATGAGTCAAAATAGGAGCATAGAGGAGGATGATGCAATTGAGGATAACAATCATTAGATAGCTATGAATGACAGTAGTTTTATTTCCATAAATGAGATATGAAAGGGTTTCACATCTTCAAGCCCGGACGAACTGTGACGTATAATGGAAATATAGCCTACAGTATCCAACAGCATTTCGTGACCTCGGCGTAGTTCTATAATTCGCTAGCAAGTCAAGCATTTGACAGACTGCATTACTCACTTTTAAGACCACGCCTCTTTTCTTTGAGACGTAAGCAAACGGGTCTGTTTACCAACTTTCGCGACCTGCCAGCGAATAGCATTTGTTTACCCGAGTTTCTCACGCAAGCTGATCTGCCAATCATCAGATAACAGACAGATGCACGTGGAACACACGTGGAACAGTTAATGGCCTTTTGAAGATTCTCAATAAGGGGAGTTAACCCTTTTGATGTTCGTACTCAGGGGAGATAATTCTTTGATCTCAGAAGCGAGCAGTAATCTCGGGGAAACCAGTTACACGGGTTAAGTCTCTGTTGGTCGATTAGCAACGCTCGGCAGAGCGACCGTGAAACCTTTTATCTTGAGAAATTAGTTTCTGATTTCTGCTATGCACAAGAAGTGTGAAAAGTAACACCCGTTAGAGATCATAATAACCTGATGGTATATAAACAGTGGTTCCTTAAACTCATTAATTGTTGTCGCTCAGAATTTTGGATAATCTAAGCACGTTATTCTAGAACTATTGCGGGAGTGTGTTAATAGCATTTCGTGGGCATTTTTCATTTCTGATTTGTGGTAATAGAATTAGCATTTACGTGATTTAATGTGTTAAGTTTACCATTATAGTTCACTGTGATTTTCTAGCGTTAAAGCTAGTGAAATAAATAACGCGTACCTATTTTTCTTTGCCAGAGGTCCAGTTAGAATGTAATTTCCATCACCCGCTTCTCACACCAGAAGATAAGGTTTAGTTGACTGATTAAGTGTTAAGCTCGACTATAGTGACCGAATAGGACCCACGTTTATTTCATTTTGTGTTTTATAGTAAGTGACTATTGTTTATATCTTATGACTCAACTAACAGGCGCCGACAATAAAATAACTATTAACGGCAGACGATATTTGTAAGTGCGCGTAGGGGTAATTAAACAATAGTTGACATTGTGTCCTGATCGTTAACGCGCGCGCAGAGGGGCGGGAAGGTGCATATCTTGGTCCGAACCTGAAAGTGCAGCGCGGGCGAAAAGCTGACCGTATAATTGTAAATAAAGTCACCGTGTGCCTTTTAACTTTAAGCAGGACTGCTGTAGTGTGAAAGAGATCGTCTTGTCCCCGTCCGTGTACATATAGAATAGTTGAATTTCTTTTTCATAATGTATTGTTTATTTCTCGCAGACCAGCGGTTTTTCTTTATTATTGTCTCCAGTTACTGATTGGATTTATGTTGTCTTCTTCGTGGCTTACGAGTCCCAAAGTTCAGTTGTGAACAGGACTGGCTAAAAGACAAATAAACATTTAACTATTACGTTTAACTGGACTATCAATTCCCAGATATTTTTTTCCAATTTATCAGCCCACGAGAGTGGTATATGAAATAATCTCAATATCTGACTTTTGACAGTCGTAGCACCGGATTTATCCAGAAAGTTGCACTGTTTCAAAATCGGCACTCATCACAGAGCCAGCCGATAGGATTTACCAATCAATCAATTACCATCATCAGCAACATTTTTTTAGCAACTAGCTGTGTCCAAATAATAAAAGTATTTTTTTCATTCTTTGCTGTGAGCACAAGATCTCGATTTTTATCTTCATTTAACTATTCGAGGTGACATTATTGATCCAGGAGTACACCACCAAACTTGGCGTCCACCTTATAAAGTTATCGTCAAGGCTGGACTGGGGTCAAATTTGGCACTGAACACTGACATTATCAATATCGATAAATATATTCAGGATAACTGTATATCCTAGGAAATATCACCAAGATTAGGCAAGAAGCGAGAGCGTGGCCACGTGTGTGTGTGAGAGAGAGAGAGAGAGAGAGAGAGAGAGAGAGAGAGAGAGAGATTGAATATTTTCTTGTTACGGTAGCTTGTACCAAACTGGTTATTTTGCTTTAAAATATTGTTTACTTTACGGAGTAGCATGTACTGTATTAGGAACTTTGTTTTTCTTTACTGTCTATGCTATAACATAGTGTTAACCTTTGACCTTTTTATTTCTTTACATTAGATTAATAGCTATTTTGCATTTATGTATTATGAATGTTATCATTGTTGCATTATAATGATGTACGTACTGGCTGATATATGAAAGTACTACAGGCTAATTATATTGGGAATGTGATGAAGAAAGCTGTTGTGAACGAGAGAGGACCGACGTTGTTCAATGGACGAGTGAATACAATATCATTCCTCCAATGCAGTCACGCATGGACGCACACGGCCAGGCGTCTGCTTGTAACAAAGGTTGACCTGACTGACCCGACCAGTGTGAGACTACTGCTAGACAGGAATTTGTAAACAAATGGACCGTCGCCTTTAAGGAAAAGACTGACGTTACGGTTCAGGTAATTATATTATTAGGCACCATTCTGAGACGAAATGTCCAGAGTGGCTGTAGGTAATATATCGGTATAAAGCAGGAAATTGATTACCTGTATTATCTTCTTTTGCAGAATCCTAGCCAGTGTTTGGATTTTGATTGCTGTAAATTGTTGCGATTAAACCGCCTAGTTGCTCCATGCTACAGAGAGAACTAATGCTTACTTCTCAAACCCTCTAGCGGTGATCACAAGTCCGCAACCCTGAGCAGTCTACAGCATATAAGCATCCAACACCTCGTCAGCCCCTGAACATCATAACTCAACTTCATAACCAGGTTAACAAAAAGCCTAGTCATCTCCTGGACTGTAGCCTCCACTGAAGCAAATTATCCAGTTGGTAATCCCTACCTACTGGGACGCCCAAGAAAAGTCCAAGCAGATAAGTCTACTTAAAACCCAGGCCAAAGTCAGAATTCACTTTTCCAAGGAATAGCCATAGGAATAAACTCTCCGTCTGTGAGGAAAATAGCCTTTTTTTTTTTAACCAGAACCAAAGACACTGACAGTATTCTAAATTCTTGAATAAGTAATATCATAATTTTTTTTTTTTTTTCAATCTCCTAGTATTTCTTCTCAAATTACATGACAACCTGATTTGGTTTTCTACTGTAATTAAAATAATTATGTACATTCTGTAAATCACCATCATTCTGAGTTTGACTTAGCAGAGTGTATGTTCTGTTCAGAAAAACATACTTAACCCTCCTTGTATTACTTGTTACTACCAGTTCTTCTTTAAAAAGATTGAGAAAGAAAGAGTTAGTCGTCGCCAGAAAAATACAAGAGTTGGTAGTCTAAAAGATGAGAGAATCACTGACACCAACCTGTGCCCTTCTGTTAACTCTTCCCCTCAACACTAGCTCACCTCTGTGAAACTAGTGTCTAAAGGTCTATGTGCTTTCTACACATCTTCCTTACTTATATCATCTAAATAATCTTTGCGACATGTGTGTATGGCTGACATGGTGTGTGGCTGTCACTAACTGTTCGTTTAACATAATATTTGGCTGACGGAGTGCGTGACCAACTAACTGTTGGTGTAAATGTATGTATGGTTGACGAACTGTTTAACTGCGATTTATCTAATGTTTGACTGAGTTGATTCTGAGTGTGTGACAGTGTGTAAATGTGGCAAATTGTACGTGTGAATTAGCGCATAACTGGAAATGATTGTTGTTAAAGTCGAGAATGGAACGTAAACTGCGTTCAGGTGATATCGGCTTTGTGCGGTTATGTGCGATGACCACACAAGCCGGATGTTGTTGGGTGCCAAGCCAAGAGCCGCACGTTTTTCCACTATAAGGTTGTTTTGATGTGGTTCTAAGGACCATCTTCATTGTTCACGGACAGTGCTCCGATCTCATGTCATGTGCAGGGCGGCAATTCAGCTAGACACATAGTTCTTTATCTTGTTTTTATTGTGTAAATATTCATCTTGTTTGCCAGAATGGGTGTTCTACTGATGCAATTAAATTGTGGTTTATTTATACAAGGCCTTATTTATTATTTTGTGAATGGCATGCACAACACTGGCGACAAGGTACACAACAATTGTATGTGTAACTGACTGTGACTATGTCTAAATGACAGTGAATGACTGAGTGTGTCTGCTGCTAGCGAGCGGACGGGCAGAGAAAGCAGAAGTGGCAAGTCGAGTGGAACTGAAAAACCGAGCTTAAGATTCAGGGGCCCAACTTCAATGAGAGCTCTTGGCCTGTCGAGATAATCGATCGTTTACTGAAGGAAATCCCTGGCCACAAGAAACTGCACTCGGGTGCACAATTCCAAGCAGTTCTCGTGCGGACCCTGAATGTCCTTGTCTATTCAGTAAGTTCTTTAAGAGGTCTTCAGTGTGTGAAAATCGAAATCGCGCGCGGGATTTTTTTTTTTTTTTTTTTTTAAAGAAATGTGAAATACTGCTAAAACGCATGCATCTTTCGTCACGGCGACACCAGAAATTTCAATTCCGCTCGCATTGAGTAATTATTGTACAAGAGAGCTTCCTCACCAGGAAACAATTCCAAATGAAATAGCCACCAGGCAAATCATTTCCGGCGGATTCCAGAGATGCAATCTAAATTCCATTATTCGCTTGCCTGAGGGCTCTGGAAAGCTGGACAAGCAAGTTTAGATGACAGCCTGGATTGAAGTTTCTGGGAATGGAGGGCATTGGCTGATTAACAGTTTTATTCCTCATCTTTTATTGGTCTGCAATGATACACCACGTGACGAGAGTAAGATGCGCTCCTTTAGCACGCATTTATATTCACGTACCTGTCATGTAGGATGAGGCCTGTGAAGTTTCTCACAATTTTATTTCTCGCGACTCATCGCTCGGGATTTGCTGGTGGGACAGAGAGTCCTTGAAAGCGCATATCGATTAATATTTAATAATTTGATCGCAATGGTTGTCTTTGTGAAGTCATGCAAGATGTTTCTTTTTGTACATAAACAAACCCCGTGATGTCCCTTGGGGGACTCAGAGGAGACAAAGACAGAACAGTACTATTACTTGCACATGCATATCGCAAGATGCCACTGATATGAGGTTGTGGATGAGGTTGTGGGTTGTGAATGAGGCTGACAACCTATTTATGTTAAATTGAATAGCTACAGAAATCACCGCTACAAGAACACAGGGGCTTTGTCCCAGGCTTCCTGGCAGGGGGCAAGATGTAATGGTGGCTTCATGCTCCGTAAAGAGCGACAAAGAAAAATTAATGAATGAAGGTGAGGAACGAGAGTTTTATTGTTGGATTTACTGTTCACAAGAAATGTAGTTCTTGGGAGTCTCCGGAGCCACAGAAAGAAGAAAGCTAATGCTACCTCAGGTGTACCGTAAGGGACAACTAATATAAATTCTGCACGGATCTGGTAACCTCCTCATATAAAATAAGTTAGTACAGAAACCACTGCTACCAGAGTACATGCATGCTTTCATGCAGGCTTAGTGCCAGAGGACCATTAGCAGAAGTAGCTCCCTGCTCCTTAAGGAGCGAAAAGGGGATAAAGATAAAATAAAGACAAGGAAAAAGAAACTGTCTCTTACAAATTCCGAATGTTGACTAATCCTGCTTTCTTAGTCTTTCCACTTCTACCATGGGGTGTAGAGGTTTGCCAGAGAAGAGCGCCATACTATCCTATTGGCTGTCTTCCTCATGGTCTGGTTCCAATCTAGTCCTCGGTCAGAGATTGTCTAATGTTTTCCACCCAGTGAACTCAGGGTCGTCTTGGAGGTTTGTATCTGTAACTGTTAGTTTCCCATATTTGTCGTCGTAGCCGATCTCCTTCCATTCCGCAGACATAGCCATACCAGTTTGGACTGTTCTACTTGGGTCTGCAGGGGCTGGATTTTGAAGCCATGACGCATCGTCTAGTTACATTAATGTTGACTTAATACATTCGTCAAACTTATTACCTGTGGGCGACATTTAATTGAATTTGAGACGACGTTCGCCACTCCATGGCATCTGACCACATGGAATAACTTTGACGATGGCTGTACCCAGTATGGAGAAATATATATCGGATAAGTACTTGGAAACCTTGAGATATCTGATGATACCGTAATAATCACTGCTAAAAAAATAGTTCTAGTAAACGATTGACCTGAATCTAAAAAAAAAAGCAACAACACCTTAGCCTAATAGCAAGTCGCTTATCTCTTGTTTCAAAGTTACCGGGTTCGAAACTGTCGTAAATTTTTGATAGGTATTAAAGATAGATTTGGTCCCGTCTGGATAGAACAGGCAAAGTGGTCAATAAGTGAGAAATAAGGTAAAAGAAATAGATTTCACTAGTGACTAGTTTAAGGGTAGAATCTGTCCCTGGATTGAGAAGATACTTTAGTCCAGCCTATCTTTACGACCGTAATTTGTTAACAGACAGTCCTACTCTCCATACATGGAATATATATGTTTTACCACTCACGCGCACACACACACACAGTTATGTGACAACACGATACACAAACGTGAAAACTATGGTAAATGGAGATTGGGTATGGGCTAGGCTGACCAACACAATTAATTAAGTTTTGTTTAGTTTATTATCATTTAAACTCTCACAACATCAAACATGTAGAAATCAATAAAATCATAGGTTACAGAATTATGAAAATGACCCCATAAGTGTCCTACCCTATTGTTGAGAAAAGATCATGCAAGAAAGTTAATAACCCCAAAAAATCAAAAGAGTAACACTAGGGTATAGAAATAGACAGTATAGCAAAGAACACAGTTCCTAGTAAAGCTATCCCGTAAAATAACAGTAATTGCAAAGAAACTAAAGGATGGTACAGTTTCCGTAACTAGAACATATTTCCTCTCACTTCTTTCATGCGTGGCCACATCAATCACACTTTACTTACTACTGGGCTAATAACCTCTTGAACTTAACATCCATGTGCAGTTAGCATAATCCAGTGTTGAGCTTCTCCGAAGTGAGCCCCAGGTCCTCCACGAATAAGTAATTTTCCTAATGGGGAACGCCTACTTTGGTGGTGCTTATTGGATATGATAATGTCACATCAGATAGTTCATGTAGCAAAATATAAACCGCGGTCTAGTGTTCACAGTAGACAATACTTCCAATAGTTAAAGGAAACATCTGGTCGGTAAACTGTTAGTAAAAAATATAATAATGATGGTATATCCTATCGGCTTTTCTCTCCTGGGTTGAGTGCCGATTATGAACCAATGTATTCTCTTGGATAGATTCGCTTGGAAAACACAAGTGTCAGTAGTCGGGAACAATGTTATATATATATTTGGCCACAGTGGGCTGATACAATTGAATGCAAAAAATCTGGGTATTTTATATGTTCAGTTATACTTATTCTTATAGTTCATATGTTTGGACTCTCTCTCCTAGATGAAGCAAGAGGACCGAACAGGTCAACCTCGAAGACCCGATATTAAATAAGAATGTTACTGGTACTATTAGACTGCTAGCAGCTGGTTTGTGATCGGTACTAGATTTGGAAGAAAACAAAACATTTAACCACAATATCAATACTCTATCCTATCACGCTGTAGCAAAGTGTGCAAAAACACGCTTAGTTAATGGACTAATAGAACGAACAGAGGAAAAATAAATGTGGTTTCGGCAAGAGCCTTGAACGGTATGAAGACTAAACGAACACTGTGTGACTAAGCAGTCTAAAAATAGTAGCGGTCACGCATGCGCATTCGTTTATGTCATCAGAGAGAAGCCGGTATGCAAAATTCACAATGGCGAAGCAAAGTGTCGAAAGATAGGTACAGAATTTCTTTGATAATATGACAATGCATGGTACAGAATTTCTTTGATAATAAGACAATGTATATGTGAATTATGATAGGGTTATAGATTTCCACAGAAGGGATATGCAGGAATGGAAATCCAAAAGGAAAGTTGGAAGACGTATGTAAATGTAAAGATATTTGTAGTTTTATTTGACTTTCACATCACAGGTCTAACCTAGTGATGGATTTTGTAAATTTATAGTAAATACATGTCATACCCGATTGTAGGTTTAAGTGTATGAAAAGGAAGCTTCCAATAGGGGAAGATAAAGGAAATATAAAACAACGTGAGGGATAAACTTAGTTGGGTGTGTATTGGAAAGATTGATGGGACAGTTGCACATAATACCCAAAATGAGAAAAATCTTCATTGCTTGAAAGGGCCCAAACACTGCTGGCCTCCGAGACGCCCGCGCTAACAATATATAAGGCGAGAACGCTCAGTTCAAAATACACACAACTAAAACCCCAGCCATAAGACAAGTAGAGTGCTGTCCATACTACGTCACTTGCCACTGCATGAAGGGCAGACATTCTTCGCAGATTACAGTCTTAATAAGAGCTTGAAATCGATCCTAGAGGGTGTGTAGGTTTACTATATATATAATTATGTGAATAACATCAATTTTATTTCAGACTTTAGTGTGTTCTGAATGTATCGGACATATTGTTTGTGTGGATATGACTGCTGAAGATGGGAAAACCTAAATTATAACCACCACAGTCCTTGTCAGGGTTAAATATAACCATTCTGGTTTTGTCTGGGTCTTTAACCTACCAGCAAGACTAGTACTGACTTGGCATGTAGGTGAGAAAAGCAAAGGTTGCATCCTGTCCATATATTCATATTGCATTGATTATTCATGTATTATTATATTTGAGAAAATGTCTTGCAGTAGACACCAGTCTGTCTAACTATATCTAAATCATACAAGGCCATGTATCATTTCTCATACATGCAGACATCTGATGACACCCTCATCTCATACACACAATAGGATGTAATAGGTCTCCATGACATTGCCTACCCACTTGATACTCCTTGTTCCAGGTTCTATAGTCGAATTACAAATAAACCCTGAAGTCAGGTGGAATTTCGATCCTGCTACCTAACCATAACAGGAGCCCAGAGGTTGAAGTGTTCCATAACTTTTTTCCCCCTGATTGCTTGGATTGGACTGAAGTGTGACTTTCAGAATACAGTGTTATGTGTCAACCCATATCTGGACAAGAGCTGATTCAAAGTTCAGTTACATAGTGACTATTCAAGTGGCCAATGTGAGACATTCAACTGTCAGATGATGAGACATTAGGGGATAGATTAAAAGAGACAGACTAATATAATTAACAACAGTGAGAGAACATTTTTGGTGTAAAATAATTTAAAGATCCCATGGGGACTTTTTTTGTTTAAGTTTAAACTTCTGAATATATTATCAAATTGATGTAAATACATGACGATACGTCAAGGCCTAAAATCCCACCCGCTGCAGACTCAAATAGAACAGTCCCAACTAAGATGGTTTGGCCATGTCTGCAGAATGGGAGAAGATCGGCTACCACGACAAGCATGGGAAACAAAGAGCCAGGGATCCAGACCTCCAGGACGACCCAGAGTTCGCTGGAAGGACAACATTAGACAATCTTTGAAGGACCGAGGACTAGAATGGAACCAGGCCAAGAAGAAGACAGCTGATAGAATAGTCTGGCGCTCTCTCTTCCAAACCTCTACACCTCACGGTAGAAGGGGAACGACTAAGTAAGTAAGATGTAAATACATAACCATAATCACCATCGTCCAACAATCACCATTCATTACCTAATTAGATAGGTGGACATAATAAATTTTGAAATTGCACTCAAGTGACTTTTCAAATTTTTAACTGTTTAATTTTAGTTACTTTTTCTGATTTTATTATAACATCACATGGGTTACTACAGCTAAGGTGGCAAAGTATATTTCTGAAGCCTTAAACTATTGTCTAGCTCAGAGTATTCGCAGCCGTAGCTCACTTGTGATACCAGTGCTCTTCTCTGACACTGGGACTTCATACATTCTGGAGAGAATTCTATTTCTTCTCTAAACACTATCTTCATACAAGAAAAACCTTACGCTACACACGCGTAAGGTTAAGATCTCTTATCCTCTCCGTCATTTAATTAAATTAAAAGGCACACGTGTCCTAGTCTATCTTATCACGCTTCGCTCAACTGGGACGGATTGGGTTTAAGGTATGCACCTTACCCCTCCAACCCGGTAAAACACTCAGCGCACAATATCAGTGGTAATTTAATTATGACTACTTTACAAATGTCGCTCGTCATTACTAGCTATTAGTTTCGCCACATGATATTACACTAATCACTTTGATAATTACACATAATGGATAGAAATGAATTGAATTCCGTCAAGTATCAATCACCTAGTGTATTATTTAGCCAATTAAAACATCTCTTTCTAAATGATAGCGGGTGATTAAATCTACCTTACAGCTGGAAAAATTAGCTATATGTTATTTAATATGTTAGTCTTAGCACTTAAAAAAATCCCAGTGAATTATAATGGTAACCTTTAACACATTAAATTACCTAAATGCTAATATATATTG
Organism: Oreohelix idahoensis; assembly: GCA_024509875.1. Lineage (NCBI taxonomy): Eukaryota > Metazoa > Mollusca > Gastropoda > Stylommatophora > Oreohelicidae > Oreohelix > Oreohelix idahoensis. Next base: position 405,219 of record JAMPIV010019394.1, on the reverse strand, counting down.
CCGCAATCAGAAATAGAACAATCTCCACGGAATGCTATCACACACTTTCACAATGGCTTTAGAATCACGAGCTAGATTTCCAAACTTTCCTGAGAGAACTTATAAACTGACTTTGGGAGGACGGAGTATTTATACAGAAATGCTGTTATTTCACTAACTGGTGTGATAAGTCGCGCCTTCGGCCATATCAGGAAAATCAACTCGTTCGACTCCCGAGATAAAGAATTTTGCTTACCGAAACCGACCAACAACACAGACAGTTTCCGTGCGAACAGGCCTTCTTTGATTTTCGTCCGCTGCCGTAGTTCAATATACGAGATCCGTTCAGAAAGTAATGCACCACATCGTTTTTCTCAGGAGCTGTTTATTCAAAAAGCATGAAATTTATACACAATATACATGGATACGTCATGTAAACATCGGTATTATTCAACATAATCCCCATCAACTTGTACGGCTTTATGCCAGCGCGAAACAAGTGCATGTTTTCCTAGCCCGTACCAGATTTTTGTCTTGATCATGTAGCCATTTCTTCGCTGCATGAATCACTCCTTCATCATCTTCAAAACTTGTCCCACGGAGTGCATCTTCAAGTGGACCAAATAGATGAAAATCAGAGGGTGCCAAATCTGGACTAAAGGGTGGATGGGGTAGTACAGTCCAACCCAATTTGGTGATTGCTTCCCGTGTTGCCAGACTTGTGTGAGGGCGCGCATTGACGTGAAGGAGAAGCAGGTCTGCTGGATTCTTGTGCGGCCAAACTCTGCGAAAACGTTGATTGAGTTTTTTTCAATGTCTTAATGTAAGCTTGCGAATTGATTGTATCTCCTCTTGGCATAACGTCCACAAGAATCACACTTTCAATGTCCCAAAAGACAGTGATCATGACCTTTCCAGCTGAAGGAATTGTCTTCAATTTCTTTCTTTTTGGTGATTGTGGATGATGCCACTCTATTGACTGTCTTTTTGTCTCAGGTTCAAAATGATGTGCCCAGGTTTCGTCGCATGTAACGATCGTAGCCAAAAAGTTCTCTCCATCAGCACTGAAACGCTCCAACAACTCAGAAGAAATTGCTTTCCTTTGCAATCGGTGGTCATTTGTGAGACTTCGAGGAACCCATCTTGCGCAAACCTTAGAAAATCCGAGAGTTTTTATAACTGCATTTGCACTACCAATGCTGACTGACAGCTGTAAGGCCAACTGTTGAGTAGTGAGTAAGAATAATGCCCTCAGCGCATTTCAACATTTCTGCGTTGGTGGCTGTGGCAGGACGTCCACAGCGCGGCCGATCAAGCAGCTCCGTATCTCCACTTCCTGATTCTTTGATTCTCTGAACCCAGCGACTGACTGTACTGCTGTCGACTGCAAAACTTCCATTCACAACAGTTTCCTTCTCTGCAACGAGAAATTCTATCACAATTCGCTGTTTATAACGCAAGTTGTTAACACGCACCATTTCAACGGTTTAGAGCAGCCGTATTATTTGGCCGGTTGCGGTGCAATTTAGTGCACACAATAGGCACATGCCATATTTGAAGTGTGCAAAATTTCATGCTTCTATCTTCATTATTAGCTGAGAAAAACGATGTGGTGCATTACTTTCTGAACGCCCCTCGTACTTCCACGGTACGGTGATAATGTTATCGCCCTTTTTATTTTACTTAAGTCCCCTGAAACGTTGAACATCAAACAGTTACGTCGGGAACTCTCTGCTCGCGTTTCCCCCTGATCAAAGAAGCCGCTTTTATCTCTACGCGCACGTCTATCTGTTCAACAATTATGATTGCCAAATCAGCTCGCGTGATAATTGAGATAAGCGAATCATGGCTCTTGTTGACTGTTATTTAGCGTGTCTGAACGTAGGAAAACCTTGTCAGCACATGTCAACAGAAAAAATAGGAGTGGCTTCAAAGGTGAGTCTACAGTCAGTGAATTTCGTGGTTTCGCGTAGCAAAAATTATAAACCTTAGATGGGGAAGCAAAGGTGGACGGGTCACTGTTGCACTATTTACATATATATGTGACAGAAACCTAATATCGTAACGATCCAGTCTACCCAGCTGTAAACCGGTGTCTGATTCTGCTCTTGAATTAGGAAAGGCAGCGAAAAAGGGAGCTGGTATTTTTAAAATAAAATTATGCATCGTTTCAGTAAGGCGCGCCCCATGCAACCAAGACATAGGGTACGTCGGTTATATTATGGCGCATGTCCAAATATAAAAGACCTTGCGGTCTGTGCTTCATAAAGTTGAACCCAGTATAGTGAAGTCTCTAAAGCTCTTTCCCCTACGGTATTATTTGATATTGGATTACCTGTACTTTTTAATAGCAAGAAGATCGAAGTAATGGTCATATCAAAGAAACAGATTCCTTTATAATGCCGCATCAAAGTTAATGGAGCAAGTTTAAAACAAGTCTGTATATACTTGGGCACATTAATAACGTCGGATGGAAGATGCATCTCAGAAGTAGAGAATGAAAAATTAGAGTTCATTCATTTCTCACACGTCAGTCCCCCCCCCCTTTTTTCCCCCCCCCCCCCCCCCTCTTCCCCCCCCCCCCCGCATGAAGCTCAGTCGTCAGATAATTCACGCCAAGCTTTCCTGTCCTGTGCCATCCATCCTCGTCTTTCCATTCTATTCTACCTTCCATGTCTTTTCTACTTTCGATGTCTTTTTTACTTCCCATGTCTTTTCTACTTTCGATGTCTTTTTTACTTCCCGTGTCTTTTCTATCTCTTTAATATCTGTCTCCAGCTATCTTCTCTGTGTGTTTTTAATGATTCTCTCAATTTCTCTTACTCTGGGAATTCGAGGGCAAGGAGTGCCTTATAAAGCTATAAAATGGTTTACTCGTTGTGTGTATTATCACATACCTGCACCTTCCCCTCAACCCTTATTCCACTGGGTATTAGTTGGTTTTTTCCTATTAGTTTCTCATTAGTAATCTTGTCATATCATCTCAGTCCTTCTATTCTGCACAAGCACCTTTTCATGAAACTCTGCAACGTTCTGGTTATCGTATTTGGTGTTTCCCAGAACCATAACATTTTTTTTTCTCTTGGACAATCTTCAGATTGGACATCTGAAATGTCCATAGAGTTGAGTAGCTACAAAAATCATCACTTCAAACGAAAATTATCTTGTGCATGAAATCCTTGTATATGGAGAAAAGACAGGGAATTCTTCAGTGTGACATAAGAATCTCCACTGCCATATAGAAGCTATTCATTGACAATCTGTTTACAAAGAAGAAGGTCTCTGGAAAGTCACAGAATGTGGCTATATTGAAGAATGTTTAAAATACTACGGACAGCAGAAAGGCCTAAAACAACGTTATGAAAAAGGCAAATATGAAAGATTCTCTCTCTCTCTCTCTCTCTCTCTCTCTCTCTCTCTCTCTCTCTCTCTCTCTCTCTCTCTCTCTCTCTCTCTCTCTCTCTCTCTCTCTCTCTCTCTCTCTCTCTCCCTCTCTCACATACGCACACACACATAAGGGTGAAGTACCAATGTCTCTTTTGAGATGATGAAAGTTAGAGTATTTCGTGACTGTGGCAGGATTGCCTCCCCTGCTCTGCGGTAGTGGTCCACTAATGGTAAAACTCCGAGTATAAGGATGAGAGTTTTAAAAGATATCAGCCTTCGCTCAAGATTACTCTTTGCAGAGATGAAAATAGAAGAATTGTGCTTCTATTTAAGGGTGCCTCACGTGAATTTTACAGAATGGCAAGCATAACAATGAAGATCATCTAAGCCACTAAGAACTTACTATTCTCCTCCTTTTCTGTGAGGTAAAATGTTGAGGTATTTTCTGAGCCCCCAGCTGAAGGTGATTCAGAACTATTAATTGACCAGCTGTGCATGGTTATTTATTACACACACACACACAAAACTCAGTAATACTGGTGAAAATTCACTCAGTAAGGATTAAATCAACTATAGATTTATAGTAGCAAGCAAGAAGACATGCATACCATCATAGCTGGCAGACGCTGGAGCTGGGTTGGTCATGTCCTCAGAGGAGACCCCGATGCCATCACAAGAACAGCTATGCTTTGGACCCCTGAAGGAAAGCGAAAGAGAGGCCGACCAAAAACAACTTGGCGGAGGACTGTGGAGGCTGAGATGCAAAGAATGAACCAGAGTTGGGGCACTGTACGAAGGATGGCCACCGACCGTGCAAAGTGGAATCAATTTGTTGTTGCCCTACAAGACGCCACTAGGCGCGATGGCCACTGACTGCTTTGACGGTCGGTGGTTAAGGATCGAAGAAGAAGAAGAAGAAGAAGAAGACTTATAGTTACACATAACAAGTTTAATAATCATTACTGGTTAACAAGAATGAAATAAATAAAGTATTTAACAAGGAAATAATCAATTAATTTTGATCATCGTAGGATGATATGAGTGGAAATTTTACAGAGTTCATCTGCTGTTGCACATACTTTGGTATTCAACTGGCCAGATGTTGACGATGATTTGTAGTTGATGCTAGTTTCCGTAACTACTGGTTTCCAGGGGTACTTTGGACTGTTTCTTCTCTTCCGGAGTCAAATACAGTGGCAGTAGTACGCCCCTTGCAGCAAGGCCGGGGTAACTACTTCGGTTGTCAAGGCAAACGTCTTCAAGACCCGTCTGATGCAGGCATCTATCGTCGACTGTTGGCAACTAGTATCACAAACCCAATAGATTTTGGGTACAGAATTATATCCCCAGACGTGATGCACAGAAACTGCCCGTAATATGTCGGGTAGCTTTTTAAGATGCTTAGCCCTTCAGGTTTTTCAAGTTTCTTACTGGGTGAACTTGAAGTAGGATACTAGATCTTGGGGCGCAAAGTGATACCTATGAAGTTACTTCTTTCTAACTTTAGAATTCACCTTCAGTTTATGGCCTGTCCTATACTGGGATCTTAATATTCCGTATTCCTGGGTGTCTATGATGTCTCCTTGATGAGTATGGAAGTGCAGTGCCTAAATATTAAAATGCTGTAGGTTATAAGCGAAATTTTCTTCGTTGAGGAAACATCCATTCAGAAGTAGTTTAATTTAGCATTTCAATGCCAAAAATCGGACGCTTATTTATGAAAAATAAGAGTCTGTTTATGGTCGGGCTCTCCCCCACCCTCATGTAGAACATTACTACATGATACATAAGATAATGCCCTTACATGTTATTAAAAAAATACCAGCAGCGAATTTGAAAAACAGCACCAGGGATCGGACGTCGCGCACTTCCTGTGGGACTCTGAGGAGATATCGAAATGATAGAACCAATGCTTCCTCTCGAATAAGGTAAGCGTTGACTAATATGAAATTGTGTATGGGACTGGCAATCTCATCGTGTTCAACAAATAGATACAGAGAGTACGACTACTGGAGCACCCGAATGCTACGAATAGGGCTTCATGCAAGGGGGCAACGCAGCGGTGGCTATATGCTGAATAAGTAGCGAAAACGGTAATAAACAAGTAACTAGGAAATGGAAGCTGTGGAGAGATATGATTGCCGACGTCAGTCTGCATGGTACTCAAAAAAGAAAAGAAAAGAGAAAAAAGGAGTACTTAAATTATATGTATGATTAAAAAAATAAAATGCTTCAGCTACTCAAGAGTCGGAATAAGGCGAAAGCAAAGATATGTAACACGTTGGGCCCAGTAGCTCTGGACGGCCCAAACCAGGTAGAAGCCCTAGTTTAAAATTATATATATATATATATATATATATATATATATATATATATATATATATATATATATATATATATACAGTACTTTGCAAAAAAAATGGCAGTCATATTTTCGCAACGCAGCACACTCATAGAAGCAAATAATAATAAAAACTGTATGTCCAGAGGAAGATTGGTATCTCCCCTATCTATTAACAGTGGTTTCAGTACAATATAATGTTGCCTTCTCCAGCAAGGCAAGCCTGGATGCGGCGAGGCATACTTCCCACAAATGTTTGTAGGTAATTGTGAGTCAGACTGTCCCAGTATTTTTCAGCTACCTTCTTCAATTGTTCAACGTCTCTGAGTCCACTCTTTTTTAAATGATTCTTGAGTAGTGCCCAAACGTTTTCAATTGGGTTTAGATCAGGACTGTTGCTGGGCCACTTCAGCACTATCACATTCTTCTCTTGCAGCCATGCTTTGGTGGTATGAGCTGTATGATTTGGGTCATTGTCATGTTGAAATGTGCACCCATCGGGGTACATGACCTGCATAAATGGCAGAAGGTGTCCCTCTAGTATGTCGATGTATCTTTCTTTCGTGAGAATTCCTGTTAAAACACACAGTGGGGTGGCACCTCTTGCTGACACCCCTCCCCAAAGATGGAATTTCTAGGTATGTTTCGGTCGCTGGTACAGAGGCGTTAACGAGCCTTTCGTCCAAATATTTATTTGAGTAGGATAAGACCAAACAGAACATTCATCTGAAAAAATCACATTGTCCCATGACAAATTTTGGTGTTCGTGGCACCAGTTCAAGCGCATCTGTTTGTGAGTCTCTGTGAGCAATGGTGACGAAATTACCCGCTTTTTTGTGTAATTCATCCTGTGTAGCTCCCGGTTGACAGTAGCATTAGATAACTCTGGGCTTCCCAACTCGATCATGCGCTGCCGTATGTTTTCTACACTCTTCATTGGCCCAGCCCGAACGATTTGGGCGAGACGCCGATGGTCCTTTGTGTCCAAAATTCTTGGCCTCCCACTACGTTCTTTTCGCTCGATTCCATTACCTGCTTTTAATTTACTCACAACTCTGTAGACAGTCCGCTCAGGAATGTTCAAGGTTTTAGAAATGTTGGAACATGTTTTATTTCCTTTATTCCAAAGCTGTGAAATTAACATACACTTTGACTTTGTATCCATTTTCTGCCACTAGCATTAGAAATTGTCGTCTGCTCTATTATCAAGGGACGTTACTCTACGCTAATTTTTTTTAAACTTTTGGTAGTGTTTACTCACTTCAGTGGAGTGCAAATTTGGGGCAGAACATGCATATTTAATTAGATTTCAGCTTATTTAGCTGAGCAATATGACTGCCATTTTTTTTGCAAAGTACTGTATATATATATATATATATATATATATATATATATATATATATATATATATATATATATATATATATATATATATATATATATATATATATATATATATATATATATATATATATATATATATATATATATATATATATATATATATATATATAAAGTTTAGTTTTACAATTTAATGTAAATGTCACATAATTTCATATTGAACATTTTTTATTTCAGTGTGAAAGTGCATTCTGTCGAATATATTTCTTGCAATTTTCTGAACACAAGTATGAAATAGATCTTTGGGAATTTGTATTTTTGGAAAAGAAAGGAAAATGTGTTGAATGAGCGTTTTTGTGCGTGGCATTTTGCAAGATTTAATCCGCACTTAGAAACTTAATTATAAAAGGTAATGACATTGCCAAGTACAAAAGCGTTAAAAATAAAGAGGGGAAAAACAAGGAATTGTTTGCACCGGTACTCTCCAGTGAAACTATTACAGGTACACAGTTATAAGAAATATACAAGGACAGCAAAAAAGACACGAGAATATATGGGGAAAAACCACAGAGTTAAACGTGAGTTACCGGGGCCCGAAAAGGGCGCACAGATTAGTAAGACTAATATGTCAAGCATGTCGTTAAAGCGACTAAGGAGGGTTTAAGATGTCGAAGGTTTAAGATTTTGGCTTTAACTCTTGTCGGGTCACTGTTTTGACGGTTAAACGTACTTTATATATATATATATATATATATATATATATATATATATATATATATATATATATATATATATATATATATATATATATATTTTTTTTTTTTTTTGTGGGAGCCACGTCGCGCCGGCGAGCAGGTGTTCAAGGTTCAAGCCCGGGCGTGGGCATTGAAGGAGTATCAACGACCGCGATTTTGACTGAATAACCTGAATGGCTCCTGAAATAAACCTTCTGTGGATGGGAAGGAACGAAGTCCTGACCGGGTTGGGAGGAAAGTCCTCGCAATGATATGTCATTGGGCCGAACCAAGTGCCGCTGGTTAAAAAAAAAAAAAAAAAAAAAATATATATATATATATATATATATATATATATATATATATATATATATATATATATGTATATATATATATATATATATATATATATATATATATATATATATATATATATATATATATATATATATATATATTACCATAAAATATTCCTTAGGGTGTCTGCTCTACAAAACGTAAAATTTCTTTCTGTATTTCCTCCAAATTCTCGCTTCCATTTTGCTTTCTGCTAATGATCAACATAATGTCTGTAACTCCATCCGCCATATGTATTCTGCGCTGTGTATCTTTATTCCGCAAAGCTCCCATTAACTCTAATTTTTTCACCAATTACCATAGCTTTCCATCAAAATATACTCTCGCATAATCTCATCAAGTTAAAAGTTCTTCAGAAGGAACAGAGAGGCAGTCATACTTGCGAGCAGACAACAATAGTGTAGCCAGTTTGGACCTCTCGATCAATAAAGACATTTTCCTGTTGCTACAATTTTAATAATAATAAAAAAGGATTAGATGAAAAGGGAAAACCAGAGTAACGGTAGCGAAACCAATTTGCCAGCGACATTATTGGATAAGCTCTTTTCCCTGTAATGAAATGGTATTATTTCGACAGTACGGCTTATTATACTAAAAAGTCTGGCAGACGGGGCCAGATTTGCCTGCCTCTGCGCCCTCGGAAAGGACAGACCTTTTGATTACCCAAATACGTTGACCGTTATCGATTTGACTTAATCGATATGAACACGACATGAACGTGACGTGGCCTGATCCTTGTGATCAAAGATGGAGATGAAGTTAGAACGCAAATTCTCACACATTCACAGATCCAGATATTTGCATATTCGTACATTCGTACATTCACACATGAACATTTGTATATATTAGCTGGCACATTTGTCAACCTGGTACATACATGATACATACATATCAGAATCTTTATTCTCCATAAAATACATTGACATACACTGATATTATATAATAAATACATCATTCCATAGAGGACAATCATTATAATTCACAATAGTGTGGAATGCGTCTAATGTAGTTCGATATTGGTGTTGTGTGTGTGTTTTACATACATACATATATATCATAATCTTTATTCTGCTTTAAATACATTGACACGTATTGATATGATATAATACAACACAACACACCAAATAGGAGAATCATTAGAATTCACAACATTATGGAATGCGTCTCATGTAGTTTCAATATTAGTGTTGTGTGTGTGTCTTTTTTATATCGAATATGTTCCTATAGTATACATCCATATGTCACTGTGACGTGTGATGTAAATATAGCCACGGAGATCCGACTACGTTTGCTTCCTTAATTAGCGTTTACGTTTTGCTAAAGCCAACCACGAAATTCGCTGTCTGTTGACTCACCTTTGAAGCCACACCAATTTTTTCTTCTTTCTGTCTTACCTGCGCTAATGGGTGCTTACAAACAGACCTATTAGCTAGTCCGCGACCGGCAAAATAAGTGTCAGCGAGTTATGATTCGTTTATCTGAATTATCACGCGAGCGATTTGCCAATCGTCATTTTTGACAGACAGAAGCGCGCGTAGAGATAATCGGGTTCTTTGAAGGGGAAACGACGGGCAGAAATTTTGCCGTGTAACTGTTTGATGTTAAAAATTTCAGGGGACTTAAGTATTTCTTAAGTATTTGATCTACGAAAGGGGAGACAATCTAAGACGGCCGTTCGTACGACTCACGTTGTGTGATGTTCGTCGGCAAACGCCAGTAGAGCGAATAGCAAAACTTTTCATCTCGGGAAACTTAGATTTCTGAATTCCCCAAAACCCAGAAGGTGTGAAGTATCGCATCCTTTGGAGATATTACACAAAATCTGTATATATTCTGCCTTCTCGCCTAGTCAGTTATCAGTCTCTCAGAAATTTTGGATAAATCTAATCACGCCAGACTAGGAACCATTTTATTCGCTAAATGTGTTAAATTGTCCAGTGGGGATTTAAGTTTCTGATTGTGGTAATAATTAAAGTTGTGCTTAAGTATTAAAGGTGTTAAAAGTTTTACCATTTTATTCACTGCTATTCCCTAGCGTTAAGACTAGCGAAATAGAAAACGCGCGGATATTCTCTTGCCAGTGGTTCAGTAATGTAAAATCCATCAACCATTTTTTTTAGCTGACTTAAGTATAATGTTAAGAGTGACGGATAAAGTGACAGAGTAGTATTCGCATTAAATTTCTTTGTGTGTACATTTAAAAAAATGACTAGTGGTTATATCATATGTTAAAAACCGATAGACGCCAACAATCAACTAGCTAGTAATGACAGGCGATATTTGTTAAGGGCGTAGTCATAATTAAATTACAACTGACATCGTGCGCTGAGTGTTTTACCAGGTCGGAGGGGGGACGGCTGCATGCCTAAAACCCAAATTCTTACTTGCTAAGCGAAGCGCGATAGTATAAGCTTAAAATACCGTGTGCCTTTTAATTTAACTATAGGACGGAGAGGATAAGAGATCATACTTTACGCGTGATAGCATAGGATTGTCATTTTGGTTAAATGTTTGTTTTCTTCCCAATATAGGCTTGGTCAAAACCAGCGGCCAGCGTGTTTTCTCTAATTGTGGGCCTTTTCTCAGTTACTGAAGGCATATGAACTGTAATTTGAGCTAACTGAACTTATACATATCCAGATTGTTTTATTCAATTTATCAGCCCGCTGCGGCAATAAACATAACATTTTTCCCGACTACTGACAGTCGTTTTCCCAAGTGAATTTTATCCAGGAGTTAACGCTGTTTCATAATCGGCACTCATCCCAGAGAAAGTCGAGAGGATTTATCATCATCAGCTTATTTTTTTGTAACGTAACAGTCGTAGCACCTAGAGGCTAGACAATACAGGAACTATAGTTTTTTTTTCAACTGTAAACGCCAAGAGCACGTCTTGCTTCAGTAACTATTTGTGGTGACAGCGATTTCATCCAGGGAATATTGAAACACCAAATTTGACGTCCACCTTGTAATTAATAATCACTATTAGGCTGGACTGGGGCTATCTTTGGCACCCCCACCTGACAATATATGCTCAGGGATTATTGTATGTTTTCAATGGACACCAACATCACTAGTAGGTAAGCGAGATTGTGTGTGGCCACGGAATGACAGAGAGAAAGACACAGAGAGAGAAAAAATATTTTCCTTTGTTACAATCATTGTACCCACTTCCTTTTTTGTTTGTTCGCTAACCTGATTATTTTACCGGATAGCTTAAGTAGAAACTTTATTCTTTACTATACTGTCTATTCTATACCCTAGTGTTAATCTTTGACCTTTTGGCTTATTAACTTCTTGCGGGATCTTTTCTCAACAGAGGGGAGGGCACTTATGGGGTTATTTTCATATATCTGTAACCTTGATTTATATTGATTTCTACATGTTTGATGTTGTGAGAAGTTTAAGTGATAATAAACTAAACAAAACTTAATTTATCGTGTTGGTCAGCCCCATACCCTATTATCCATAGTTTTTTTTTTCACGTTTGTGTGTCTTGTTGTCACATAATTGTGTGTGTGTGTGTGTGTAGACTCTGGAACGGTGAGCGAGAAGGACTACACATTTTATTGGCAAGGGAAAGATCTTAATAAAACTAGAGAACACGGAGTAGGTTTTGCGGTCAAAAAATCGCTAACTAAAATGGTTGAACCAGGCGAGAATGGATCAGAACGCCTGTTAACGTTCCGCCTGCAAACTAGCACAGGTCCCATCACCCTTGTCAGTGTGTATGCTCCTCTATACTCTGCCTCGGAAGCTAAAGATGAGTTCTACGAGAATCTAGCAGCAGTCATCAAAAGCATACCTAGGCAAGAACAGCTTGTTCTCCTTGGTGACTTTAACGCTAGAGTGGGTGCCGATAATGTTTCATGGCCTTCATGTCTGGGCAGGTTTGGTATTGGCAAGATGAATGAAAATGGACAACGGCTCTTAGAGCTGTGTGTCCACCATGACCTCTGCGTGACCAACACCTACTTTCAGACAAAACCCCAGCATAAGGTGTCATGGATACACCCACGATCCAAGCACTGGCACCAACTGGACCTGATTCTCGTCAGAAGGCCACTTCTCAGGTCTGTGCTCTCCACGCGCTCATACCATAGTGCAGACTGTGATACAGATCACTCCTTGGTTTGCTGCAAAATCAGAGCACAACCAAGAAAACTCTATCGTGTCAGACATGAAGGGAAACCACGCATTGATACCAGCAAGATGTCAGACCCTGTCATGATCGCTCAATTTACTGCGACCTTCAAGAAAGTGCTCAGCAGCTCTCAGCATGGGGATACTATTACAGAGAACTGGGAGCATCTACGGAACACCATTCAAAGTACTGCACTTGCCACCTTTGGTAAGAAAACGGCAAAGTCAAATGACTGGTTTGATGCTTCATCAGATGTGATGGCACCTGTCATTGAAGCTAAGCGCAGTGCTATGAATGAATACAAACATTCACCGAGTGCTAGAACCCTACAAATCCTGAAGGCTACGAGAAGCAAAGTTCAACAAACTGCTCGACGCTGTGCAAATGACTATTGGCTCCAGCTTAGTGAGAGCATCCAGATCGCAGCGCAAACAGGCAACATTAAACAAATGTATGATGGTGTAAAGAAAGCACTTGGCCCCCAAAAAAGTAAGACGGCACCGCTAAAAACCATCAGTGGAGAGAAGCTAACCGATAAGGGTAAGCAGATGGAGAGGTGGGTCGAGCACTACTCTGAGCTTAATGCTAGAGAAAATACCGTTACGCCTGCAGCCCTTGATGCTGTCAAATGTCTGCCAACTATGGAGGAGCTGGATGCCGAACCAACATTAGAGGAATTCAGCAAGGCCATTGATAGCTTGACCTCTGGCAAAGCACCAGGCAGTGATGGGATTCCTCCTGATTTAATCAAATACTGTAACAGCACGCTATTACATCCCCTGCATAGGATGCTGTGCCATTGCTGGGAAGAGACAACTATTCCTCAAGACATGAGAGATGCCAAGATTGCAACACTGTACAAAAATAAAGGAGACAGAAGTGATTGCAATAATTATAAAGACATCTCTCTTCTTAGTATTGTTGGTAAGGTTTTTGCCAAAGTCGTCTTAATGCGGATACACAAGTTAGCTGAGCGCATATATCCAGAGTCACAGTGTGGATTCCGAGCTGGCGGATCAACAACAGACATGATCTTCTCTGTCCGCCAGCTTCAGGAAAAATTAAGAGAGCAGAAAAGACCATTATATACCGCCTTTATAGACCTCACAAAAGCATTCGACCTGGTTAGTAGGGATGGACTCTTTAAAATCCTCCTGAAAATAGGCTGCCCTTCTAAAATGCTGGAAATGATAAAGTCATTCCATGACGGCATGAAGGGAACAGTCCAATATGCTGGAAGCACGTCACAGCCCTTTGACATACGAAGTGGCGTTAAACAAGGCTGTGTTCTGGCTCCGACCCTCTTCAGGATCTTCTTTGCCTTACTCTTGAAACATGCATTCAGAGATGCAACTGAAGGAATATGCCTTTACACTAGGTCAGATGGCCGTCTGTTTAATCTTTCAAGGCTGAAGGCAAAAACAAAAATCAGAAGGGTCACTATAAGAGACTTGTTGTTCGCTGATGATGCTGCAGTCGTCACTCAAAGCCAACAGGAGCTTCAGAACTTGATGAATCGCTTCACTAAAGCATGCAAGGACTTTGGCCTCACAATAAGTCTAAAGAAAACGAATGTGCTGAGTCAGGATGCGGGTGCTGCACCAGTTATCACTATCGATAACTATGAATTGGCAGCGGTGCACCACTTCACATACCTAGGGTCTACCATCAATGACAAACTCTCACTGGATACAGAAATCGAAAGCCGCATTGGCAAAGCTGCAGCTACCTTTGCCCGCCTCACATCGCGTGTTTGGGGAAACTCCAAACTCACAATGAAGACCAAAGCTGCGGTATATAATGCCTGCGTCACCAGCACACTCCTATATGGCAGCGAGACCTGGACGACCTATGCTAAGCAAGAAAGAAGGCTCAATACCTTCCATTTACGGTGTCTACACCGCATCCTCGGCATTTCGTGGAAAGATAAGTGACAAATGTCGAGGTGTTGTCACGTGCTGGCCTTCAAAGTATGTATACACTGCTTAGACAGCGCAGACTTCGCTGGCTTGGCCATGTTCGCCGCATGGAAGATGGTCGCATTCCAAAAGATATCTTCTACGGACAATTAGCAGATGGCAAGAGAACAGTTGGGCGACCACAGCTGAGGTTCAAAGATGTGTGCAAGAGAGATATGAGGGCACTGGACATGGATCCAGCAACATGGGAGGATGAAGCTGCCGATCGCACTAAGTGGCGATGCTATTTGTGGCGCCACCTCAGATTGGGCGAAGAGAGTCTCACACAACAAGCAGAGGAGGGGAGAAAACGTCGAAAGGAGCACCAGGAAAATAAGCAGCTGAGGGCTGTCACCTCAGGGGCGCATTCCCATAGTCAGTTATGACTGAAGGGGCTATTATTATTATTATTATTATTATATACGAACACTGAAGACATGGTCGCCTCATGAACATCAGTGGTTAGTGAATGTTACTGTCGTGTTTCTTTTATAGTTGTTCTGTTATTATTGAATGTTTGTGGTGGGTGTTGTGGTGTAGTACCACTGACAAGGACGACGTCAGTATGGTCGGGCTTACTGTAAGTGGCCGACAGGTGTGTAGATATAATGGGCGAATGTCGTGAATTCTTAAATTATGTATGTACGTCTCTGGTACCACCCACACAACAGTAACGTAGGTCAGGAAAAGACCAACGGGTAAGACGAGTTCGTATCCAATTCATACACAGTTTATTTACAATAGTAACGTTGACACCACGAACAGTACATCGTCACAAGTTATAACAGCGTACAAAATCCATGGCAAATAGGTTGCAGAACATAGCAAATATCCCGAAATTGGTTGCATACACAGCAACTCACTGTACATTATAATAACAGGAAAAATCCATCATAGGAACCTTATAAATGATGATGATGGCCGGTATATTTCATGGCCTCAAGAATATCTTCGAAAAAACTCTTCCCTTCAATAATCTACTCTGGTCACGTGTCGTGGTTGAGTTTGAGGGTAGAGTATTTGTCGAGTTGGACAACCGTAGTGAAATCGACAAGGGATAGTGGACTGACAGAGTTATAGATTACACACACAGAAAGGTGTAAATAGGAGATGGACTTGAGACAACCTGGAAGAAGATTTATCAAAATGATCTCTCTCTCCAAGCCTCAACTCACTTATGTCTGTCTAAGCACCTCCTGCTCTCGCTCTTTTCTCTTATCATACATAGAGATTATAGTAAAGAGCTAAAAACAAGTTACTTATGGATGGAAAGGTCGTGAACAGCGTATTAATAAAGGTGTAAACTTTATTAAATGAAGAAAAGCATGAAAATAATGCA
This sequence comes from Oreohelix idahoensis, assembly GCA_024509875.1. Classification (NCBI taxonomy): domain Eukaryota; kingdom Metazoa; phylum Mollusca; class Gastropoda; order Stylommatophora; family Oreohelicidae; genus Oreohelix; species Oreohelix idahoensis. The sequence continues at coordinate 389,639 of JAMPIV010019394.1, read as the reverse complement.
ACTCATCATAACATCATAAATGACATCAAAAAAATCATCAGCAATCTCAATCATCAATAGTCATCAAATACGCAATAGTCATCAAATACGCAAAATACACCAACAAACACACACACAAACTACCGACATGAACCTGCAGAACACAGAGAGATAAATAATCGAGTGGCAGTCCTTCCGTTTTCGGGGACCAGATGAAATAGTCCAGTAAGTGGGTTTTTCGTATATATCCTTCATCGGTGATGGAATTAACCTGAATAAAATCACTGTATAGGCGCTATCGTTGGTGACTCCCCCCTACTGGCGCGAGTTGGGCTGGAAGACTCTTATTTACCTCCTGTTTACCAAAATGAATAAACTGCGTGTCAGTCCTTCCGCTTTCGGGGACCAGATGAATTAGTCCAGACAGTGTCTTATATGTAGATCCTTCGTGACGGACTAAGCCTACAAAACTGTCCTTGTTGGTACTAAACGTTGGTGACTCTCCCCTACTGGCGCGAGGTGGGCTGGGGACGCTGTTTATCTCCTGCTGACCAACTGAATGAACTTAGCGACAGCCTGTCCGCTTTCGGGGACCAATGGAATAGCTCCAGTAAGTGGTTTTTTCGTATATATCCGCCATCGGTGATGGAATTAACCTGAATAAAATCACTGTATATGCGCCATCGTTGGTGACTCCCCGTATCGCGTGAGTGGGGCTGGAACTCTGTCTATCTTTTGGCTGGCCGCTCCTGAGGCGAGGTTCTACATAATCCAGAGATCAACCATAGGACTAGGTCACTTCAGGACAACTGATCTCAAGGCGCTCTTATCAGGCGCTAGAATTGGCTTAAAATCCGGTTTTTGGCTGGCTGGACTGTGGCTTGGCTGAGTGCCCCGTTTAGGCATACAGAGACTGGTGAATTGAATTCTGCTATAGACATGCTGGGCTGTTTTGAGATTTTGGAAGCCGCAATGCCCTGACTGGTAATCCAATAGGCGAGTAGGGAACTACTACTGAAATAGACGTTTTCAGATTGTTGCGTTGGCTCATTTCACAATGCGTGAGCTGAACTCCCGTGAGAGGGAAATGGCGTTGACAAAGGGTTGATCTTTCAGGTATGGCTGTGACACTCGTGGGGCTAGATATCCTCAGAATCCCTCTAGAGCGAAGAGACGGTGACATTCTTCGTCTGACTGGAAACTAGACTAGCAATTCGGTATCCCCTGAAACTGAGATCAAAAAGAGACACCCTTTTACATCAAGCAAATAATAAATCACACTAACTTTCTACAGAAAGTTTCGCTCCAGTATGGGATTAAATTTATTGTAGTTATTGCTATGATCGTTTAGGGCTGTCTTTAACCATGTCTCCTGTTCCTTAAAAATATTAATTATCAACACGCGCCCGCATAGGCTTAATATCTATTGTACATCCACGTACCTGTCAGTAACATGTTCTAACAGCAAAATCTACTCCTCTTCTCCAAAATAAACATACAGCTGAATGGTTATGTTATTCATCTTACAACATTAAATGAATTTACATAAGCAGATTACAGCATGTGACATTACACAAATAAATCGTATGTCCCCTTGGGGAAATATATTAATATTCCACAAAATGAGTACAAAGAAAATGCAATGTTCTTGCTATAATACAGTTGTGACTGAGTCATAAGGTAAAATGTTTTCTATGGCTGGTGGCTGCTCTTGTGAAAGTTATGGCTGGAGTCTAGCTACACAAGTAAGCATAAAATGATTCTCCCCAGCCACTAAAAATATCTATCCACAAGGAATAAGCGACTATCTCCTATAATTCAGTGTTTAAGTGAATAATCCACCTCTGACGTTATCTTACCGAAATGACAGTTAATGCCTATTCTTAACCCATGATAAGCATCTGTGGACTTATTCTACGCCTAGTGAGTGTTATTATAAGTTTAACATTTAACCCATGATAAACCAAAAACAGCTTAAACACCACTTAATAAAGGCTGAATACGGCACAACACTATCACTGAAGTAAATTACTGGGAGAAGTCCTCACATTCCTATCAGATATATATATAAAACTCTGTAACATGAATATATCATATTATAAGATATGTCAACTCACCCCGAAAATGACTAGAGAAAGGCCTTAACATTTTAGTTCTGTTAAAGTCTGCCTAATTCTCATGATGGTCCATCTCGGGCCAGGAATCTTCTACGAGTGTGTTTGACGTAGTAAAATTTCAAATCTTATAGCTTACAAACCATTCTACCCGGGACACCTGCCTAGCCTGATTCTACAGATGTATCGGCGTAATGCGTAATACCGGGTAAGACAAAGGTTTCAGAAGCAACAACTTTGCGAAAATTCCCCCAGAGAGACAATCATAATATTATGTGCTCTTTGCTCATCTAAGGGCAAACAACCCACAAACTGACCGCGATTGTTATCTCCCCTGAAACAGATCAAACTCGTTACCCAGGCCTCAAAGGGTACTAGCCGCTTGTGATCAAACGTTTTAAAGCGACCAGAGAAATTCCCCTGTTCGGACCACAGAGGGTACCCGCCGCTAACGAACCGTTTCTTTCACAGAAACCGTCTTTGGCTCGTTCTAACACTTTAAGCGTAACAGACGTTCTTCTGATCAGGCCAGGTGTGCTGACGTAACATTATCGTTCGCTGACCGCTGCAGGCTCGAACGTAAACAACCTCGGGTGGGGTTTGAGAAGGAGAAAACAATTGGGCCACACAGGTAGCAAAGCAAAGAGAAACAAAATGTATAGGAAAACAGAACATTAAAGAGTAATAAATTGAGACGAGATGGAAAAATAAATTTAGTCACTGTCTACGTGACATCACACTAGCGAGACAAAAACCGTCTCGAAGCCCTGCCAGATACTTAATGCTCGAGATCACAGTCTCTCGGTACAACTCAGTAAAAGTCGCTCATGCGCGAACTAACTGCTTGAGATGTGAGCTCAGCTCATCCGTATCTCTCCCCCTACTACTAAGAACATTAGAACAGTTTCTTTATTTTTATAAAAAAAATTAACACAGACTCAGTTGAGCTATGTTCCAAAATGATCGTACACAAAGTACCCAAATAAAAAATCTATCTCATCACTTTAAACGTGCTTACAAGCAAAAATCAGCCCCGTACATAATAATCCCTAACACTTAACTCCCCCTCAGAATCATGACTTAACAGTGAGATTGTTGGAACACCATGGCCACCTATAACCTTTTGTTCCTGGTTTTATGATCGTTCCTGATCGAGCTCATGATCGAGTTCGTGATCAGGTATAAACTAAAGACTTGAGGACCTTTGATCCTGCTAACTGGAGCCTAGTGGTCAAACAATCTTCAACACTTTATTCCCCCGTAGTTATATGGCGGGCTGAAGGAAAATCTTCATGATTACCAGTGTGTCTCAGGAACCTCGAACATACGTGGCGATATGCAAGATGAGTTTATGTGTATCCAATCCTACAAACACTGTGAGCGGTTTCAATAACGAGTGTCAATGATGAGAAAAGCTAGAGACTAGATAGCAAGAGATAACAAAACTACTGTGACAGACGTTATAATTTCATTGGAAGATACCCCCAAGATTTTTTACTATTATTTATTTTAATTTGTAAATATAAATAATCATACATTTTACCATCTTCCAACACCCATTTCTCATTACAAGGCTAGATAGATTGTACATAATAAATTATGAAATTGTACTCATTTGACTTGGTAAATTTTTAACTGTCAAATTTTGAGTTACTTTTTCTAATTTAATTATATTATCACATAGGGTTACTATAGCGAAAGTGGCGCAGTATACTTCTGAAGCCTAAATCTATTGTCAAGCTCAGAGTATTCACAGCCGTAACTCAATTGTGATACTAGTGTACTTCTCTGGCACTGGGACTTCATACTTTCTGGAGAGAAATTCTACTTCTTCTCTACCACTATCATCACACTAGAAAAACCTTTCGCTACACTGGGGGCTCGTTCGCGGGATATTATTTTTTATCCTGAGCCACTATCTATGTATTCTTCTATCTTGAGCCACAAATAGTTTGTAACAATAAATTTTTTTGAAAAATTCTAAAACTTAGACATTTTTTTCGTAATAATAGTACCATTGAGTACCAAGTAAATAGGTGACGCTCACAAGGTCTTACGGATTTGTTTTGTTCAAAGTAATTAATTAATTTCAATTAAGTTAGTCGGTTAGTGAAGGTAAAATTATATACCCTCTGGTAAGCAAGCATCATGGCCGAAATGGTGAAGTTTAGGACTGCGATCATACAGATGGGAAAAGAACTAGGCATGTCAGGTAGTGATCTTATCCAGTATGTCACAACGGAAGTGGACAAACATATGGACAGAGAGGAAAGAAAATTAGAAGCAGAAAGAGAAGCCAAAAGATTAGAAGCAGAGAGAGAAGCCAAAAGATTAGAGGCAGAAAGAGAAGCCAAAAGATTAGATGCAGAAAGAGAAGCTTAAATCTATTGTCCAGCTCAGAGTATTCACAGCGGTAACTCAATTGTGATACCAGTGTACTTCTCTGGCACTGGGACTTCATACTTTCTGGAGAGAAATTCTACTTCTTCTCTACCACTATCATCACACTAGAAAAACCATCTTCCAACACCCATTCTCATTACAAGTGTGGTGGATTTGGTGTTATTCTATAAATATTATTAATTTTAATTCTATCTGGTGTGAGGTCAGCTATGCAAGCCCGAGGTTTATTAAATTCATATAAGTTTACAGGGAACCTGTCTGCTTTCACCAATGACCTCACCCGATTATATATCTTCCACTACTGAAGTGTAATGGTGTGTGTATGTTGTCTAGCAAGTGTCTAGGGTATATGCAATGTGATGGAGTGTATAAACAGGACAACAACTACGCCTATTACTAATAAACAATGATTAAACAAGTCACTGGTTAAGTTTTCAATTTAACATATTTTTTACAATTTATTTTCCTGTATCCTACAAAAGGGTACAGGTTATTCGAACGTTTGGATTCATCACTGTCTGACACAATATATTTTGGGAAATTAAGAGTTGGATTGTTTGCGATATCAAATACCCCAGACACGATTGCTTATCTGGGATTTCTGGTAACAGGCTGACTGAAGTATACTATGTCAGCTTCCACTGCCAAGTCACGCGTCTGCTTCTTGTAATATATTTATGTGCAGGCACTCAGTAGATATGGCCTCACTGCAGAACTTATGGTCAGGTATTTGATCATCTGGGCTCACTTTCAGTCGTACAAGAAACCCTGGAACAATATAAATGTGTCCAACTCAGCATCTAATAGTCTCTCTCTTTCCCTACTCTAACATTTTCAATATCATCAGACATCAGTACGGTAACTAAACAATTAGTTAATGTTCTCAATTTGGTTGGTACCCCTTTCATGGATAAATAACTTTCAAACCACCGTTTGACACTTTCCTTGACAAAGGAAACAATTTACATTAATAATATCAAGTCATGTACAATCACGGTGACTTGCTGAAGAAGACGGCCAGTGATCTTCCTGGTCTTATGTCATAATACAACATTTTTTTCCATTAATATTTAATTTTCTTTTCTCCCAATATGGTAGAAAGCCTGTCTGGCTTTTCTACAACAGGTTAATACATTTCCTAACAACGCTGTGAAACAACACAGTGTTTGATGTTGACTTCCCTCTTAGATAAACGTTTTCCCCCATAAGGTTCATACTGATTCAATAATGCATACATAATAATGATAAAATTGACAATATAAAGGTTTTCATTCTTACCGCATCAAAGAAATATAAACACTAAATAGTTGAATATTGCGATATATGGCAACAATCCAGATCGCTGCTAGTGCAGAATAGCAAACAAGAATGTACTCCTTTCTTGTCTTAAAACAACTTTAGTGAATGAATTCTTTTTAACAAGTGGCCCCAAATACCAACTACTAATTGCTTTTATTCAATCGTTAGTATATTACACTACAGCCAATCAGGGACCGTTTGGCTTCTAGCGTTCTTTTTCAAAACTGACCTCAAATATTCAAAATTAGGACTCCTTCCCCTCTACCCCCACTACGGGCAAACTGAGAAAGATTTTCAAGTCCATTCGTCTATCTGTCTTCCGTTCAACTTCTTTATTTCTTAATAGTTTTAAATTCTGATACATACTTATTGATCCTGTTGTTATCTATCGCACAGTCATTACATTATTTTATTCTTGTATTTATTTCTAATGCCTAGTATCGTTTTATTTCTACAATGCTTCAAAAAAACTACTTCCTATCTCTCCTATTCAAATTAGTAAACACGAACTAGCGACACTCCGTCCGATACTCCGTCTCATCCCCCCATTCAGTACTGCATATTCAAAAAAATCTCACGTTAACCTTAATTTTTTTCTTTTATTTTTAACTATCGCTCTCATGCAGGCCGCAGCAGATCCTTGTAGTACGTTACCAAATTTTTAACAACACGTTTGTAGAATCACTACTTTAGCACTACTTCTAGCAAAAAATGCGACTTGTGTGTTTGTTTATATCGGCTGACGATTCTAACAGCGTGAATATGTGCCACTAACGCGTGTCGAGAAAAAGGGGGGTCTGCAACTTGTGACGTCGCGTTTCTGCCATGCTACGACATTTATCTCTCAATTTTATGCCTTCGTGTATTCGTTTTTACACGTTTTCTTCTCTCTCTCTTGCTTTGAAGGCTAGGCTTGAACTGTGACGTTAGTTTCACGCAAGCGGTACTAAAATCTAGTGGCTTTGCTAGCGAGATAATTAACTAGCATTTCTACAGCATACATTGGATTCCCGACTGGCATAGTAGAAGCTGTTAGTCACTAACACACGGGCTGTTTCATTTACTAGCATTTTGGGAGTACAATTCTATGGAAATTAGCGTTTGTTTCACAGATATTACTACAACAAGGCTAGATAGATGTACATAATAAATTATGAAATTGTACTCATTTGACTTGGTAAATTTTTAACTGTTAAATTTTGAGTTACTTTTTCTAATTTAGTTATATTATCACATAGAGTTACTATCGCGAAAGTGGCGCAGTATACTTCTGAAGCCTAAATCTATTGTCCAGCTCAGAGTATTCATAGCCGTAACTCAATTGTGATACCAGTGTACTTCTCTGGCACTGGGACTTCATACTTTCTGGAGAGAAATTCTACTTCTTCTCTACCACTATCATCACACTAGAAAAACCTTTCGCTACGTATAGACAGGCTGGACTAGAGAAACAAATCATTCCAGAGACGGATCTTCACCTTAATCTATTTCACTCGTGGAATCTATTCTAACACCTTTCTTTCTCATATACCCCACCATTCTGCTCTACTCAGACGGGACTAAATAAATCTCTATACCTATCTGTAAAAACATTTACGACAGTCACGAAATACGTTCGTTATTTTTTCAGGTCTTTCTCTCCACTCCGTTATTATTATCTACCACTCCTCTTACGTGCTGCTTTCTCCCAATATTTATTATTTACGCTTTCATAGGTCAAGGTTTTCTTGCCACACCTTGTTCTAAATTGTCACTCCCTTAATTTTACCTGAGCGCGTGACCTATTTTTGAAACCACATTGACTCCTGTTTGTGCAAAGCGAAGTTGCCACTATGTCCTTTCTTTATCGCCGCTCCAGACAGAGTAAAAGTCTACTTTGAGCGACATCCCTATTGTTAATCTAGACATTTTGTCTGGGAAGATACATTGACATGTTCTTCGCAGTAGTCCAATATGGATGGACAGATGTTATTTCGAGATATGGCGGCACTTAACAAATATGCAGTGCCGAAAAACACGGTCGATGAAATCTTAGAGAAGATTATCAGTAATAGATCTATGAAGTAGTGAGTTGTGAACATGATAAGTACCCACAGAAGTAGCAAGACGTTATAAGATAATGGAGTTTGAAAACAATATTTTAGGTGTCATATAGAATGTTCTACATGAGAGATGCGGGTGGGAAATGTACCCCTACCTAAATCAGACAGTTATTTTTCCATTGGTTTGGAATTTGAGAGGCAAGTATTGGCTGCTCTTGATTGGACTTCTCGTCCACGAAGCATATAGGTGTGTGAGCGAAAATATTCGTTATAATCTAGCGCTTTGTAAGCCTACTCCCCGGACTTCAAATTTCTTCAAGGATAAATCATAGACAGTAAGAAACACAGAATATCAGGACCCAAATATAGGACGGGCCAGAGGATCGACGTGAGTTCTATGATTAGAAGAGAGTAACCACGGAGAAATCATTTTGTGCCTTAAGTTCTAGGATCCTAGTTCTAGTGCTATATATTAGATACCTAACTCACCCGAAGAGACGGCATCTTAAATCAGTTGTCCTACAATATTCGGACGTTTCCTGTGCAACAAGTCTGTGTTTAATTCGCACAACAAACTCGGGGTAAGTTGTAATATATATTTTTTATTATTTCATATTTTGCATTTCGACATGTATAATTTGCTTGTGGGTGTACAGTGGCATACAAGGTTGGTACCTCTTCACTATAAATAACCTGACACATGAACCACCACTGTAAGAGCTGGTGACTGCTTCGCGCGGATTTCCTCATAAAGAACCAACATAGGTGGCCCCAGACTCTATAAAGAGAGGGAGTGGATGATGATACCAAGGTGTACATAGTTATTATTCAAACACTTTACTAAATGGTATATACATACATACGAGTACATATATATATATATATATATATATATATATATATATATATATATATATATATATATATATATATATATATATATATATATATATATATATATATATATATATATATATATAAAGGATCTCGTTACACGCACTATTGAGGCATATTGGGAATATGGTGTTAGGCCCATATTTTCTCGACCGTCAGCACACTAGGGGTGATGTGGTCAGCATCACGCCGGCCGTTGTTCTGGTACCCATTTGGGGCTGGGTCGACCCAGGAGCCGTTTGCGGCCTAAAAAATCCCACCTCATCTGGGGATCGAACCATAGACCACTGAGCTAGGAAGCCAGTGCACTAACCACTATGCTACCGCGGCTCCCATATATATATATATATATATATATATATATATATATATATATATATATATATATATATATATATATATATATATATATATATATATATATATATATATATATATATCTTTCTTCTTCCGTCCTTAGCCAACGACCGGCAAAGCAGTCAGTGGCCATTACGCCTAGTGGCGTCTTAAGGGCAACAGCGAATAGATTTTCTTTGCCGCTGTTCCCATCACGCCTAATGGCGTCTTTAGGGCAACGACAAATCAATCCGTTTGTTGTTGTTTCCGTAATCAAAGTGACTGGCAAACGGGTGATCAGCCCGTTATATATATATATATATAGACGAGGGTTGCTCAGAAAGTAATGCCCCATATTTTTTTCTCGGAAACTATTTATTCACAATGTATGAAATTCACGCACAGTATAACTGGATGTATCCTTTACACATGCTATTTTTGCACATAATATCCATCCACTTCTACGGCCTTACGCCAGCGCGAAACAAAGGCATGCATGCCTTCCCTGTACTAGCTCGTTTCCTGTTCACATAGCCATGTCCTCACTGCACGAATCACGCTCTCGTCATCTTCAAACCTTGTCCCACGCAGTGCATCCTTCAGTGGCCCAATAAGATGAAAATCGGAGGGCGCCAGGTCAGGACTATAGGGGGATGTGACGATTTGGGACAAAAGGCCTCCCCCTCAGCATCAAAACGGTCCAACAATTCAGAACAGATGGTTTTCCTATGACGTCTGTGGTCGGTTGTGAGACTTCGAGGAACCCATCTTGCGCATACCTTCGAATATCCGAGAGCGTCGATAATTGCCATCGCACTTCCATTGCTGACTGAAAGCTGTAGGGCCAGTTGTCGACTTGTGATGCGATGATCCTCACGAATAATGGCATCGGCGCCCTGCAACATGCCTGGGCTGGTGGCTGTGGCAGGACGCCCAGACTGCGTTAGATCATACAGCTCCCTCTCACCACTTCCTGAAGTCCTAACTCTCTGAACCCAGCGTCCAGCGGTGATCCTATCGACTGCACAACTTCTATACACAGCACACACACGTTTGTGTATGTTCCCCACACTTTCTTTCTCCGCCACCAAGAATTCTTATTTCTTCTTCGTTCACCCTCAGATGTCAACTTGAATAAGTTCAAAGAAACCAGTGGTTAGCCTGAGGCTGTTGATATCTCCGCAGATTTTCTCCAGGAATGGTACTGGTGATGGCCATATGCGTGTTCTCTGTTCCTCATATGTTCGGCAGTCATTTTATCGGTGCCACAGTCACACTCATCAGTAGTTCCTATCTTTAATTTGTTGAATAGATGGTATATCAATTTGTTATGACCTGTGCGAAGTCTGAAGATTACCACTTGTTCACTTCTGCTGAGCTGGTAATACGGATCATTTTGTGTGTGGTCTGGATGCTCTTCTTCCCACTTGTGCCTGTACCTGCGCTTGATAAAACTCTTGGCCTCCTCATAAGTTATGTTTGTGTCAAGTTGAGGAAGCTTTCCTCCTTCCTTTGCCAATCTGTCAGCATCTTCATTTCCAGGGATGTTGCAGTGAGAAGGGATCCACTGTATCACGACTCTTTTGTATTGCTGACATAGTCTGTGAAGTGTTACTCTTAGGTCATCCAGTTCAGCATTTCTTTGACTTTTCAGCGCAGTAATCACTGACAGCGCATCTGAGAAGATAGCTAGGGGTCTCTCTGAGCTTTCTTCTGTCATTAGAATTTCTGATGCAGTTTTTAAGGCCTCTGCCTCTGCTCTGAAGTTACTTGAAAATTTCCCTGTTGCGACTGCTATCTTTTTGTGTGTGCCATTGCTTAAGCTCAGGAAGACTATTCCACCCCATCTTCTGTTGCATTAGTTGCTGAGCCATCTGTGTATGCACGGATCCAGGTGTTGCTTTGAAAATGTTTCTCTATATATTTTGTGGTTAGGACTCTCCTCTCTGTTTCATTTTGGCTGTTATTTCTCTTAATACCAGGAACGTTTTCTATCATTTCAGGGAAGCATTGTTGTTTCCAAATTGGTAGCTTGTGTACAGTACATATTAGCGTAGCTGTTGATATTGCATTTATGGGGTCTGCTCTCATCTTTGTTTTGACTGTCTCTACAAAGTTGCTTCGCTTCAGTCTTCCCCTTCCAAGTCCATTTATCCTCTGGTGCATTGGGTGGTCTATCAGCCTCCTGAATTTCTCGGCTTGTTGCTGGGCTCTGCTATCTCTTCTATCCTCCATAGGCTGGAAGTGAGTAATCTTTTCCAACTCTTCAATGGGCGTTGACTTCATGCCCCCTATTATGATTCTCAATGTTTGGTTTTGGGTTCTGTTTATTTTGTCAAAGTTCGACTTAGTTGCCGTTGACCATGCTGCAATGCCATATTCTAAGACTAGTCTCACTCGCCCAGTATATAGCTTCTTTAGTACTCTCTCGTCTGCTCCCCAACCCGTGCCAGCAAGTTTTTTTCATGATTGCCATTCTCTGTCTTGCTCTTGTCCTGTTTTTTTCAATTTGGGTTTTCCAAGTCAAGCGGCGATCAAAGGTAATGCCTAGGTAGTTTGAGTTTTCATCCAGATATAGATTTTTCACATTTAGCACCAATTTGGAGATCTGTGGTTTGTTTGAGAGAGAAAACACTGTGTATGATGTTTTCCCTTCATTTATCTTTACTAGCCATGCCTTGGCCCACTCCTCCAATGATGTTAGGGCTTGCTGCATCCGAATGCTTGCCGTAGTGATATATTCCTCTGAGATCCACAGTGCTAAGTCGTCTGCAAAGGAGGCATTGTGAGTTCTTATTGGAATATTCTCTGATATGTCATTAATATAGGCGAGGAACAATGTGGGTGACAGGACTCCCTCCTGGGGAACACCCTGTTCCAATACCTTCTTCCTACTGGTCTGTTCTTGTAGTTGGACTCTGGCAGTTCTATTCTCAAGATCCATTTGAACATTCTCCCACACACTTCACTTCTTTGCAGCTTGACTTTTAGTCCATCTTTCCACACTTTGTCAAATGCTTTTTCTAAGTCCACCCAGACCACCAGTGTGTGCTTTTTTTCTTGGAAAGCTCCTCAATTTTCTGAGTTATATAAGTGATCTGATCTTCAGTGGATCTGTGTTTTCTGAATCCTGCTTGCTGTGGGGCTAAGAGATGTTTTTTCCTCTAGATGCCACATTAATTGGGTATTTATTATGCGCTCCATTAATTTTCCAACACAGCTAAGTAGACTGATAGGTCTGTAGCCATTTGGTTCTGTCTGAACTTTGTCTTTCTTAGGTATTGGAATCAGTATGGCGTCTTTCCATGCCTGTGGTACTATTCCTCTTTGCCAGCTGCAATTTAGGATGGCTTCTTTTTTGCCTTTGTTCCTAGACCTGTTAGCATTTCATTGGTTATCCCATCTTTTCCAGGTGACTTCTTTTTCTTTAGCGCCCTCATTGCCTCTTCCATTTCTTGCATTGTTAACTTTGCCATCATGTGTTCTTCTGGTGCAAGCTTTTTGTTGTCATGACTCCTTTGTTCATCAATGATGGCCTTTCTTCTGTCTGTAGGGACATTACTGTGGTTTGCACCAGCATAGTGTTCCATGAGTGCATTTGCAGCTTTTTTTCCCGAGAGCATATTTTCACCTTGTTTGATTGTGATGTGATTTTTGTAAGGTTCTTCGTTGTTCAAAGCTCAAACTAGTTTCCACAGTTTGTTCCATTCTTTATCTAGGTTGAGATTTTCTGTTGTTTGCTTCCAGCAGTCTCTTGTTGTTTGGTTTAATGTTCTTTTGTACTTTGCACTGGTTGCTTTGAGCAAGCTGTTTGCCTCAGTTGTTTGTTCTGTTTCTGCTGTGTCTCTGGCTTCTGTTACCTCATCTTCAAGTTTTTGCAGTTCTTCATTCCAGTATGGTTTATAGTTCTTTCTTGCCCCTCTCGGAAAAGTCTCAATAGCTGCTTAAAGTATTGCTCTATTAAAGCTTTCGACAATATTTTTCATGCTGTTGTTTCGTGCGTTGATGGTCTCGCAAAGACTGTCAGTCAGCACTGCAAAACTGTCCCTGTCAGCTCTTTTGTAATTCCATCGGGGCAATGGTTTCACTTCATGGGGAACATACTCCATATTAACCACTAGCTTTATTGGTCTGTGGTCGCTGCCTGCTAGCTGACCAAGTACCTGTCGGTCAATTTTGTGAAGGATGTCCCCTGTGGCGAAAGCTAGGTCTGGAATGGAAGTGGTGTGCCATCTTCTAGAGTAGAAACTGGGTTTATCATCTGGCCTGTTGATAAGGTGAAGGTTTGTGTCTATCTCCCAGTCCTCCACTTCCTCTCCTCTACTGTAACCGGATATACCCATCTTTCTGAGTGGCTGTTGAAGTCTCTGACCACTATGCAGTTTGAGCTCTTTATTTCCATACTTGCAAGTGACAGGTCTTTGCTTGGTGTGCCATACAAATTGTAGATACGCATGTTCGTGTCCTTTATTTTAATGTCAACCCCTAACATTTCCGACTGGTCGTTGAAGTTCACGGATACCTCACTACTTGGTATTGAGTTTCGGGTAAGTAATAGCACACCTCCTTTGTGTCCTTCTCGATCGAGTCGGAAAGCATGGTATCCTCTTATTGAGAATCTTTGGTTGCTGTTGAAATGTGTTTCTTGGATACAAGCCACATCGATTCGATCCTCATTAACGCGGTTTTTTAGGGGGACTTTTTTGTTGAGAACTCCTTCTACATTCCACTGCAGAATGTTGAGTGTTCTTGGTGTTTGGTCAATAGCTTTTGCCCTTTCCCTCTGTACATTGACTCCACAATTCAGGGGAAGGTGACCACCAGTAGTATTGGTTGGACCCCTTCGAAGCGGGGGGTCCAGCACTCTCGCCGCCTGGCGGGACTCCACAGGACGAGCACCACAATGCTTAAATTGTATTCGTGACATCTTCATTAGGCGAAGTACGTTGCACTGTTTCGTTAAGCATGTAGCCCAGTGCATCCGATTTCAACAGGCGTTTCTGTAGGGTTGCGTTCCTTAGCCCTTGACTGTCCCCAGCCTACCTGCAAGGCAGCAGGTGGTTTAAAATCAGAGTTTTCCTTCTCCTAGACGAACTGCCTTCCAAGGCTTACGAGCTTTATCTACCCGGGATTTAACCCATGCCTGGGGTTTGGGTTGGTGCTGGCCAGAGCATGGTCCACTCGCCGATGGGTACTGCACCTACACCGTAAGGGGTCCCAAACTACTCCCGATAGACGACAAACAGTGAAGAATGAGGCAAGAATATATTTAACCTATGAAGTGGGGGTGGATTGGTGCAGACCTGAGCATGTACCACTCGCCGGTGGGTTCTGCATCTATACCTATAGGGTTCCACCTACTCCTCAGCCCATTTAGCCTGACCTCTCACCAAGGACCTGTCCGGCTTGGGTGACCCTGCCAGGAGTAAAACTCCCGCCGGCATAGCTCCCGGGATCATTGGGGGCCCTCAAGCTCTCCAACCAACGGCAAGGTAGGCTTACATGTGGAGAGACGAAGAATTCAATTACAGCTCGTTGTTTGCAACGCGTGTCGTACACAGACGCCATTGTCACAGACTACTACAGCGGCGCTATCTCTCGGACGACCGTGCAATTACGCACATGTACGCGGGAAACATCAGTGTTGCTACGTGTACATTTTCGCTTTGCTATCGTTATTATGGGATGAGAAACAAAATGTGGGGCATTACTTTTTGAGTAACCCTCGTGTGTGTGTGTGTATATATATATATATATATATATATATATATATATATATATATATATATATATATATATATATATATATATATATATATATATATAGCAATTGTGCTCTTCCACTATCCAAAAGCACTGTCATCCGACTCACTGGGGTTAAACTTAACACTTCGGGAGGGTAAAATATTTTGAGGAAGATGGAAGTGATGGATGGAAGCGGAGGGCGCCTTCTTCTCATATCAGGGAACCATTACTCAAACGTGGCATTTGTTTTCCTCTTAGTTTGTGGTAAAAGTTTGTGGCTCAGGTTGCCAGAAGTCGACGCTCGACACCAACATAGACGGGTCTTGACGACGCTTGACAACCTATGTGATTATCTCATACGTGTTACATGAGACGTGTTACAGCCACCAGGCTTGGCTATAGAAGAGAAGTACAGTCCAAAGCACTGATGGGAACCAACAGCGGCTGACGCAGACGCCAACCGACTCTACACTGAAAGTCAATCAAGCTGTAGCCGAACTGCCAATCTAACATGTATACAACACCTGCATCAAAGGCGTAGACGACCAACTGGGGGAAGTGTGAGGTCACCGCGGCTCGGTAATCGGGAGCCTTTCATCGAAACTACCCCCGGTGTTCTTATGCACCGTGGGTCTATGGGAACCATTTTCTACGCCACTGACTACACGCAGAGACAATCATGCCAGTGGTCATGTTGAACAAAAACATAAAATGTATCAAGACTAGATAGCACTAGTTGTCGCAGAATGCGAACACTGAAAGCACGAAAGTGCAAGAATCAAGACCAAACGGTCTTTTATATTTAAACATGCGCTCTGACATAACCGAAGGACGGCATGTCTAGGTTGAACGGAGCGCCTCTCTACAAAACGACGTAAAACTCCTATTTAAAAAAAAAAAACTTTGAAAGTACTGACTACCATTTAATCGATCTTGCCCCTTCTTATACGTCTTCTTCGTCTCTCCTCTCTCTCTCTCTCTCTCTCTCTCTCTCTCTCTCTCTCGTCTCGCTCGTGTTCGATCACGCACAGTCACACAAGTTCTTGATTTAACAGCAGATCACCGACATAAATCACATGACGAAACCTCCCAGGCTTTGGTCCGTTACGGCCTGGAGAAAGAGGTTCACGTGATTATTCTCCATGGACACGGACAAAAATGAAAGAAAAAAGTCACGTACAGCAAGATGAGAAACTCAACCGTCTTTCTAAGGGGGAAAACGTGCAGAACATAGGAATGTAGACAGAAAATCTGACTCGTCTTACAGGTAAGAACATAGAAATATAGACAGAAAATCTGACTCGTCTTACAGGTAAGAACATAGGAATGAAGACAGAAAATCTGACTCGTCTTACAGGTAAGAACATATGAATATAGACAGAAAATCTGACTCGTCTTGCAGGTAAGAACATAGGAATGTAGACAGAAAATCTGACTCGTCTTACAGGTAAGAACATAGGAATGTAGACAGAAAATCTGACTCGTCTTACAGGTAAGAACATAGAAATATTGACAGAAAATGTGACTCGTCTTACAGGTAAGAACATAGGAATGAAGACAGAAAATCTGACTCGTCTTACAGGTAAGAACATAGGAATATAGACAGAAAATCTGACTCGTCTTACAGGTAAGAACATAGGAATGTAGACAGAAAATCTGACTCGTCTTACAGATAAGAACATAGAAATATTGACAGAAAATGTGACTCGTCTTACAGGTAAGAACATAGGAATGAAGACAGAAAATCTGACTCGTCTTACAGATAAGAACATAGAAATATTGACAGAAAATGTGACTCGTCTTATAGGTAAGAACATAGGAATATAGACAGAAAATCTGACTCGTCTTACAGGTAAGAACATAGGAATGTAGACAGAAAATCTGACTCGTCTTACAGGTAAGAACATAGGAATGTAGACAGAAAATCTGACTCGTCTTACAGGTAAGAACATAGGAATGTAAACAGAAAATCTGACCTGTCTTACAGGTAAGAACATAGGAATGTAGACAGAAAATCTGACCTGTCTTACAGGTAAGAACATAGGAATGTAGACAGAAAATCTGACCTGTCTTACAGGTAAGAAAGAGGAGCCACACGCAGTATGTTATCATCATTTTCCTTGTCGCTCCTTAAAGAGCATGCAGATACCACTTAAGATGATCCACTTAAGATGATCCACTTAAGATGATCCACTTAAGATGATCCACTTAAGATGATCCACCTAAGATGATCCATTTAAGATGATCCACTTAAGATGATCCACTTACTAGAAGCCTACAATAAAGAATTAATTTGCTCATGTAGTGTGGTTACTGTAGCAATTTGTTTTACATGATAAAGTTGCCAGATCTATGCACAACCTCACTTGATTTGCATATGTGTTAAAGTATTTTTTTAAGCTCACGGTTTCATCAGGATGTGGTAACCTGTTCCATGCCCAAACTTCCTTAGCCACTAGCTACGGCTTGCCTGGTAGGTTGTAGTGTTGCTATTTTTTCCTAGCGTTTTGGGGCCACGGTAACTCATAGTCGTATTATTATGACTACTTTTAATTAAGTTGAATTAAATGCCAAAGAAGCTCAACATGTAAACAAATTGCGACAGAAACCACCGCTGTATAAGCATGCGACTGCATGGTGCAGGCTTCCTGTTTGGGGTCATTTGCAGCAGTGGTTCCATGCTCCATTAGGGGCACAACGGAAAACGATGAAGAAGAGCTAAAGAGAAATAAAAACGAAATCTTAATACTACGAAGTATAATAATGTTCTGCGTTTGAATTCTATAGCTTGTCTCTCTAATGTTGACATACTAAGTCCCGAATAAAAAACATTTTTATCGTCATTCAATTGGCTTCTCAATTTGGTTTTGATATAATTCATATTGGAAAATAATTGTTCACAAAAATTTGTTGATCCAAAGCTTGAAAGAAGCCCAAATGCAAATTTCTTCAGCTGAACATAGCTGTCGGGTAAACAGAGTTAGAGGGACAGACAATGATATCAAAATAAGAATACAAAAAGCAATAGGAGCTTTCATTGCATTGGGAAACATATGGAGAACAAGAGAAATCGCCCAACACGAAAATAAGAATCTTCAACTCAAATGTCAAGTCAGTCCTATTGTATGGCTCTGAGACATGGAGAGCAACAAAAACAACAACCAAAAAGCTACAGACTTTTATAATCGGGTGCTTGCGTAGAATAGAAAGACTGAAATGGTATGACAAAGTCACAAATGTGGAATTGATGACAAGTACCAGTGGAACAAGAGTTGAGAAGAAAACGCTGACGATGGATAGGACACACATTGAGGAGACCTGTTGATAACATTACAAGGCAGTCCTTGTTCTGGAATCCACAATTTTCACGGTAGTTTGTTATCAGAAGATATTTTTTTATACCGGCAAACAAGTACATCAGGAAAGTTTCAACTGCAAAAATGGCGGTTACAGTCTGCGTCGCTTGGGTGCGCGACAGACATCTCGTGAAAAAACTTGTTTATTTCGTAATCGAAAACTCTTTAATCAGCTATGAATCCAAAAATAAAAATAAGGGAAAGCATTTCTTTTGTCTTTAAAATAATAAAAATATGACAAAACCTTTAAAGGACCCCCTCCCCCTCACACCCAAAAGTTTAGTCCACGAAAAGTGTATGTCAAAAGGCGGTTTTAGTGCACGGACACTAAGTGTTAAGTAGCCGAGTGCCAAGAGCCGCACGAGATGGCTAAAAGAGCCGCTTGCGGCTCGCGAGCCGCAGGTTGCCGACCCCTGGTCTGGTAGAACCTTAGAACTGATAAAACGAAGATTAAACAGTAGAAAAAAAATGGAGAGTAAAGTAACGTTAGTTCAAATCCACCTTTTCTCCCCTCAAGACATTTCTAAATCATGTCCTATTTCCCTTAGAATATTTAAACTGATATTTGCATCTATTTGTTTGGAACAAAATTATGAGATAACTAAAAAAAGCAAAATTAAAAGAAAATTAATGTTGCATGGTGTGTTTCTCGTTAAAAATGAGGCTAAAATTCTAAATCGGCCGCTCTATTGACACCTTGCTATAATCTTTCTTTGTTACAAACTCTTTCCGTGGTTTGCACGCAATCTTTCGACGTATCTATCAGACTGCGTTTTGCTGGCGAGTGCCCCTGGGATAGTCGTCTGTCACAAGACAACATGTCACGCAACAGCTGGACTGGTATCTCTCATACAGCGTGAAAGTATTTTGGTTCTACAGGCGACCAACATCCTGTGATACAAAACGAGTGAAAACTCTGTGTTTTAATCCCTTCATTGCAATTTGTGTTTTTGAATTTGTGAAGTTACTTCATCAATCCTCCTCTGAATGTCGCACACAGCTTTGCTTGTGTCATAGTGTTCCAATTTGCATTTGTCATACATTTGGACCCATTGAGTCGGATGAAAGTGCTTTTGGACTGCGGAAGACGACAATTGTAACATTCTATGCTTACAGATTTATACATATAAACTTACTAAAATGTTAGTATAATAAATGTACACACCATAACAACATCATTCAAACCCTGCTCACTCTGGAGCCTGGGGCATCCTCTGCTATTGGTTCCTTGTGAGGAAATCCGCTCGAAGCAGTCACCAGCTCTTGCTGTAGTGGTTCATGGGGCAGATTATTTTACATGATGAGGCTGTCAGACCCATGTGTAACTGTGCATCCACAAGCCATTTATATGTGTCAAATGCAAAATTTCAAATGATAAAATGTAAATATTAAAACTTACCCTGATATCGGGCGAATTACAGATTTTTTGCATAGAAAAAGGCCGTAATATGTCGGGCAGCTGTTTAAGATGCCGTAGATCTTCAGGTGGGTTAGTTGTCTAACTGGGTGTGCTTGAAGTATGATCTTAGAACTTGGAACGCAAAGTGATGACTCTGGAGTCACTCCTTTCTAATTTTAGAATTCACTTCCAGTCCTCTAGCCTGTCATATACTGGTGTCCTAATTATTACGTGTTCCTGTCTGTCTATGGTTTCTCCTTGACAAAAGTGGAAGGCAGTGAAGCTGTCTTAGGTTATAAGCTCTAGATTATAAGCGAAATGTTTGCTCCCATGCACATGTCTCTACGTCAAGTTCCGTTGGGTAAAGATCCAATCAGAAGTAGTTTAGTTCAGCATTCCAATGCCAACCCAGCCACAAGTAGGCGTCTGATTTTGGTAGGGGTTTCCCCCACCCTCATGTTGAACATTACTACATGACAACATAAGATATTCCCCTTACATTTTATTTTCATACTCCATGATCATATAAAGTCTTACCACTTCCGTGTTACTTGTCATGTTTACCAAAATCACTACATCACCGATCTTTCCTAATTATTACTTCTGATAAATCTCTACCAAGGTGTTACTTCTCATCTTGTTTATTACATCTGTAACGAGAGGTTAGGTTATATAAGTGATAGAGACGATATCCAGGTGTATCAGATGATACAAGGTAGAATGCCAGTCAAGAGTTCTGGTCTTAAAAGCAAAACCCCAGTCTTAGAAAGTAGTATTGGTGTACAAATATCATAGGTATAATCAGACTGTGAAAATCACTGACCCAGGTGGTAAGAAGCAGTACCAGGATTTAAGGCGTTTCCTCCCTACAACTATCCTATGATAAATTAAATTCTAGGGGATAAATAAAATGAACAAGAACCTTAAACGCAATGGTAAAAAGTAAACAAGTACTCGGGTACAATTAATGAATCATTTAATATTTATAATAATTTTCTTTTTCTGCTGTTTGGAAAAGAGTAAAGAAACTATTCACACAATATGTTCACAAAAGTAAGGTTGTCTATATATATATACATATATATATATATATATATATATATATATATATATATATATATATATATATATATATATATATATATATATATATATATATATATATATATATATATATATATATATATATATATATATATATATATATATAATTAGTAGCAATATTCTTTCCTCTTGGAAAAATTGTGTTAACAAAAGTCTCTTTGCAATTTAATCAATAGTCCTGTCCTTTTCAATTCAGGATCTGGAATACTATTCTCTTGGCTAGTAAAGTTAATGATGAACAATTGAGTCACTGTCACTAGTATTACTGTTCTTTTAGTTCTTTAACTTTAACACAATATTGTCATCATCTGTCTTAATACTGTAATGGCTGTGATAGCTGTTGTTTCATATAGTGATGCTGTCAGTTCCTTTATAGACAACTATCTGTGATTCTCGATGCTGATGACACCGAACTGTCACTGGAGTTGTATCAGTCTTGGCAGACCCTACAGTAGGGGTACCAAGAACCAGCTGTAGTTCACTCGTTGGGTTCTTTCACTTATGTGGGATTGCCACTGATGAACATACACATGCTTCTGATAGTTGACAGTGTGGATCGAATGATCGAATGAACCTGAAACAACATATAGGTCTTGGCTAGTATCTGGCTAGATTTGTAGGTGACTAGCACAGGTGTCAGACCAGTCAGTCATCAGATGTCGAGGTTATAAAGTCATAGTAATCAAGGACATCATTTCAGTGATATAGTACCTGAGATTTCTGCCCCTGGGTTAGTTCTTCACAGATCCCAACATTTACACAGGACTCTGATTGTGTCAGAGGGACGAGAGACAGATGAAGATTAACATCGTCACCACAGTCGTCGACGACCACTGCTGCTGCTACCTCCGACTCGCTTTCGGCTAATGCATCAACTATCGGTGTTAGCTCTCCTGGGCGTTTCACATATGGTTTCAGCATGTTGATGTGAAACACTTTCTCTTTATTTCTAACCGCGATCAGATAATCTACGCCCGTTACCTTCTTGAGAACCTTGAATGGACCCTGCCAGGAAATACTTAGTCTATCTTTCTTGGTAGGCAAGAGCAGCATATCTGTTCCCATGGCATAAGGGAAATTAATCTAGTCCTGCGGTTCGCATACCTGCGGTACTGAATTCCCTCCTGCGTCAGTTGCTCACGGGCTATCGCACACGACCTAATTATACGCTCACGTAAATCGACAACGTAATCATACGATGACACAGCCGACTCTCCCGTGTGCTGTCCTACCAACCAGTCCTTCAAGACATGCATTGGCCCTCTGGGGTTTGCTCCATTTAGCAATTCAAACGGTGAGAACCCCGTACTCTCATGAGGGGCCTCTCTGTACGCAAACAGTACTGCCGGGAGATATATATCCCAATCCTGCGGGAATTCGGTAGTCATCTTTGCCAACATTTTTTTGACTGCTCCTGGACGAGCCCCCAGATATCACAACCCCGATTTAGCTATGGTGGAGGCAAGGTGCTAGCTGGCTAACCCCTCACCGCTAGGGCATTACCATTGTTGTAAAGATTTCACTACGACACATAATATGGCTTGTGTCCACTAAGATATGACTGTACAACAATGGGTGATATAAGAAATTAACACTTACTATCAGCTCACGTCCCTTTATTACCAAGTCGAAACGTGGCCACACTCGGCCGAATGAAATACAAAAAGCTTCTATGTACAACTGCCACCAAAATGCAGATATAACACCAGGTAAGATGGCTACCCAAGCCTCTATCGTGAGCTTCGCTTAATCGAGCGACAACAAAAATAGTACTGTCGAACTGACAGTCAACCTAAGGATTTACAAACATACTCATTATGCATAGAACTAGCACTGATGAAAACAATCACCTCCCTAGAATAACTAACACTAGGAAAAGACATATGGCGGGCACTGTATCATATATTTCAAAGAATAAAGGCAGCCTCAGGCTGGCGACATTCTGCGTCCACACAGGACCGCAGTCGGGACTCTAATACCCTCTTTTTCTGGCACCCGAATTTTCCGCTAGTCACATGACACAGTCGTTTGGCTATTTCCGTCGGCTTCCGCCCGGCTTGCCTTGTCACTAACAAGCAAGCAAACACAAAATAGCGATGTGACAATTGGTCATATCTGTTGTATGTATCACCTTCCCTTTCCACTGGTATTTGTCCTTGTTGTTGATGATGGTTTTAATTTCTCAATATGGCAAAGGGTGGCCGAATTGTTCCATTTGACTGCCACTTCTATATAGAGCATAGGCTCTCTCATTTCCAGTGATTCCATAATGGGAGGGTAACCACTGAAGGACAATAGTTGATGACCTTTGGATAATGTTCAGCTTAGATCTGATCTCATGCATCATGTTTTAATTTCTAGTGTTTTGTATTTATTGCCGTAGTGATCTACAGTCAGTAAAGATTACTATTTTAGCTGGTGGCTACTGTTCTGCTCTAGCAAGGATTCTCAAAGCTTGCAGTAATGCCATAGCTTCTGCTCTGAAATTAGATGAGATCTTTCCGGTTGAGAAGGCCTTAGGGATGATCCTCCCATTTATGAATCTTATAAAAATGCTTTCTCCACCATTCTTTACTGCCCCCTCTGCGGATCCATGTGTATACGCGTGTCCACATTATCTAAAATGCTATCTGTGGTCGTATTATCAAATTCATCCCACATGTTTCTGTCACCGCTCGCCTGCTGTTTTAAACTTTCAGACACATTCCACAGGTGTTTATTCAATCAATCCGTCTGTCCGGAAGTCTTATATAATCTAGTGCATGGACGAACAGCTTAATCCGTCTGGCTACACAGTGAGTCTGATGATTTAACCAAACAAGTCGACAGGCCACAAAAACAGTCATTTCGACCGGGCTGGTAAAGTACTTAGGCAGTTAATGTGAGTGTGACGAATATCGCTAGATGAAGCGAAAAAGTACGATAAATAGCTGGTGAGACAACCAAAAAAGGACATTCTAATAACACTGACGGAGAGGAGTGTGGAAGAAAAAGAGAACGACAAGAATTTAGACGAGAATTTCTTCACAATAACAGACACCCCTAGATATCTCAGTTATAACCCATCAGAAATGATATTTTTATCTGCAAATTTAAAATAAATCACTGGAGTAGATGACAAGGAATGAAAGCTTGACCTAAAGTGGATCATATTTGTATCTTTTTTGAAAACGACACTAGAAGGTTCCGTGTATATACATGCTTTGACCCGGAGAAGCAACACTTTTGACATCTTATAATCAAATTAAGAAAGTTCTTAAAGTTTTAGCAGTACTAAATGCCACGGCACAAAAGCTAAAAAATACGTTCATTTTGCATCCAAGATATTGTGCATATTACTTATAATTTGTTTAACCATTAGCGTAAATCATTAAGCTCAAAATATTTATCAGCCTTTCAACTGAGTAAAATGAAAGACGGAAGCTTCACAATTTAATATGATAAAATCAATTGCAATTACATTTTTTCTGAGGCGGAGGTAATGACTGGGAATATGGAGGTAGTTACAAAGTTCATTTAAAAACATAAATGTCAAATCAAAGAAAATATTTCTTTGATTTTCTTCTTCTTCCTTTTCTTCTTCGAACACACTCGGTCATCAGCTTAAATATGCTTAATGAAAGTATTAATCAGAAAATGCATTCTTTTAAAAGACATCGGTACTGAAATTCAATTATACATTTTCTCTTTCACATTAATTTGACACGTGAAAAAATATAATGAGGTCTAATCAATTTTATTCTCCTCTGGAAGAAATCGTTTTTGGTAAAGTAATGTGACAGATTTAAAGATTAGATTTAAGGATTAGAAGACCAGCGCAGCTAGAATAAATGTAAAACAGGCAAAATCTTTCAGATGTATACAGCAATGACCAGATTAGCGCTCAGGAAACGTTCCTAGAAACAGCGCTCTACGGGGTCATTATAACATTGCATAAATGAAGATGCGATCCTGAAAGGTTACTGTATTTTTAACCTGAGATATATATATATATATTTTTTTTTTCTTAACCAGCGGCACTTGGGCTTTCAACCCTTCGGCCCAATGACATGTCATTGCGAGGCTGGGGAACCTGAGGACTTTCCTTCCAACCCGGTCAGGAGCTTCGCTCCTTCCCATCCACAGAGGGTTTATCTCAGGAGCCGTTCAGATTATTCAGTCAAAATCCCGGTCGTTGACACTCCTTCAAGCGCCGACGCCCGGGCTTGAACCTTGAAAACCTGGTCACCTGTACAACGTTGTAACCATTACACCAGCGCGGCTCCCGCCTGAGATATATAATACAGCATATATACAGTAATTCATTTGTGTAATAGAAACACACTAATAGTACAATAATTAACATTTTTGAATGATGAATTATGAGCAAGTCACTACGCAACACAAAAATCAGAATCTTCAACGCAAATGTCAAATCAGCCCTATTGTATGGATATGAAACATGGAGAACAACAAAAACAACAACCAAGAAGGTACACATTTTCACAATTGGATGCTTACTTAGAATAGAATGATTGAAATGGTGCATCGCAACCAACGTCCTTTTCAGGACGAACGCAGAAGAAGAAGAAGAAATGGTGCATCATGATCACCAATGCAGAGTTGATCACAAGAACAGACAAGTGCCAGTGAAGCAAAAGATGAGAAGACTCTGACTTTTGATTGAACACACACTGAGGAAACCTGTTGAAAGCATTATAAGGTAGACCTTCTTCTAGAATCCTCAAGGTAAAAGACGTAGAGGGATGCTTAAAACACACGGTGTAGGGAACAGGTAACACACGGTGTAGGGAACAGGTAACAGACATGACAGGGATCAAGTCTAGTTTGGTTTGGTTTTAAGGACTATCTTCATTGCACACGAACAACTCCATCAGTGCTCCGATCTCCTCCCTTAGATCACACAAGGAGGATTTCAGCACAGTGCACGAACTCCGTAGCACCGGCGAGAATCCCAATGTGTGTATATAGGAATCGTTCATTCTATAAATATTTTTGTGGTGGGTAGGTTTCTAATTTTTAAAATTTGCCAGGGCAGCGGACTTATGGCCTACTCTTTACGATTTCCAACTGCCGAAGGATTTTTAACATGCACAACTTGCACACAGGACCTCCTATTTTTTCGCCCTTATCCGGGAAGGCTAGGTATTTGATCTCACTACCCAGGAGACCAGGGGAGAGTATGACATAATTAGGATCACTGGTTCTGAAAAAAATTTCCATAAGATTATATTCCCTCTACTAGGAATCGAACCCGGCACCTTTAGAATTCGAGGCAGACACCATACCTCTTAGCCGCTCTAAGGGATAAAGAAAACATGGAAAGACCTCGAACGAATAGCACAGGAAAGAAAGGCTTAGCATGAACTAACTGTACCAATGCTCCCTAGGAGTTGAAGAATTACGAATGAGTGACAAAAAAAAAAAAAAAAAAATTAAAGCTACAATAGCAAGAAGACTTCAACATCAACATTACATGAATGTTTAAATAAATGTCACAGGGTCCGAAGTATACTAATAGGCCGCAGAAATACAGGCAGGTTCAAATCCTGCTTAAACGGCAACCAGCTCATCACCACCAGATGTCATAGCGTAATGTAAATAACTGTCACCTTCTTGGGCCTTGTCGCCAGTGATCGTATAGTGGAATTTATTTGTTTTCTTTTTCTTTTGTGTGGGTGACAGTGGTGGGTGAATGGGGTTCAATTTCAACACGTCATCAGATTTAAACAATAGAGCAACAATCAAGACCCCAAAACGGAGTCACAATAATGAAGACATAGTCTCTAAAAAGATCCATAGTTCTTTATTTAGCCACAATGCAGGGTTTTAGGTTGACTTACATGATCTGACTTGTTCTTACATCTATAAAACCTCATTCATTTCGGGAGGGGGTCAGTCCCTTCTCGAGATTCTTTGCTGGGCGTCTGTATTAACCATTGACTGACCTACAGACCATGTCCTATGTCCCTCTTCTGCCCTTACTTTAACGGTCTTCGTTAATGTCAGGCTTACCCGTTCTATTCGGTTCTGGGTTGTTTCACGATGTCGACTTCTTACTTTGGGACAGTCCGCCATAACCAGTTCAATTATTATCAAGTTGACCCTTCAGTTATTTTGTTGTTCTTCATCTTCTTTCATTGGAGTGAAAATGGAGCATCTTGTGGTTCGGGGGACATATTGTAACCTCTGACGTCATCACCGTTGCTCTGTATGACGTCGTTTTTTTTTAAGATCCCTAGTTCCGTAAGCTGCATCGAGATTATTCTCTTCACTTCCTAGTCGGTCCCTTATTCTTTATTATTCCGTCATCTCAACCGTATGCTGCTGCTCCTGTGACATATACACCCCAGGGTCCCTCAAAGAAAAATGATGCTCTAAAGCATCATTCTCCTCCAGCCCTATCTCTCCCAGGTCCATAAAACGATCCCCTTCCAACTAACTCATAACTAATTAAAATGTTGAACTAATTTCTTAAAATTCCTAATACCATGAATAATAACCTGTTAACTTCTTAATATTTCATTTACATATACTCGATTACCACAATATTAAACCTTAAAATTCATAATACAACATTTAACATTCTCCCACGGCTCAGCCCTCAGCCTACTCTCGTCTCTCCACATAACAACTGCTCAGCCTTTCAACTTATACTCGTTTCTCCCCAATGACTGGTATTTCTACTAATAACAAGACCCTCGCAAGTCTTCCCTCTCGTCTTGCTTCTTAATTCTATAGTACCTGTCGTTCCGCCACTGCATCCATGATACACCCCTTGTTCTGCCTTAATGCATTATAGTTTTCCCCAACTACAGCATCACGCATAAGTCCGTTGGGACTCTATTTACCCCTTTATACAAGAATTAGCTATCGCCTCCATCTTGTACATATAACTGCTATGAGCAGCTCTCAAAGATTCTCTCTTTTCCTCCTTTCTTTCTTACTCCTGTTTGCTATCTCATTTCATTCTCTATACTCTTCTCATAATTTTACTTATCTCTGGGTTTCGGAGAAGCCTATCTCCCTACAAGTCTCCACAAGACTTTAGCAATCACCTAAACATCTTTGTTCTCCACACTACCTATTAATCTTGTTCCCTCTCTGGAACTATCTCTCACAATTTCTTCCTTACCTTCTGGTTTTAGGAGAAACCTATCTCCTCACAAGTCTCCACAAGACTTTAATAATCACCGCATCATCTCTGCACTCTGCACTACCCCTTAATCTTGTTCCCTCTCTGGAACTATTTCTTTCTCATGATCCTCTCAGCCATTCCTTTATGCTCGCCATCTCTCATGGCTCTTACTACCACACCGTCTAATCTCTCAATTTCTTATTCTTGATTTCGCCAATTCTTATGGCTCTTCTTCTTCTCACATAATAAACCTCGCCAATCTTCCATGGCCTTAACCTACCTTTTTATCATTATCTCCTATATTTTCATCATCTCCGCCTCTCTACTTCACCTATTCATGACTCCACTATTTCGCTATAGTGACCTCCTTGTCCCTATGCCCTTCCCACGAAATCTGTTTAGCAATTTCTATATTTGCTTCTTCCTTTATTTCTCTGACTTCGATCACAATTTGCTTGCTCTATCCTTCTCTGTCGTCTCACAATCCGTTCGTCATCTAACATTTTTGTCAGAACCATATCTACTTTATCTCTTGTTCCAGGAAAGTGTGTATGATACTTCCCTTCCAGTATCCGCCATACTACGGATCTACAGAGGTTAAAATCAGGCTGTTTTATGATGGCCTGTATCACCCTCTCCAGCTCCACCATGCTTGGTTCATCCACTTCAATTATTTTCTCCCTCTTGTCATTTCCCTCTTCTCCCACTTCTTCTCTCAATTTTTCCACCATTTCGCATCTCTCCGTGGACCATGCTTCCCTCATGTGACTCTCTTTATTTCTACTTCTTACATTTTCCTCCGTGTCCTCGTCCTCTGAAAATTCTAAATTATCTTCTTCCTCTGAATAACTTGACTCCGAATCAGAGAACACGTCTCTATCTACTATTTTGATTCCCCAGTAATTAAGTTCCTCCATTACTCTCCTTACCAGCCTGCGAATTTCTTCTTTTCTTCCTGATAAGTCCGTATCAAACCTTTTCTCCAGAAATCTCTGCACATACTTTAGTACTACAGTGTCGGGTCTAGCACCTCTCAATTCATCCTTTATCGCTTTCTTCATCTCCTCCGTGCTTGGCTTAGCCACTTTGACGATTTTCTTCATCTTCTCCGAACCACTGTTAACTCTCTGTACGCTCTTCTCTACTTCCCTTCTACTAATATTTCTTGAGTTCCTCTCAGCTTCTTCAACTTCTCTAACGCTTCTCATGTTTTCCTCAGGTTCTGTACTCTTTAACTCGTCGCTACCTCGACCTCTGCTTGTTTTCCTGGTATCTTTAATTACCTCCATCCTGTTCTTCCTCGCTTCTAATTCTGCAAATTCCTTCTCGATATCTGCACACAATGCAGTTACCTCTTCAACTTCTGTCATATAACCACTGCTAATCCTGTTCCCTTTTCTTTGTCTCAACTCGGACTGTTTTTCATCTCTCAGTCTTTTGAGACGTCTTTCAAAATCCGATGAATCATCCGACGATACGTCAGACCTGTTATTATCCCCTCTTATACCTGTAACGCCTAGCACTTCCTGTGTCTCCGAAGTCCCTTCTGTCTGATTCACCAAGTCTTGAGGATCTCCCTGTGGTTTCTGTTGAAGTGTCTTCCTCTCTGGTTCCGTGTCCTCATTGTTCTCTTCCTTATCCGTCAGAAATCTCCTCTTATATTCCATCAGCGGAATATCATCTTCACTCTCCCAATCTTCTTGATCTGCCAGTCCCTCTCTCTCGTCTGACTGTTTCGTATTCCTCATCCCAATTGATTTACATCTTCTTCTATCGATCTCCCTATCACTATTCTTGTGCTCTCTATTTTCTTTTCTCCGTTCTATTTCAGAATTTGTTTTTGTCTTGTCAGTTTCAAACCTTACTCTAGTATTTAGATCACTACAAGGGTTTTCCATCAACGAATAACCTTCTGGATTCCTTTCTTCCCTATCGATATCTGGTGTCGTTACAAGAGTGGCTCTCCTTCCTTGCTTTTCTCTCTCTCTCATGCTTGGCTCTCCAATCCAGGGTCTATAGTCATCTCTTCGTAGTTGTTTACATCTTTTGTTATTCTGTTTATTAATAAGTTCAGACACTAAGTCCGTCTCTTCTGTCTGAGTTGCAACAGTGTTTGTTTTCTTTTCTACCTTAATCCTATTATCATCAAGTTTTCTTTTCAAGTTCAACTTTGGTCTCTCTCTTATACAATTTATCTCCGCTCCATTATTAACCTTACTGTTCGATGTTCCTTTCGTTTTGCACACTTGTATCTTGGCATAGTGTCCATTTTCTGTCTTAACATTTAAATCATTTACTTCGAAGAAACTTCCACTTTTTATTTCTTGAAGAAAATTTCGTACGGCCATCCTATTTCGTCTCTTATTTAAGCCTTCCCAGTGTCTAGGTGTTTCAGAAATGTTGCACACTCTGCCCTTGTAAATAGTTCTAGGTCCGTTATCTTCCTTTGATAATCTACGTTTTCGAAAATCGTTTTCTCTAACGTTTCTTTCTCTATCCCATCGTCTGTTCATAAACCTGGTTCTAATTCCACAAATTCTTCCTATTTCCATATTTCTATATCGTCCTTCGATTTTCAGTGGAACATAGTTCCTTTGGTGAGTCTGTTGAGGTCTTCTCAAGGAAAATTCTCCCATTCCTGGTCTATCCAATCTTCCCGTCTCTTCATGTCCCCATCTACCTACTCCAGGCGGAACATTTTCTCTATTGAAGTCCCATTCTGGATCTCTACTTCTGTATGTAGACTTGTGATCGTACTCTTCATCTACAACCCTTCCACGTCTGTACTCAACGCCTCTTTGTGGTTGTCTGAACCCCACGGAAGCATCTCTCTCACTTGTATGCCTATAATTTCTATCTTCTTTCCACTCGTTTCGTCGTCCGTTATGACTCTCCATTTTTCGCTTTTTACACACAGCTGCCACATGTCCCTTGGCATTACACAAATAACATCGTTTTTCCTCTGCTATCTGTATAATTCCCCTCCGGTTTTCTCTGCCATTGTCACTTCCGTCCTGTCTGTTCTGATACCCAAGATAATTTCTTTCTCTTGGTCTATCTCTAACTGCCTGTCCAGCCCATCGAACTTCATTTTCTTTCCCATTCTTTTCTTCGTGGTTGCTCCTTGATCTTAACTGGAACCTCTTCAACAAATCTTCTTCTGACAATGCTATCCGTATAGCATCATTCAAAGTCCTTGGACTTTTTCTTAGCAGAAGTAGTCTCATTCCGTCCTTGTATAAGGCATCAATAAAAATTCCAACCAACTGTCCCTCGATATCTGGACTCCGTATATCTTGTTCCCTAAAAACTTCTTCTGCCAGATTTTTCAATCTGTCGCTGAACAGCTGGATTGATTCACCTGCTTCCTGTCTCACTCTTCTAAGTAATCCCCATAGGTAATGTTGATCCGCAGACTCTCCGTAACTGTTTAACAAACTCCTCTTCAGCTCTTCCCAAGTTTCATGTGGCTCTTCTTCAAACCTTCTCCTCAAAAAATCATTTACTAGATCATCACTAGTTAAAAAGGCCAATCGCTTCTTTTCCTCCTCACCTGCCCCTATGGAGTAAGCGTACCGCTCTATTTTGGCGATCCACTTTTTACAACCTCCTGCTTCTCCTCTATAGGTCTCAATATTTTGTCGCAACCCAGTCTGCCTGGTTTCCATGCTCCACCTCTCTAGGGCATTCGTGACATGTAACAATGCCAACGTATTTGGATCCAATCCTTGTCCTTCCGCCATTTTCCAAACTAATCCTTTACTCTCCTAAATTTAGTCAACTTTCGCTTACTACCACTTCTTAAGTCTTCTCTAGGTATTAATTAACAAGAACAGAATCTCTATATATATTTAAAAAAAAATACATAATCTCTGACAGACGGAAACTATTTGCACTTATAAATTAGTTTAACTAATTATTTTTAACTGGCGTAGTCCTTGACTTAGGCCTTGCTGCCACGTTTCCGGAATCTTGATGGCTTTCAGAATCTTGATTGAAGACAACGTCTATGCTCTCGGAATCTTGATTGAAGACAACGTCTATGCTCTCGGAATCTTGATTGAAGACAACGTCTATGCTTTCGGAATCTTGTTCCAAACACACACCATCCACGTGTCACAGGTCATTGCGGTCCTTTATGATTACCTGCATCCCTCTGTCAGTTTGAGAGTAAGAATATTAGACCAGACTTCCTTTATTAGTGTCTCAGCGAAATTTTGAAATCCGCGACAATCCCAGCGTGATCAGAATCCTGGTCACTGGGACCAGTTCAGCACCACCACATGTCACAGGGTCCGAAGTATACTAATAGGCCGCAGAAATACAGGCAGGTTCAAATCCTGCTTAAACGGCAACCAGCTCATCACCACCAGATGTCATAGCGTAATGTAAATAACTGTCACCTTCTTGGGCCTTGTCGCCAGTGATCGTATAGTGGAATTTATTTGTTTTCTTTTTCTTTTGTGTGGGTGACAGTGGTGGTTGAATGGGGTTCAATTTCAACACGTCATCAGATTTAAACAATAGAGCAACAATCAAGACCCCAAAACGGAGTCACAATAATGAAGACATAGTCTCTAAAAAGATCCATAGTTCTTTATTTAGCCACAATGCAGGGTTTTAGGTTGACTTACATGATCTGACTTGATCTTACATCTATAAAACCTCATTCATTTCGGGAGGGGGTCAGTCCCTTCTCGAGATTCTTTGCTGGGCGTCTGTATTAACCATTGACTGACCTACAGACCATGTCCTATGTCCCTCTTCTGCCCTTACTTTAACGGTCTTCGTTAATGTCAGGCTTACCCGTTCTATTCGGTTCTGGGTTGTTTCACGACTTCTTACTTTGGGACAGTCCGCCATAACCAGTTCAATTATTATCAAGTTGACCCTTCAGTTATTTTGTTGTTCTTCATCTTCTTTCATTGGAGTGAAAATGGAGCATCTTGTGGTTCGGGGGACATATTGTAACCTCTGACGTCATCACCGTTGCTCTGTATGACGTCTTTTTTTTAAGATCCCTAGTTCCGTAAGCTGCATCGAGATTATTCTCTTCACTTCCTAGTCGGTCCCTTATTCTTTATTATTCCGTCATCTCAACCGTATGCTGCTGCTCCTGTGACATAAACACTAGCACTTACCCGTCAAACTTGACGGGTTTTTAATTATAGTGTGCTGTTTCCGTTCCCGGATGAGCAGATAGAAGTACATTCTTAGAGTGTTTTTGGTTTCTTTCCATTATACAGTGTAATCAAACTGTTCATGAACATCGTCATTTGAACGCTTTTCTTTGTTGATTGTAACTATTTTCGAGAGAGTATATATAATAGAAACAATACAATTTGTCAACACGGTTGCATTTCTCAGCCAACGTACACACGGCGAGAATTATGTTATTTTAGATTCAATTTAAAAGTTCTTTGATGACAACATTTCGTGTGAAAGTGCGTGGATTGTTTTCAAAGAGTGTTCCCTGTTAATAAGTGGTTTTAACAAAAACTTTCAAGTTTTCATGATTTGTACATCGGGTGAGGGCTCATGCAGACCAATTTTTACGCACTTTTTCTTTGACGAGCGCTACTAATTTCGTGAAAGAATAGACTAATATAAAAAAAAAAAAAAATTACCAATAAAACCAAAGTATTTGTTTTATATAACACCCACGCCGCGCAAGTTGCTTGTCAAATACATCTTCACACAGTTTGTCTGTTTGTATCTCCACTCAGTCTGTCTGTCTATCTTCGTTCATTCTGTCTGTCGTATTTCTGCAATGTACCTAACTTTATAAAGGGGGTGGCAACTACTTTTTTTTCTGGCGCGAGTTACTATTTTTGAGTGAGACCGAACGACGTAACATACATCGGTAATTATGTTAGGATTCGCCTCTAACGAATAAAATAGGAAAATAGAACTTATTACATAAATGCTGCAATATTAAAAAAACTTGTACATATAATTTACATGCCCTTTTTTGGGGGGGAAAAGGGGGGGGGGGGGGGGGGGGGCGGCGTTTCTACTGGCACTGGCTAAATTCTGAAAAGTTTGAGTACTCAATTTTCTTTCCCTTTATTAAAATTATGTAATCTTTTATCTCAGATAACCTCTTCAGCTGACGTTAGCCACTACTTCCTGCCTCTGTCTATAATTTGAAACCCTGACACAGACATTTTACAAAATGGTAAACAAGAAAATATCACAAGCATAAATCAAATATCCCCAGGACAATATTCAGTGATAATAATTGTGAAATGCAAACCTTTGAATTAAGGAAGATGAAACTTTTTCATTTACCAATAGGCGGCGGTGTTCTCAGTTAGAGTATCGTATTTAAATATTTGTTTTCCCAAGTAGTGTTTCTTCTTTATGGTTGTTGTATGCTATTTGCTTACATTTATGTGTAAAACAACATCATACCAACCATCACGAATAGCCCACGTTTTAAACTGATAATATGATACTTGAACCCCCTATAGTCCCCGTGGGGTCATGTGGGATCTCTTGTGAGACACAACAAAAGCATAGAACTTCTGCTCCCTTAGGCATGTCGTGCAAGGTGAGTAATTTGAGGTTGTGCTTGAGATTGGCAACTTGATCATCTAAAACAAATTGCTACATAAATCACAGCTGCTAGAGCACGTGCATGCTTTATACAGACTCCCTGTAAGGTGGCTAGCTACAGTGGTGTCTCCAAGCTCCATAGCGAATGAAACAGGAAATATGATAATGACGATCATAAATATGGTATTTTATATTCAAAATTTTCATCTTTTCTGAACTTGAATAGGGACAATAGCTGAGTTCACGTTGCAGTGCAGAATGTTATAAGGCAAAACAAAAACTCAGATTTTTTGCTTTCGTTATTTGTCCTAGTTTCTCTGTAGTTGCCTCCCCCTGAAAAATGAGGGGGAAAAAACGGAAAAAAATATTTCAAGTAATTCAGAAAAACACGAAACTGGCCAGACAATGAGCAATCCAAATCCAGTCTCCATCGCGGAAAAAACGTTGTTGTACTTGTTGTGAGAGCGGATCATTTATTCACACTGAAAACTTCGTTGGTCGTGTCTCGACGCAACCGTCTTTGTTGGACTGTCGTGTAAACTTCATTAGTCGTGGCTCAGTGTCACCATCTTTGTTGGACTGTCGATTACTCATTTACGTCCCGTCTGAGCTTGTGTTTTCTTCAACCTCGAGCCTCGTTTGACAGCGTTGACGGTCTCTTTGCTTGTCAAATACATCTTCACACAGTTTGTCTGTTTGTATCTCCACTCAGTCTGTCTGTCTATCTTCGTTCATTCTGTCTGTCGTATTTCTGCAATGTACCTAACTTTATAAAGATATCTCCATAACCTATGTTATCTCTATAACACTCCACTCAGTCTGTCTAAACTCACACTACCTACCTCTATACTACCTCCATAATCTATGTCATCTCTATTACACCTCCACTCAATCTGTCTATCAACCTACCGCTGCAACCTCTTCATAATCTATGTTGTCAGTTAAGAGGTTGTAGAAAGATCTGTTGTTACTTCTTCTTTGTTGTTGCCACCACTGTAGATTTATTGTTGAATAGTATAGTAACTATTTAGTGGTGTATCGTGTCTGTGCAGTGTTACCAGGCATGCTGTAAGGTACTGCTTTCATTCTCCTTACGCAAACCAGTGGTGAATCTGATAGAGGCTCCAGGGGGAGCAAAGGTCAACTCAACCGACGCAGGATTGTATCTAGTGGCCATGTTGATGTAGTGTGAGAGTTGAAAATACGCGAATGGTGTACTGTTCGATGTAGTTGACACTTGATAATGTTTCACTCACACTCTTGTACAAGTCAATGATGTTAGGAACCGCTGTTGACATTTCTATGGTTTTAATAATGACGCACACACTTGGACAGCACGGAATACAGTCATGAGTATGTTGACATAGCAAATCATTAGACAGTAGAATAGTAGTACATTTCATGCAGCATTCAATATTAAATAGTCATTCAATGTTCTGGCGGACTATTTTCATATCCCCTAACTGACTGAACGCATCAGTGGGTATGTGTGTGTAAACATACAAAGCTTTCACTGGACGAACCTTTTCTTTGCTAAGTTCTCCAGCTGTATATGTTAAATATTTAGGTAACAAAGTTAAACCACGATAAGGGTTTTAATCTTAATGAGATCTCCGTGTCACTGTCTGAATAATAAGATTCCTGATCCGTTCTCTGGACAGTGATCCATAATGATGACAGGAATACAACATGGCTTCCTTCCCTGAGTTTTCGCTCACTCGCCCAGCGGGAGGATAATCATAAGCCAGAGTTAATTCATAACTTGTATATATAGACTTTCCTAGAGTTTCCATACAATCCCTTAGTCAGAAGGTTGCTTCATAAAGACATAAGCGCTGATGGAACCTGTCATCTTCATCAATCTATATTTAAACGACCAACGATGCTCGAAAATACGATGTTTCATCTAGGTCTAACCATAAGGAGATCATCAAAGGAAAAAGGATCTGGCTTTACCTGGAGTCCGAATCTAAACATAATGAAATACATGAGAAGAGACTCTGACATAACACTCTCGCAGAGACATTCCTTCCTTATGGAAAAATCATCCACAAATCACTTTTAACCTTTAACAGGACCAGCCCTAGAAAACACACACCCGGCCATTACGACCAGCTTCTTCGGAACTCACTACAACTCTCTAGGACAACGGATACCTCCGCCAGAGTTCGGTATAGTCCGACCTTAGCATACGAAGATATACAATATAGGACTGAATCTTCTTGTACTAGACAAGTAATACATATAAATTCAGGCCATAAACATATTGAACAAGATCAGTCTATTTTCTGGCCCTAACAAACGAGAACTGACATGACTTCCATATTCATACGCCGAATCAATATCAAGAGAGATCATCCATATAATCAAACGTATAAATCAATCATGGATTATCTCGCTTTCCCAAGGGAAGCATTTTCGTACACAAATAAATACAAATATATATTTTCCCTATTAAATAGACATATCGTATTTTTGTAATCTGTGCATTCAAAAATATGTATGCAACAGAGGTATTGTCTTTTGTCTATCAGAATAATACAAACAACAACCAAGAAGTCACGTACTTTCCTAAATGTGTGCTTGCGAGAAGAATAGAAGAATTAGAATGGTGGAACAAGATCATCAACATTGAACTGAAGACAAGATCATCAATATTGAACTGACGACAAGATCATCAACATTGAACTGATGACAAGATCATCAATATTGAACTGACGACAAGATATCAATATTGAACTGACGACAAGATCATCAATATTGAACTGACGTCAAGATCATCAATATTGAACTGACGACAAGATCATCAATATTGAACTGATGACAAGATCATCAACATTGAACTGACGACAAGATCATTAATATTGAACTTAGCCTTGTGGATCTCTGAAGAACGTATCACTACTGCAAACATTCGGATGCAGCAAGCACTAACATCACTGGAAGAGTGGGCCAAGATACTGAACATCTGCTTCAAAGTTGCCCCTTATATGCGGTACAGAGAAAGCGCATATGGCAGACGCCAGTTCCTTTCGTGGGAAAGCTTTACGGGGATTCAAATAGCCTCAAACTGACTACTGCTTTCTTTGACAACATTCAACTGGACGTCTGAAAGTGTACGAAGAAGAAGAAGAAGAACTGATGACAAGATCATCAATATTGAACTGATGACGGGACCTAAGACGCGTCAACAGTGAGGAATGCAATCAGCGACCCATAGCTAGACTGTTTGCGTCAGGGTCAGAGAACCAGAGCTGACCAAGACCCTACTCCACCTCCAAGTGGTGGTCCTGGAAACAAGCTGCATCACTGCAGTCTGGTTGAGTGAGTAGGGATCGAAGATGGAAGGCTAACCTGGTCCCAAAAATGCCGTGCTGAAGTCGGATGTGTCGGCCGAAAAACGCAAATATCGCAGCTTCGCTGTAAACGGACACAACGCAACCAACGTCCTTTTCAGGACGAACGAAGAAGAAGAATGTTACTGTCACCTATTGCTACTGTGGGGTGTATGGGTTTATTATTGTTGTCGTCTTGTTGTTGGTGCGAATGCTTAATGTGTAGGTCGTTTCTTTGATTCGATTAATGGTGATTCGATTAATGGTGACAAGATGAACATCACGGTAACGGTTGGGTCATAAGCTTGACCAACTGACAAGTAAAGTATACTGGACTCCTTTTTTTCGACGGTAATGACGACACGATTTTTATTACAATATGTGGACATCGACATCATAGGCAGGTACAGTGGCAGCAAACAGTTCATCAATATTCATAATCATCAAAAGGATTTCATGACAAAATGCAGTGGTACATATAACAATCAACCTGATCGTCGATTGACTTCACTTGTCGTTATGACCTCCAGGTCAACGGCTGGATAAATTTATATTGGTCTATCGCACGGACCACAGTCATCTTCTTTATGTAGATATTTTTATCTTTAAGACATCAATTCGTTCCTGGCGTCAGAGGGACGCACTAGCAGCTTGACCCAACTGGCCAAGCTGAAGTTCTACCGTAACGCTGTAGGAGATAGAGTGTCGAGGAGGGACACTCAAGAAAAACGAGCCATTTTCTGGCTAGACATTTATCATGGCACGATTCTTGGTACTGTCACTTCAAGAATGGCTTCATTATAATATTATAATCTGCATGTCTTCCCTAGACTTAGGGCAAGTACATCCAAGACATCATGTCTATCTTGGACGAAAAACATCGGGATCTGCCTCAAGCATCATAGCTGGATGGCAACAGATCGACGCATCTGCTGCGCTATTCTGTTCAAATATAATGCACGACGGCACGCAAATAATTACATATACAATTAACATAGATGTGCTCACACGTGCGTCTACAAAATACTAGACTCACATGTGAGGATCTCAAACACTTTAATCCCCACGCGAAAAGATCTTAACAAAGAAGAACTGATGACAAGATCATCAATATTGAACTGATGACAAGATCATCAATATTGAACTGATGACAAGACTCAGACAAGTGCCTGTCGTATGGAGAACGTTGGCGTTGAATAAACAAATACTGAGAAAACCTGTTGATTGTATTACAAGACATTCCATATTAAACATACCCGTTGATTGTATTACAAGACATTCCATATTAAACACACCTGTTGATTGTATTACAACACATTCCATATTAAACACACCTGTTGATTGTATTACAAGACATTCCATATTAAACAAACATGTTGATTGTATTACAAGACATTCCATATTAAACAAACCTGTTGATTGTATTATAAGACATTCCATATTAAACACACCTGTTAATTGTATTACAAGACATTCCATATTAAACACACCTGTTGATTGTTTTACAAGACATTCCATATTAAACACACCTGTTGATTGTATTACAAGAAGTGAATGCAGTCAGCGACCCATAGCTTGACTGCTTGCATCAGGATCAGCGAACCAGAGCTGGTCAAGACCGTACTCCACCTCCACGTGGTGGTCCTGGAAACAGTCTGCAGCAGTGCAGTCTTGGCTGAGCGAGTACGGATCGAAGAGGGAAGGCAAACCCGGTCCCAAAAAATGCCGTGCTGAAGTCGGATGTGTCGACCGAAAGGTGCAGATATCACAGCTACGGCGTAAACAGATACAACGCAACCACCGTCCTTTTCAGGGCGAACGAGGAAGAAGAAGAAGAAGTATTACAAGACATTCCATATTAAACAAACCTGTTGATTGTATTATAAGACATTTCATATTAAACACACCTGTTAATTGTATTACAAGACATTCCATATTAAACACACCTGTTGATTGTATTATAAGACATTCCATATTAAACACACCTGTTAATTGTATTACAAGACATTCCATATTAAACACACCTGTTGATTGTATTACAAGACATTCCATATTAAACACACCTGTTGATTGTATTATAAGATATTCCAAATTAAACACACCTGTTGATTGTATTATAAGACATTCCATATTAAACACACCTGTTGATTGTATTATAAGACATTCCATATTAAACACACCTGTTGATTGTATTTCAAGACATTCCATATTAAATACACCTGTTGATTGTATTATAAGACATTCCATATTAAGCACACCTGTTGATTGTATTACAAGACATTCCATATTAAACACACCTGTTGATTTTTTTTTAAAAGAACATTAGCGTTTACCCTGATTGAGAAATGATATTGATTTATTGTTTGTTTGCTTGTCGCCCGAAATGAGCTCGCTTTAATTTTGACCCCACAATTTCACACTTCCTTGAACGCTAACGTTTTTCCCTTTTTTTTTTCTTTTGTTAATGTTATCGATCCGTTTGGCTTGGACTCTCTTCTACGAGAGCCACTTATCACGGTAATTTGGATTTGTCTCCTTCACGTTTCTTTTCTCCTGGACTAATGATAGGCCATTCCTGTCACTGAATAATACACCAGGGAAATTGATTGCTAGTGAAATATGACAAAGGTGAGAGAGAAAGAGAGGGGGAGAGAGACAGACAGACAGACAAACAGAGAAACGGAGAGGGACAGAGAGTGACAGAAAGACAGACAGAGAAAGAGAGATAGTCAAAGAGATAAAGACAGACGGAGAGAGTCAAAGAGGGAAAGGCAGAGAAAGAGAGTCAAACAGAGAAAGATAGCCAGAGTGAAGCAGAGAGAGATAATCAAAACGAGAGAGATAGGGAAAGACAGAGGCAGACAGACAGAGAGACAGAGAGATACTGACAGAGAGAGACAGAGAAACAGAGAGATACCGAGAAAGACAGAGAGACAGCCACATACAGACAGAGAGACGGTGAGATGCAAACAGAGACAGACAGAGAGACAGACACAGACAGACAGAGAGACGGGACGATGCAAACAGAGAGACAGAGAGAGACAGACACAGACAAACAGGGAGAGACACATAGTGAGAAAGAAATAAACAGTCTAAGAGAGTTAGACAGAATAAGAGAATGCAAAAAATTGCAAACAATAAGACAGAAGAACCAACCCGAGGGATAACGTGCTGAATAGAACAATACAGTTTAAAACAGTTTTCACAGAAAGGTCAAACGGAGATGCCCTGGTATGATGTTGAAAAAGTTAAGTGTAAAATCAGACAGTGTCAACGCCTGACATAACCGACAAAAAAGTGTTACGATATTGTCTATGCTGTATTACTGATAATCGATATTTGAGTGTGGAAACAGTGTCATTATTATACAATTTACGCTACATTAGTCCATTCCATTTCCTGTCTCTATCTTTTCCGCGTATATTGTCAAGATTCATGTACTTATGTTGTCAAAACAATATCTACTGACATAATCGATATATGAATGCGTGTACTGTATATATATATATATATATATATATATATATATATATATATATATATATATATATATATATATATATATATATATATATATATATATATATATATATATATATATATATATATATATATATATATATATATATATATATATATATATATATATATATACTCGTATATATACACACACAGACATGAGTTCAAGCCGCATTGTCAATGCTGCAACCATCTTTGCCCGCCTCACAACTCGTGTCTGGGGGAACTCCAAACTCACAATGAAGACCAAAGCTGCGATATATAATTCCTGCGTCACCAGCACCCTTCTATAATGGCAGCCAGACATGGACAACCTATGCTAAGCAAGAAAGAAGATTCGATACCTTCCATCTATGGAAAGGCAAGGTGACTGTGGCAGAGATTTATGATTAATAAATTTCTATATTTTTTCTGTATTCTACACTTGTCTTTTACTTTCTTTCGCTCTTTTATCTTTTTTTCGCGTACGCTCGATTGTTAACGAATACTCTCCCATTCAAACCTTTGTCTTTTCCTTTCTCATTTAGCAACGCATTTTATTGCTGTAAGCTAAGTTCTTTGATGAGATCGAATCGTGATAATTCGTTCTCGACAGGGATAAGAAGGAAGACTATCACTTTTCTCTGATCTGTTCGCCTATAGTTAATTATTCTCGGTGAAAGATTTGAGATGAAAGACATGATCGCTGGGAATGGCCATATGAAGCAGAATGTGTGAAACGCACACTGTAAGTTTTATTGCCGATGTCTGATCAGATCGAGAGAAGTTACTGTAGGTGTTAACTCTGGTTTCGGTTTCTGGGTGAGAAATCCCTCTGATTCGAAGAATGAGTAAGGAAATATGTAAATCTGGACGTAGGTGCTAACATCTGGCAAATGAGTCTGTTCGGGTTATAGACGTAACATTCCTTTGATTTCAGAGAGATATACACTCTAGAATTCTAACTTAATTCATCCAGTACCGCCAGAAAGACTGGAACCATCTAGCTTTCGATTCCTAAGATCTCTGTTAATAAAAGTATCATTTAGTTGGTCGATTGGAGATAGTTTTACTTCTGCGCTAGTGCATTTGGGTCAAGCCCAAAATCTACCAGCGGTTTTTTTCAGTATATATATGAGAATAACCTAGAAGAAACATTTTGTACTTAAAAGTGGCTATACCAGTTAAAACCTGTCTGACATTGTGTTTGCATCCAGAAGGAGACATAGTACCCATCTCACGAACTTTAAGACTAATTACAGTAACTGGGCCTATCGAGCCAGATTATATTTCTTCCCCCAATCTCATGTACATTCAGCCACTGTGGCGAGAAAAATTACAAA
The DNA here is from genome assembly GCA_024509875.1 of Oreohelix idahoensis. Classification (NCBI taxonomy): domain Eukaryota; kingdom Metazoa; phylum Mollusca; class Gastropoda; order Stylommatophora; family Oreohelicidae; genus Oreohelix; species Oreohelix idahoensis. The sequence goes on along the minus strand of JAMPIV010019394.1, from coordinate 347,096 downwards.
AACAGTAACATTTCCGACGTTTGACTAATTGTGGTGTGACCAAGAATTTTTACATTTTTTGGGAGAAATTACCAACCTGTCATTCCCTAAGTATTGGACACCTCGAGATTCTGACATTATGAGCCCGTTTAACCTTTCTTACCTGAACTGATTCAAGTGACATTAACAGTAATCTGAAAATATAGTTATAAAGAAAACGCTCCCCGGAACATTGGATAAAACCTGTATCTGCAGAGCTGGGATTCTCTTTATCAGAAGAATACATATTCACTGTAGAGGTGTGTCCTAAAGTTTGCGCCAGAAGGTGAAACAACCATCACGTTTGTAGGTAAGAAAGTACGCCAGGGGCCCCTGCTGAATGAATTGAGATAAAGCAGAACGAGTGATTCTTTCATTATTATATTCATGCACCCAATTTGTAATTTCTTTATGCAAGTTTGTTGCTAATGGTGTTTTCCTCTTAGAATAGATTAATATATCAACTCTGTTCTTAACTGTAGAGTGAAATCCTAGATCATAGTGTATAAATCTGTGACTCTTTGGGGCTATAACTTTTCTGCTAACGGGATCGTGGGCTCAACAGAGGGGGAAAGGATTACACCTATGGGTCTATTCTTTTAGTATTCCTTTACTTATGTGTATGTATATTTATAGGTGATTGATATTCTAAATTTATGCTTGTGGTGAATTTTCTTATGATAAATAAAATTTTCATAAACTTATTCAAGTGTGTCGGTCAGCTCGTCCCAAAATATCTATATTCCATTGTTATAGTTTTCACGTCTGTGCGTCTAACTGTCGTCACTTATGGGTGTATGTATGTGAGTGGTGATATATATATATATATATATATATATATATATATATATATATATATAATATATATATTTGTTGGGTCGTTTCTTCTAGAGGTAAAGACCTTCATTACGCGAATGTTTTCTCAATGAAAATATTTCAGAAAATGTTCTTAAGTTGAAACGAACTCCAACAAGTAGTGATCAACTGGTCACTGATAGGCAGCACGCAAGGCTGTGATGAATGTACATAGATTTTATTGAACGTGACATATACGGCGTTGAACAAGACAGTCATAGTTACAGGTGCAAAAAGGTCATACATCACAATGTTGATCATCACTTTTCAAGGGATGAAGATTCTCTAACAATTAAGTCCTCTTATTCAAATGTCTAAGGATCCCTTCCTTTGCCATAGTATATGTATTGTAATAACGTCCGTTAACCTTCTCTCAAGGACGTATCTTATGACCAACTGATTCATACTCAATGAGTAATATTTCTTATCAGACTTGCCATGATTCCAGGCTTCCTTCCTACAATACTTAGGCAGCATATATATATAAATATCCAAATAAAGTCATCCACGACAATACGACCAGGTTAGAGTTCTGTGTTGACTAACCTCTCTATATCCATGCCATGACTTTGGCATTGACTAACATACGGCATATAAAACATGAGAAGCATATAATTCAATCAACTTTGTGTACTCGTAGGTATTCTTCCTCTACGGTAATTCAAAAGGCTACCGACTCCGTCTGTCCATTCTAGAAAATAACATACAGTGATGGATTTCCCGCTAGATCAGAACTATGAGCGGCCTTACACTTTAATTTACTCAATAAACATTTAATGACATGGGGCGACACTTACTTGATCCTACTACTGTTGGCTTCAACATGAACCAGTAGAGATCATACAACATAATGGCTTCTTCCAAACTTGCCAGCAAAATTCCAAGGAAATATATATCGGACATAAACATGGTCCGTACAGCCCCGACAAAACATGACGTCACAATCCTTAAACTAGGTTACCCGTGCGTCCAAAGCAACTCACACTGCATTGTGCACGTCAGTGCGTGAATCAATCGAACGCTCAAATAATATAACTATATAAAACTGGTGCGTACATTTGGCAGGACCGAAGACTACCCCCTTAGGTAATAAATGTACGTAACAGCTCCCTTATCACCTCCCCTTAAAAAAAATTAATTCTATTCATTTTTTTTTTTTTGAACTAATTACCCGAGAGAGGTGAGTCAAAACTACAACAAGATATATGAAATGCATAAAGTTATACTATATTAAGAAAAGAATATTAAAAGAAATCAATATAACTAAATGATAGTATGCATTAAAGCACACATCCACAATCGACCTACTTTGGAACGATGTGGTAATATTCGAAGTAAAAACAAGTTTGAAAATGAAAAATGAAAAAAAACCATTAAAAAAAAATAATAAAATTCAACTAAGTTTTCAAAAAAATTTGAAACATATGATTTCAAAAATGAAAATGAACAGCAACACTGATGATGATCAATGACAAGAGAATCAATAAAACAGAGAAATTGAAAATACAATGTGCAAAAATGAAACAATGCAAAATTAAACACATTAAGAATTAACACACTTAATGTTTTTCTAACACTAGTATGGTTGACTAGTGATCTAAAAGTGAGATATCATAACTAAGACCCGTGAATGCAGGTGTTACGTGACAACTAAGAAAGTTAGTATGTGTGTGATCCATAATCAATTAAATAGATTAAATTGAATTAATCTAATTTATATATTTCTTAATTAATAACAAATAACTAGTTAATAATATATTCTAAATAATTCTAATATCACTATCAATATGTCAATGTTCAGTTACAACTAGATAGTAATCGACGAGATAATGTTCTCAATGTTCCATACACGATAAATTATATTTTTCGAACACGCTATGTAGTGTAATATGTTCCATAGGAATAACAAATGTATATTTGTCGCTCTTAACAATGTTGCCATATTAATAAAAAAGTTACTGTAGTACCAATGTTCCCGTTCTAATAAAACGTTAATATAGTATCAATAACAATGTACAAAGTTATTCATGTTTCGGTGAGGATGTTTCACCATCTGGAAGTGGTTTAGTTTCGACACGTTCACTTGGGCATCTTGAAAGACAGTCTGCGAACACATTCTGCACTCCAGGAATAGCTCGTATCTCAAAATGGAACGGTTGAAGCGCTATAGCGTAACGCGCTGACTTTGATGACTTAACGTTCCCTGTATTCAGTGCGGTAAGAGCTTTCTGGTCAGACTCCACCACAAAGTGTGATCCGAGGAGATAACGATCCAGTTTAGTGATTGCCCAGACAAGAGCAAGGAGCTCTTTATCCAGAACGGAATATTTCGTCTCGCTCGGCGTGAGCTTTCTGGATACGTACATAACCGGAAATAAGGTGCCGTTATATTCCTGCATCAAAACTGCAGCAATAGCGTAAGAACTTGCATCACTGCGAAGAACAAAGGTGAGATCTTTGTTAGGCAACCTTAAAAAAGGTGCATTTGAAAAAAATTGTTTTATATAGTCTAAAGCCGTTTGGTGATCCTGCGACCACTTTATTACATTAGATGTGCCTTTCTTCAGTAGAGAAGAAAAAGGTGCAGTTATAGTAGACAAATGAGGGATGAATTTTGAATAGAACTGTATTAGTCCTAAAAGCGACCTAACTTGTTTTTTTTTTGTCTTAGGTGCTGAGATGTTTAAAATTTTAGAGACGTTACTGTCTTCTGTATACATGAAACCATGACCTATGCGGTGACCCAGAAATGAGATGTCATGAAAACCGACAAAAGCCTTTGAAGGTTTCGCTGTTAAGTTATAATCCCGTAAGGTAGAAAGTAAAGATTTTAAACCCTGAATATGTTCATCCCAAGAGTCACTGAAAAGACAGATGTCATCTATATAAGTAATGACATCGGGACGATGAGACAATATGCGGCGCATCATGCGTACAAAGGTAGCTGGCGCATTCATTAATCCGAATGGCATAAAATTCCATTGAAAAAGACCCCGTGGCGTCGAGAAAGCGGTGAATGGCTTTGCTTTAGGGGAGTGAGTGGCACTTGCCAATAACCCTTTGAAAGGTCAAATTTCGAAAAGAATGTAGCATGAGATAATCTCTCCAATAAGTCATCTAAAAGAGGTAATGGTTCCGCATCGAATTTTGTAACTTTGTTTAATTTCCTGTAATCTACGCAAAGACGTATATTGTTGTCTTTCTTCCTAATGATTACCATGGAAGAAGAATATGGTGATGAAGATGGTTCAATTATATTTAATTGGAGCATCTCATCCAATTCCTTATCAACCTTATCACGAAAGTGTAAAGGAATAGGATATGGGCGAACTCGAATAGGCGTATCGTCAGTCAGAATAATGTCATGTTGGATGACTGACGTATGACCTGGGATGTCAGTGAGGACATCCTCATACGAGTGTAGAATATTAGAGACTTGCTGACGTTGATCAGCCGAAAGAGTAGATGAGATTGTAACATCATTCCATTTCTCAGTGGAATGGAGTGGTACAACTGGTATTGGTAGTTGTACATCATCGAAAGAAGATTCCTCTTCTTGGATGTTCAGATGATGCAGTAGCTAGTCTACAAGCATCTATGATTCTTTTTCTCAGAGAGATCACATACTCATAAGAGGATTGAGTTTCCTCTTCAATATTCTCGTCAACCAATAAGTCGTGGATTAACGACATAGGACCGCGTGGTTGCATGCCAAAAACAAGCTGGAATGGAGAAAACCCCGTGGCTTGATTTTGTACTTCGCGATACGCAAAGAGACAAGTGGGTAGGACCCGATCCCAGTCTTGGGGATGGTCTTGAGTCATCTTACCCAACAACTGCTTGAGTGTCCTATTGAGACGCTCAATTAACCCATTTGACATCGGATGATAAATAGAACTAAGAGATCTGTCTATACCTAATGTCTTCATAACTTGAGACATCATCTCATCATCTCAACCCATAACCCGTCATGGGTCGTAGGGGTGCCATGGTGGAAGCATCAGCAGACAGGGTCCTCCACTGCTCTTGAGACATGGATTCAGAAATGAACTGAACCCCATGATCCGACAAGATTTTCCGTGGAAAACCAATGCGTGAAAAGATTAACATCAATGCCTCTGCTACACTGGCAGATGAAGTGTTCTTGAGAGGGATGGCCTCAGGCCAACGAGTGCACATATCAATGCACGTAAGAATATGCGTATGCCCTCTAGCAGATGGCAGCATCGGACCAATAATGTCAATGGCCATTTTATCAAATGGTCTAATCGGGATGTCCGCAGCTTGAATAGGAGCCGCATGAAATGGACCCCGTACCTTAACTTCCTGACATATCAAACAGGACCGACAATAGAGAGTGATGTCCCTATGGACGCCTGGCCAGTAGAATGCCGAAAGCACTCTGGATTTGGTACGCGAAAAACCCATATGGCCCGCACATTGCGAGTCATGCGCATGTCGTAATATACGAGATCTCATAGAGGATGGGACTAAGATCTGATAACATAAGGATGAGTCCTTTTCACGTATTACTCTAACCAAAATCCCATTTTTAAGTATAAAGTCATGTTTAGATTTTGCAAGTTTGTTGCTGGTATTCTTTTTGTTCACATACTGAAAAATTTTTTTTAATGAATCATCATTCTTTTGCAATGTTGCAAACAACTCCCGTGAAATAGGAGCATCATCATCACAAGTGGTATGAACTGTAGGTTCAATTGGTGTATCATGCGACATATTAGTAGCTTGCGCTCTAGTCACTACTGCATTTGCAGTTTGAATATGTCGCTCTTCCCATTCAGCTATTTGCTGTGGTGTACACTCTTTAATACCATGTATGCGACCAAGTATTAAATCACAAATTGGATTCGGAAGGAGACATGCTTGGATCTTTCCTGAAAAAAATGGTGTATTAAGATCAATAATAGCAGTGGGAAATGTTTCAACGGTGCCACCAACATAGCATTGTGAGTTTCAGCTACTTTACCCTGTTCAATGTTAGCCTGTGTATCAATTAAAGAGACATTAGAATGTCTACCCGTATTACTCGACGATCTTTCTCTGCGACGCGATCGATTTTGATTATTTGCATTAAAATTGCCATAATTGTCTTTTCTACTAGAGTTAAAATTTGGATGAGTCCGATAGTTTGTATAATTAAAGTTATGCTGTTCTTTAAAATTTTTACCCCAAGAACCTTGTCTGTCCCGCGGACCCTGAGATTTTGATCTCCAGTTTTGTTTATTATAATGTCCTTGATTATTTTTAAAATTATTGTTACCAAAATCTCGCGATCTGTGAGCTTGGTTCCAAGAAACATTAAATGGAGCAGATTGTTGAAATTGCTTCCCTTTGTAAAAGTTATCATTGTTAAAATTGTAATTATTTCCCTTATTGGCATACCTGTCAGCACTAAAGGAACGATTTCGTGAAAAATTGTTTTGTTGTGCTGCAAAAGCAACAGGCAATTCATTCTTAATCTGCGCATTACTTAGATCCATGGTTGGGTGAGCAGTGCAAAAATTTTTTGCATGTTCTTCTAAGCCTTTCATAGATAAAGGTTTCCGTTCGTGTAAAAATGCGAGAAATGTAGGATTTACAGACGAAAGTACCTTATCGCGCATCAGTAAATCGAAGAGACCTTCATATGACTTTTCAATTTTGGATAATTCGATTCATCTTTCTAATGTTAGACGTATCTGTGACAGAAAATCACTAAAATTTCTGCCAGATTGAGGTAGTAATGTATGAAATCTTAAACGATATTCGTCTTCTGTCATTTGGAATTTTTGCAGAAGTGCCGCTCTAAGAGCATTATAGTCATTTTTCTCACCAATACTGGTAGTATGATAAACTGCCAAAGCATCCCCAGTAAGTAACCTGGATAAATATGTGCAATACAGTGTTTTATCCACGTTGTAAGACCTACAAGTGGCCTCAAATCTATCTAGGAAAAATATTACGTCATCCGACGGGGGATTAAATTTAGGTAATTTAAGGTTAATTTCCTTAAAATGATCATGTCTGGATGAAGTTTGGCTTTTAAAAGTTCTCTGAGAATTAGCTTCCTGAGTTAACCTAAGTCTCTCATATTCTGACTCTGCTAATTTCAGTTCATGCTGTCGTTTTCTATCATTCTCTTCCATCTCAAGCTGAAGTCGTTTTGTGTTTTGTTCAGCTATTAATCTCCTTTCTTCTATTTCTTTTTGTTTCTGTTCCATTTCCTTTTGTTTAACTTCCATTTCAATTTTAAGTCTTTCTTCAGACTCCTTTTGCTTCTGTTCTGCTTCTCGCTGAAATCGTTTCTCTTCTAATTCAGCGGCCAATCTCATTTTTTTCTCCTCTTCCTCAGCTATAAATTTCCTCTTCTTTTCATCCTCCTCAGCAGTTAATCTCATTTTTTTCTCATTTTCCTCAGATTCAATCCGTTTTTGATCTGCCTCAAATTGAAGTTTTTCTAGTCTTAAAGTTTCTAACTTTCTCTGTTCGGCTTCTATTTCTTGAGCTTTTCTATATTCTGCAAGTGCAAATGATTTTGCTTCATCAGGAGCCATCTGAAGAGCTTTTGCTTGCTTAATGAAATAATCTAGTGAATACATTATGCTTTATAAGTAGTCACAATACTCTTGATTTATAAAATGATAATTAATCACTGTAAATTAATTAACTTGTTACTATAACAAGTGTTCTTCGTTCCTGTCCTAGAACGGTATCTTGTTATCATATAGTTATGAAATATGTTAATAATCACTACAGTTATTTATATAATGTAATGTAATGAAAGCAACAACGTGAAAGACAATAGAGACATTACCGACAAGACACGATAATCAAAGACGAGTAACTACAGTCGCAGAAATCCAATAAAAATAAAAATGTGAAACTAAAAATAGAATGTCGTAAAGAGTTACGATGATAACTGCGATCAAATAATCAACAAGACAATAGACAACACAGTGTAAAAACATAGGTTTTGTAAAAAACTGAACGACAGGAAAGGTGAGAATGACGTAATATACAAACAAAATACATTATAAAACTAAGGTACGAGTAAAATAAATACCAAAAACAACAATTAAACGTGACGAAACAGCTAAATAGATACTATTATAAGAAGCAACTAGCGATCGGAACTTCGGCAAGGTTTCTAGCCTTGTACCGGAACTATCGCTCAATTGAAACTTACAAGTTGAGCCCTACAGAACGTCTGACGAAGAGCCCGAATTGGCTTCGAGATGGATCTCGTTCGTCAGATCAACCTCCCTACCTCCCACGAAGAATGCACAACATATAACATATAACATGGAAAATATAAATGTGGACATTAGTATCGAAGGCACATCTAAACGTGATAAAATTGATAACGAAAACACGTTATACTCATCTCGCGTGCAGGTAAAAAATCAATGTGCCTCGTCTCCGTGGATGTACGTCTACGGATAAAATACTTCGTTCTGCGTATCTAGATTACAGCTCGCACGCAATAATGATGAAGAGGTAATCCCCAGGATGTCAGTCACTGTGAAACTTAACGTTGAGGTTGATTGAAGACCTTGACCTTGGTAAACGTAAGTTGTTTCTGATTTCTCATCCCACTGGGTTCCAAGTTCGAGATGTTGGCGCCTTGAAAGTTCAAATCTTCTTTTCAATCGATACTTGGATTAAGTTCGTTCCTTGGAAATTAGTTATTTCCAGCCCACGCTGGCACACCATTTACTGTTGGGTCGTTTCTTCTAGAGGTAAAGACCTTCATTACGCGAATGTTTTCTCAATGAAAATATTTCAGAAAATGTTCTTAAGTTGAAACGAACTCCAACAAGTAGTGATCAACTGGTCACTGATAGGCAGCACGCAAGGCTGTGATGAATGTACATAGATTTTATTGAACGTGACATATACGGCGTTGAACAAGACAGTCATAGTTACAGGTGCAAAAAGGTCATACATCACAATGTTGATCATCACTTTTCAAGTTTATGAAGATTCTCTAACAATTAAGTCCTCTTATTCAAATGTCTAAGGATCCCTTCCTTTGCCATAGTATATGTATTGTAATAACGTCCGTTAACCTTCTCTCAAGGACGTATCTTATGACCAACTGATTCATACTCAATGAGTAATATTTCTTATCAGACTTGCCATGATTCCAGGCTTCCTTCCTACAATACTTAGGCAGCATATATATATATAAATATCCAAATAAAGTCATCCACAACAATACGACCAGGTTAGAGTTCTGTGTTGACTAACCTCTCTATATCCATGCCATGACTTTGGCATTGACTAACATACGGCATATAAAACATGAGAAGCATATAATTCAATCAACTTTGTGTACTCGTAGGTATTCTTCCTCTACGGTAATTCAAAAGGCTACCGACTCCGTCTGTCCATTCTAGAAAATAACATACAGTGATGGATTTCCCGCTAGATCAGAACTATGAGCGGCCTTACACTTTAATTTACTCAATAAACATTTAATGACATGGGGCGACACTTACTTGATCCTACTACTGTTGGCTTCAACATGAACCAGTAGAGATCATACAACATAATGGCTTCTTCCAAACTTGCCAGCAAAATTCCAAGGAAATATATATCGGACATAAACATGGTCCGTACAGCCCCGACAAAACATGACGTCACAATCCCTAAACTAGGTTACCCGTGCGTCCAAAGCAACTCACACTGCATTGTGCACGTCAGTGCGTGAATCAATCGAACGCTCAAATAATATAACTATATAAAACTGGTGCGTACATTTGGCAGGACCGAAGACTACCCCCTTAGGTAATAAATGTACGTAACAATATTATATATATATATATATATATATATATATATATATATATATATATATATATATATATATATATATATATATATATATATTAATATATATTCTATTTGACTGTCTGACAAACTAAGTTCTGTGGTAGAGATAGGCTGAGAGAGAGAGACTTCTCAATTTCAGGGACAGATTCTAAGTAGTTTCCACCATCTCACTCGTGAAAATCTATTTTCTTTACATTACCTCTCACTGAGCTATCACCTGTTCTAATCTATTCAGAAGGGACCAATCTATGTCTTAATTCCCCTATCACTAATCTACGACAGTGACAAATGTCAAGGTGCTGTCACGTGCTGGTCTTCGGAGCACGTATACACTGCTTAGACAGCGCAGACTACGCTGGCTTGGCCATGTCTGCCGCATGGAAGACGGTAGTATCCCCAAAGATACTTTCTACGGACCCCGCGCAGATGGCAAAAGAGCAGCCGGGAGACCGCAGCTGAGGTTCGAAGATGTGTGCAAAAGAGACATACAAGTGTAAAGGTATTGGACACAAATCCAGCAGCCGTGGATGATGAACCTGCCGATCGTACCCAGTGGCGATGCTCCTTACGGTCCCCCTCAGATTGCACAATGTGTCGATACGGTTGTGCGATCTCAAGTCCACTCCAGCAGGATTGCATTACATTGCCGTGCGAGAGATATTTTCTTATTTTTCTCTCCCCTGTCATTATTATGTGGCATATTTTATGCATCATTATTTTACTCTCTATGCTGATCTAGTAGGGGAAAGTCTCTAACACTCCCCTCCTCTACGGAAGTATTTGCTATGGGACTGTCTTTATCTTGTTTACCACTCCTCAGACTTATTTACGTTCCGCCAGGTGAACTGGGGTATTATCGTAACAATACCCAGTCATTATCACCGGTCAGCGAGCGAGATTCTTATCGTGAAAAGACGGTCTCGCCCGATCAACATCTATAGAAGCCAATATTGTCTGTCTGAGATAGCCGTCTGAGGTGGGCAGATTACGCAGGTGGTAGATGCGTTTATCGTTTCACGGGACCACCCCTGTGTGTGATTATCACGATAATCTGTCTGGAGAGACAATAATGGCGATAGGTAGCATCTGGACATCAATAGAGTTCACTGATGGCGTTTATGAGTTGTGCACAAGATGCTGGCGGAAGTCTGACGCAACGATATGAAGGTCACGTGTGGATATTAAATTTAATATTTTGAAACACGTGAGGGTATTTTTTTAATTTGAAGCACCCCTAACCACTAGTGTTGAACGAAATTCGATTGGATTGGTTGATTTGAGAGGCCGGAATATACAATGTATCCCATTGGAAAATTAGGCGGAAACACAGCTGGAATTTGAACTGAGGATTGTGAGATATAATGTAGTGAAATCAAAGTCAGTACACACACTGCAGCGCAAACGTCAGACTAGCGACTCTTAAAAGCCAGAAAGAAAAAGGAGACATTGGACTTAGAAATTTCACAACTGTAAGTAACAGATCGAGTATTGGGCAACTTTGGCATTTACAAGTAAACCCGCATTTTTAATACAAGACTGGAAACTTTGGAATTTGATCGCAAGTCATAGAGGAATTAAACAAAAGTTTCCCCACGCCAGTGATTTTGCAGAATACCCGCCGTCAGAGGAATTAACTCTAATTTCCAGACCTAAGTGATTTCGAAGCATCTAACAGAGCTGTGTCCAGTCTAAATCTGTGCAAGGAGATTGTGTATTCCCAAAATTTTGGGGTACGTGTAAACAATTTATTTACTAATGTAAATTTTACAGGTTTCTTGCTAAGTGGTTATATATGAGGCTGGCAACCTCAACAGATGAAAAAAGTATATTCATAAACCACTACAGCAAGCGCTGGTGATTGTTTCTTGCTAGTCGTGCGGGAAAACCCGACAGCAGAGGTGACCCCAGACTCCGACTGGAGCAGTGATGAGTGATGATTACATCACATGTGCCTCAAGTGTAGCAAATCATTTTGTGAGATTTAGTAACTTGTTAATGTTACGTCAGGCACAAATCATATTCTCACTGTCCAGACACATTTTACCCGTTAATCCTCAGAGTAATATTGGTGAATTTTAACCATCTTCTCACAGTTTCGTTGTGCGTGCTCGAGAGTTAAATTCTTCTGAGAGTTTAACATTGGTGAGCGGACAACGGGAACGTGAGCCTGTTAGAGTGCTCCTAACAAATGCACTTAGCAGAAGGCATTTGTTTGTCTATTTTTCTAAAGTTCGTGGTTACAAGGCATTAGACGATTTATGGTATTAAAGCCGCTAGTGTGAGGGAAAAGCATCCACCCTAACCGCCTACAGTGGAAGAGAGTGTGGAGAAGGCTTTCGTCATCACAGAATTGATGAACCACAGCTGCAGGACTCAGCTAGAGTTAAGTTTTTTGTAAAATAGGCGAAAGCAACGGACTTTTGATAAATCCTCACCTACGTCTCCGTGACGAAAACTTTATCTTAATTTCACCAATCTTTCCATATTTATTTTAACTGTTAAAGACTAATTCATTATTAAAATTGTTACATGTTGTTTTAAATCTAAACAATCATAGTCGCTTATGAAAGCAAACGTATGAGCCAGAATATTTTATATATATATATATATATATATATATATATATATATATATATATATATATATATATATATATATATATATATATATATATATATAGATATATATATATATATATATATATATATATATATATATATATACCTAGACATATATTTACCTCTGAACAGAGCTATACCTTATAAGAGGGATTTCGTTGGATTACACCAACTGGGGGCTTGAATGGGCTAAACCATTGCTTAAATCATTCTCAAAAGGCGACGGACCAAATATAATGCGTTAACAATTGTTCAGCCCAATGTTCGTGACTTCTGGAAATATCTTGTGAATGCTACCTTAAGGTAGAAGTGTCATTAACCTTCTATCTACATCTCTGCTAAGAGTAATCTTGCACGCAGGTAGATACCCTGGAAGCCAATATTAGATACTCTTGAGTTTTGGTCCCGGTTGGACCACTACTGCAAAGCAGGGGAGGCAATCCGTGACACACAACAAACAGAAGAGAGAAAAAAAACCATCTTAAAGGAACGCCAGGAAAAAAATAGCAGCTGACGACTTTCACATCAGGGCCGCATTTTCATAATCAGTCGTGACTGAAGGAGAGCTACTAGTATAACTGTATAAGTTCACATCTTGCATAGGCGTTTATAAAAGAGTAATATGCACATTCTCTCACGCATTTATTTTCACGATCATTGTCGCATCTCTTTGAATTTTCAGACCCCGTTGATGTGATCCAGACTCAGTTGATGTGACGTTTAATAATAATATTATTGCTAAGCATTGATATATTAATGCTATTACTAATATTATACACATTATGATATTGACACATTGCTACACAAAACCACAAATGTAACTGGACATTATTGCTGTGGCGCAGGCTTCCTATATGGAAACTATTCGCTACAGTGAAATCATATTCAATACGGAGCAGAAAAGAAAAAAAAGAAGACAAAGTAAAGGCAAAAAAATTATATCAATATGTCTGCATTATCCCTGTGGGACCAAGCTATCAAGAATCCTAAATTAGACGGGAAAGCCAACACGAGTCCGTCAACGAAATGCTCGGATATAAACTAAGATTATCGAATAACGAGGAAGCGAGATAAACCTGACAGGGCGAAAGAAAGCTCAATTCAGGACACAGAATACTCCAGTCCACGAATAAGACAAACGCTAGGGAGTTTTTTTTCCCAGGGGTCTCTGAAGAGACAAATAAAGAAGAAGACTACCGTACCCTCATGCATGCCGTAAAAGGCGAATAAGATGAGCTTATGCATGTGGCTGGCAACCTCATCATATAACACAAGTTGCCACTGAAACCACTGCTGCAGTAACATGTGACTGCTTGGTCCAGGCTTCCTGCAAGGGGACCAGCTACAGTGGTGGGTCCATGCTCCGTAAGGAGCGTAAAGAAAAATTATGATAACGATAAGGAGTTGCTTTGATTATAACGAAAGAAACATCGAAATCTCTTCTGGAACGGACAGTTATAAATGAAAGATTACACGAATGACTGAAGTTGTTTTTCAATACACTATCGATCATGATATTCGGTGAATTAACCGAAAATGCCGTGGATTAGGCAACAGAAGATGTTTGTTAAGTTTTCAAACTATCGTGGAAAGAAAACACGAGGTCACACAGATGTTGGGCGACTCCTGTGTCACAACAGGAGTCATCGATGAAAAATACATTGCGCATGAGACAGGGTTGATCAGATTAACAGCGACGTATAGACTGTAAATGTTTTGTAACAATAACAAAGTAGTTATTAATAGAAACAATTTCAACGTAACAATATCAATAAACTGACAAGGACATCCACAGGGGATCACATAGTTAGAAAGATTAAATATTTATCAACGATGATCACTGAAGCTTGTTATTTTAAGAAGTGCAGATATAGTAGATGCGCATTAGCTCTATTGTGTTCAAGATTCAATTGAAAATAAGGAAAACAAATATACGTGATCATTAATAGCGGCAACAATGAGAATTCCCGATGGCACATAAAAAAATCACAGTGCAAAAATTCAATAAAACACTGAGGAAAGAAAAACAAACAAAATACTAAGATAAAATAAAAGACGAGAAAAATGGAACAACGACACAGCTTGTAAGGACCAAAAAAAAAAATAAAAAAATAAGAAAAACACTCTTACATTTACACCTTAGTAATTTTGAATGGTGGCGCACTTAATAAAACTCGTTTCCCTGTCACGGAAAAATGTATCTTAAGAAAAAATGTATTTGCAACAAAGTAACGAGAGATCTCTATTCTATATAATTAAGTTAAAACACCTAGCTGCCTATACTACTGTATTAAAAAAGTAAGTGTGCTTAACCAAATAAAAGAATATTCCTAAACTGTTATTTGCTCTGGCGCAGAACATCACTTTGTCTTCTTCTTCTTCTTGCGATCACATCTTTGATGATTACACCGTCAGACGAGTTCTCATGATGAATTCGACTGTTGTTTGAAGTTCCTCTTTAACTCCATATAGCTTTGAGTTTAGTGTTGAGTCATTGGGCCAGTATATCTTTCTTAACTGGTCATACAGAGGACAGTCCTGTAGAACATGCTCAGCATTTTGTTCGTTTAATCCACATGTGCACAGTGGTGAAGCAGACAATCGTAGCTTGTGCATGTGTTTATTCAGTTTGTTATGCCCTGTCCTGAGTCGAAAAATAGTTATCTGTCCCTGCCGGTCGAGAGTGTGATAGTCGTCTTTGGGTTGGTTCTGTTCTCTTCTGATAGTCTGGATAGCTCTCTTTTTCTCAAAGTATGTGACTTCATTATCTTCTTGTTCACATTCTCCTCCCTGTTTTGCAAGTTTACCTGCCTTTTCATTTCCGGGTACACCACAATGAGATGGTACCCACTGAAGTATGGTTCTCTTTTTGGCAGCTACCTTGTTTAGTTCATTTCTCAGATGCGGGAGTTTACCACCCTTGAGAGCTTGCAGGACAGACAGTGCATCTGTGAGGATGACTACCTGGTGGCAGTCAGAGTTGGTGTTATAAATCATATTTGCAGCTTGCTCTAGAGCTTGAACCTCAGCTGTATAGTTGGAACAGAATTTACCAGTGGGAATGTGCCTAGTCTCATAGTGGTTGTCAGGATAGGAGATAAAGATACCGGCACCTCCATTCCTAACAGCATTAGTTGCTGATCCATCTGTATAGGCATGTATCCATGATTGATCGGGATAGCTTTCTTGGATCATACTCAATGTAGCAGTTCGTTTTTGCAGATCATTATACTCACATCCACTTGTGAGACCACTGACTGATGTATTAATTTGGAGGGCACTGCTGGCCTGCTCCCATGGTACAGGGTATAGGGTGGGCTTCAGTGGTGTTGTCTTCATGGATAGGTCTTCTTGATGCTGTCTTATAAGTCTTTTCCCCCGATGCACAAAGCTGCTACGCTTTAGACGTCCCAATGCCAGATCATCTAGTCTTGCCTTCATTGGGTGCATTGGCATACTGTTGTAATTTTCCATCTGGATCATGGTTTTTGTGTCTCTTCTATGGGACAATGTCTGTAATCCAGCAACCTTCTGCATCTCTGTTATTGGTGTAGTTTTCATGGCTCCTGTAATGAGCCTGAGAGCTTGATTTTGCACCTTGTCCAAAGACTGCAGATGTGAGTTAGCAGCTGATGACCATGCTGCTGAGCTAAACTCTAAGTGTGGTCTTATTACTCCATTATAAATCTTCTTTAGATTTCGTTCATTTGCTCCCCAGTTGGTACCTGCTAATTTTCTGAGTATGCCTAGTCGTCTTCGGGCCTTTCCTTCTGCATTTTCAATATGCTTATTCCATGTAAGCCTTTGGTCAAATGTCACCCCAAGATAGGTGGGGTAGCTTTCTTCCTTGATCACGGTTGTCCCTAGGTGTATGTTAGCTGATTTGTCCTTGGGGGCGAGGGAGAACAGTGTTATGGAGGTTTTGTCTGTGTTTATTGTGATAAGCCATTTCTCTGC
Source organism: Oreohelix idahoensis (assembly GCA_024509875.1). NCBI lineage: Eukaryota > Metazoa > Mollusca > Gastropoda > Stylommatophora > Oreohelicidae > Oreohelix > Oreohelix idahoensis. The sequence continues at coordinate 330,813 of JAMPIV010019394.1, read as the reverse complement.
CCATGACACTAGCATGTCTGCTGCCCGCTGCATTCTATAATTTGCTGTGGTGACATTTTCATCAGCGCACCAGAGTACTAGGTCATCTGCATATAAGGCAGCTTTCACTCCTGCAGGGAGATCTTTCACCAGGTCATTGATGTAAACAAGGAAGAGTGTTGGGGAAATTACTCCTCCTTGAGGTACCCCCTGATGGAGCAACACTTTTCTGCTCTGCAGACCGTCAAGAGTGACTCTAGTTCTCCTGTTATGCAAGTATGACTGGATCCATTTCATCATGTTGCCTTGGATTCCACTTCTCCTAAGTTTTGCAATGAGGCCATCTTTCCACACCTTGTCAAAGGCCTGCTTGAAGTCGACCCAGATCGTTAGGACCTTTTTCTTCTCCTGGAAGGCATCTTCTATTGCTTGAGACAAGTAAGTAACTTGGTCTTCTATACTGTAGCATTCTCTAAATCCAGCTTGTTCCGGCACCAGGATCTGCTCAGACTCTAAATACCATTTCAATCTGTGGTTGACTATTCGCTCCATAGTCTTCCCAACACAGCTTGTGAGACTGATTGGCCGGTAACTTGCAGCCTCGGTCTTACATTTCCCTTTCTTTAGTATGGGTATTGTGATGGCTTCTCTCCAAACTTGGGGTACCGTTCGTTTCAACCAGCTGTGGTTGAATATCTCAAGCAGTTTTGTCTTTGCTGCTGAGCTCAGATTTACTAGCATTTCGTTGCTGATTTTGTCTGGGCCAGGTGACTTTTGAAACTTAAGCTTGGAAATAACCTTCTGTAGTTCTCCTAGTGTGATGGGTTCCCTCATTGGGGCAGGAGTATCTGTCTGTCCCATGGTTGCCAGTATTTCTTTTCTTATCTCTCTCTGATGATCTATGTTAATGGGTAAGTTGCTTTCTGAACTGTATCTTCTAGCAAACAAGTCTGCAGCTTGTTTTCCTCTGAAAAGTTTGCCACCTTCATCCAATGTGATAGTCTGCCTAGGTGAGGAACGCTCTTCATTTAGAGACTTGACTAATCTCCAAAGTTTCCTGCCGTCTTTCTCAAGGTTCAGCGATGCCGTTTTAGTTCTCCAGCTTTTCCGTTTTTCTTCTAGCTTTGTTCTCTGAAACTCTGCTACAGCCTTTTTCCATTTGTTGTGAGTTTCAAGTGAAGGCTGAGACTCTGCATCCTTTCTAGCCCTGTCCATAGCTTCCTGATGTTCTTGGAGTGTGTTGGACCAGTATGGTATGTAGTTACGCCGGCATCCTTTGGGAATGGTTTCTTTTGCAGCTTGTAGTATGCATCTGTTGAAGTCTTTTACCACTTCATTAATGTCTCTGTTCTGTACCTTGAGGGTAGACAGCAGCGTGTTCACCTGATGCCTGAATAAACCCCAGTTGGCTTTTTTTGTAGTTCCATCTTGTAATGGCTGGGCCTGTACTGAGAGTTGCACTCTGGACAGTAAGAAAGATTGGGCGATGGTCGCTTCCCCCTAGTTGGTCTCCTACTTCTCTACTAATAGATCCAGCTATATCTGGTGTGGAGAAGGCAAGATCTGGTGTTGAAGTTGTGTGCCATCCTCTGGAGTAGAAGGTAGGAGTATCTGTGGCATTATTGACTAGGATTAGGGAGTGATCATCTTGCCAAGTTTCAACCTCTTCACCCCTGTGATCCAGATGGTTATAGCCCCAGCTCTGGGAGTGGCTATTAAAGTCTCCAACTGCTATAAAGTTGGTGGCTGGTACCTGTATAGAGCTGAGACTCAGGGGTTTGTTGTTCGGACAGTAATAGTTCAGGAGTTCTATTTCCATCTTGTCTACCTTTATCTGCAACAGCTGATATTCTGCTCCATCCATGTAGGTTTTCCTTTCGTGTGCAGGAATGTTATTCCTTACAAGAGTAAGTACTCCTCCTTTTCGTCTATCTTTTCTGTCGGATCTGAAGCATTGATATCCCCTTATTTTAAAGGTTTGATCTGCTTTCAAGTGAGTCTCTTGGATACAGCAAACACTGACTTGCTTCTCATACAAGATGTTTTCAGCTCTGTCTTTTTGCTGTATCCAGCCTGCTTGCTGTTCACTCCCTCTGCATTCCAGTGCATCATGACAAGTGGCACTCTGGGTTTCTCTTTTTCTGTTTTGTTTCGGTCAGTAGTTCTCCTCCGCCGTCTGCTGACTCCACAAGACGGTCTAGAGGGTCCTCCAGTAGCTGAGGGTGGGCTCTGTCGAGGCTCAGAGCCCGGCACTGCACCTGCCTGGGGGAGCTCCACAGGGCGAGCACCAGTACGAGATTTATTTGACGGTGTACTCTCCATAGAAAAAAAAAAAGCGAGTTGCGTGATACTGTGGTTTCCGGTGCGCCTTCTGGCCCAGTATCTACGACTTTAGCACCTGTTCAACGGGAGAGTGGGCTCATCCCTAATCTGTTTATGTTCCCAGTAGTAGACTATTCGCAAGCAGCCTGGGGGTGTCACTGCTCTGCGCGGACCTTGTTTACCGAGGCGGCGTCCGAGCTCGTATGGTGAAAATATGGTTGCGTTATCATCAAAATAGCCCTGTCTTTCCCATGGCTTTTCTGCCATCCTGCAACTTTGAGTTAGGGAGTTCTGAGCTCCAGTCTCTTTCCCAGGCATTTTATCCTGGCCTGGCACGCATACAGAGGACCCCACTTCTGGTTCTAAGTTAGCAGTTGGGGATAGGTGGGGTAGCACACTGTGCATTCCCCGTCATCCAGGGGGCTCTCCAACTATGCAGAGCTTGCACAATGCTGTGCTCTGGTTCTGGGCTCTCCCAAGGAATCCTCACGTCCTGCACAGAGCCACTTCCAGATACCCACTACCTGCCAACCCTCCATTGTAGAAATCTCCTGCATGCGGCCATCCAGTCAAGAGCCAGTATTAAGTCTGGTGCCCAAGTGATCCCCCCAAGCTCAGTGTGCAATGCTGGGTTCTCATCATGCTGCAACACAGGGGGGATTGTGATGCTCAGCCATCTCTCTCAACTCTGCACCGATAAGTGACATCGGGGACTTAACTGTGCCTCAGTACTGGGAGGCCCCGTTTCCGGGTACACCACACACAGCCAATTGAGGCAACGGTCGCCGTGGGCGTATCACTTTGTAAAGTAGCAGAATTATCTGGAGACAATGGCAAGAAGTGTTAGAGACGCCTAGCTTATATACGGTAGTTAGATCAAGTCTGCAGGTGTTCAGGCGTGTGCATTGATGGCAGCGTAAGGTCATGGGGAGTTGTCTCCCTGGCGTCTCTTGATAAAAGAAAGTTGCGACACTGGTGGTCGGTCATTCAAACGACCAGAGTTCGCGATTCTAGACGTGCTCCGACACATGAAAGGCGCCGTCCAGTTTCTCTCTGAATCAAAGAATCAGGGAACATTGCGGTCACCCACAAGAAAGGAGACTAAAAAGATCTTTAGCTGGGTGCCGATGCACGTGTGCAAAGGGGTGGAATTTAGCCTGTCCATCGTAAGAGTAACTCGGCTAAATCCAGAAATAAAGCTGTAGGATCTATTACAAAGAAAAATTGGAAGGAGGCAAAAATATAGAATAAGACAGAGGCGGACCACTCAGCTAAAAGTGAAGCGGTTCACATTCAATTTACGACAGACACATTAGCAGAAGAAGTATTACAGCAAAACAAATTAACATTTTTGAACATCCAAAGAGTATAAATTGATCAGACTTCGTGCCACATCACCGGAACGACAGACATGAGAATGACAAAGAAAACGATTAATCAAAGTTGTAGGAAATATTCTCATGAGTAAAGAATACATCATGTTATAGACCACACAAAGCGGCCAGAAATACAATTACAACTTCTAACGCCGCCTAGTGGCGAGAATGAAAGAATAAAGACGAAGTAAAACAGACTGAGAACGGCTACATTATCTTTACTTTGAGAATGGTATCAATGAAGGGCAGAAATGTTAAAAAGGCAATAATGACTATTCCTTTACCCTGATGAAATAAAGATTTCGTTCGTTACCTTTCAGAGTTTCATGAAGCACATGCCGTCAGTAAATACACGTCAAACCGTCATGTCCTGTGCCATCCCGTCCAGGTCTCTCCGTGCTTTCTTTGGCTCCTTCCTGTCTAACTCCCATCTCCATGTGCTTCTGATCTCCCTTTACTTCTGTTACCCTTGGGACTCAAGGACAAGACAGCACTCGAACGATATGACAGCCCTCTACAGTGTCACACTCAAAATGAGAAGACACTGGAAGGTACCAGACAGGATGGCTCGCTGAGAACAATAACCAAACACAGGGAAATCAAATGATGGACAAAATATGTTTTAAATGTACTGGCATGACCTCTATCTCTTCAAACAGGAGATATACCGGAGCCAGTAGATGGGTTAAAAAAAACAGCACCAAGTTAATATTGCTAGAAGATATGAAAAAAAGTGTTAAAAATGTATATCTGGCATATATCTTTTAAAAAAAGACGTACACTGTAAAATCTGTGGATGTTCAAAACCGTTAATTTGTTTTGTTGTAGTGCTTCTGCTAATGTGTCTTAATATTGATGTTTGTTCTGCCTGCATAAAGTCTTGAAGACCGTTGATTCAGAAACACAAAATCCTACGTCAGATATAATAAAAGGTCGTCGATACAGAACAAAAAAACTTGAAAGACGGGAATAGATAAAATAATACAGTTGCTAAAGATGTGAATATTGGATAGTTCAATGACATTTTTGTATTAAATCTTTTGAAACATTTGACAAAACTGTCTGAGAGTGTCATATTATGGGACACAACGAAAGGACACCTAAGGCATTTCGAAAATTTGAAAAGCATCAGTTATTTTTTGTCGCTTGCATCAAATTTCTCTGTCTCGCCTGTGGGAATTCATCCACATCGATTGGGCAGAATATAAGTGAAATTAATTATACTCAACAGCAAAATCAAAATAGAACAAGGAAGTTTCTGGTTAAGTAGATTTCCCCCAGACCAGATAAATTCCCGCCAACAAATGGATTTTAAAATAATGTTGCATCCGTATGTAAACAAGAGGCAGGGGCTATATTTATTTTTATGGCCCATTCAGTGACAAAGCAAATATTAAAAAAATAAACTAGCGAACATCACAAAACCAAACAAAACAAAACAAAACACCCAACAGTGCCCGATGCTAATCTGAAGAAGCAAACAAAGCACAGAATAGTTAAAATCATAATATAATACTGAATGAGAAACACCACGCTCTCACCTGTCAAACTGTCCTACGCCGCCACCTGACACACTCAACTATCACACACGCACGCACTCATGCGTGTCATCCAATGCGACTAGTAAGGTGTTGTGCATGAGGCTGGCAACCTCACCATGTAACACAGGTTGCTACGGAAACCACTACTGCCCTAGTATATGAATACTTAATATGGAGGCAAACCACACTGTTGGCCCCATGTTCCCTCAGGAGCGGAGAAGAGAAATATATACCTTGAAGTGAGCCCACGTGCTCTCACAACCATTCCTCACATAACCATAATTAAATAATCATCAAATGGACATAAAATAATATTCAACTATATGTACAACAAATACTCTCAGTAATGAGAATAAGCTACTACCTCGTAACCGATCCACATCAGTATTCGCTACTGCATTCTGAAGCATGTCGTATGTGACGACTGGTGCGCCTGGCAACAAGCGTGTCGTATATGACCACTGGTGCGACTGGGAATCTCATCACATGAAACACCTCGTTACCGAAACAAATCACTGCCATAGCATAAAAATGCTTCTTGTCGGCTTGTGATAGACACCAGCCACATTGGAGCAACCAGAGAAACACATGTCTCAACAAAGGAGTGGCCTAGCACTCTCCAGAAATCTAAATAAATATTCTCACCTCACAGTAACCCATTAAATATATACAGTAGAATTATGAATAAACGTGAAATACACTAAATTACTCTTACATAAAGAATACAATATAATTATTCTCGACTTAAGCCAAACTGGGACTAAATACACAACGTGCCACATGGCGTAACATTTACCAAGAAAACTCTCTCTTTCCTTTACTGGGGAACATTATCTTTATCTGCTTCCCACCCCCGTCTCAATTCACACAATATAAAACTGCGTAACATTAAGTGATAACTAAGAGTGTTACCGCAGACCCCTCGCGCCGCTTTTATACAATCACCACGTGGCTCTCCCTGTTGCCATCTTCCCAACTAGTTAATATTATCTAAATTGCAGTTTCTGATAACATTTCTGTCCAGTTTCATGTATAAAACACTCTCCTACTAAATTTGCCCGGTCTGATGGATGAAATACTTGCTCTTAAACTCTCACATCTGTGATTTGGGCTAGCATGCCTCATAAAACCTATCCAGACATTATTTTCACTCAATTATATTTCAAGACTAAATCATAATGTCCTAAAAAGACATTTCCTTTGGAAACACATCTATCTATATCACTAAACATTAAAACAGACTCGTGCTGAATATAATTTCAGACTTCTAGAAAACTAACGCTAATTTAAATTAACTCACATGTCATGTCTTTGTGTTCTTCTGTGTGGGTACACAGCGCGCCTCGTTTCGTTCCCCTCTTGTCTGGACTGATACTTCTGAAAGGTCGCTGCTGGCCTTCGTATGCTTTATATAGACTGCTAAGCCTAAACACTCAACTTAGTCCGCGCGCGCCGTAATCGCGCTACTTAAATAACACTCGCGATATATTGCTTTAGGAATAGCGAAAACACAAATAAAACCTACAGCTATTATCAAATAACACAATTCTACACCACAACTATATGTAGGCTTTATTGTGGCCTAATAACATATCTTCTACTTCATCAATCTTGAAGAATTTACATCTCAGCATGCTTCGCGCACTTCTAAAATACATGGGCAATAAATCTGCCCAAAAACAGGTAGGGGGCGGGCGTCTCCTTTTCGGCCCCATCACACATCTCCCTCCTGATTTTGTTGTCGTCCCGACAACATCACTCACTCTGGCGCTTCAGTTGTAACCTCTCAGATCGTCTCGGGGCAGGACCCTCTATTGGCTGCAGGGCATACCAGCCTGGTTCGGGCATTAGACCATGCACGTCTTCCCCAGGATCGGTCTCATCTGGCGAAGCTGGTGCCTCAGGTAGGCCTAGTGTAGCATCTACCAGATTCGGAGAATCATCTTTGTCCTCACTTCGTCTCAGTTCGTGCGCCGCAACCCTCATCTTCAGATCTTCATTGCCTGCTGGCCTTATCACATAAGGACCACCGCTTGCTTCTGGAATTGACGATACAATGAATTCGTCGTTGGACCACACGTCTTGTATTTTGGCCCTGTCAGTGTAGTGCACTCTTTTCCGCACTCTTTCACCCACTCGCAATGGTGTGGGGCCTGGAAGCTGATTACTTCTCTCCCTCCTGTCAGCGGCCATTTTCTGCATTCTCTCTGCAGCTTTTTGGTGGGCTATGTGCAACCTCTCTAGGTGACCTTGCAGCCACTCGTCAGTTGTCTCCGGCTCTTCATCTGGGCGCGTGCCTATCATGAAGTCTAGAGGAAGCCTCGGCTCTCTGCCGAAGAGGAGGTAGTATGGTGAGTACCCTGTCGAAGAGTGGGGGGTAGAGTTGTAGACCATAACCACCTCCGCTAGATGCTCAGACCACCTTCGCTTCTGGTCGGCTGTCATGGGTCTCAGCAGATCATGCAACGTCTTGTTGAAGCGCTCGCACTGCCCGTTGCCCTTAGGATTGTAAGCTGTAGTACGGCTCTTGTGGACTCCATATACCTTGCACAGCTCTGCGACTACCGCTGACTCGAAGTTCCGGCCTTGATCAGAGTGTATCCTCTGAGGAGCTCCGAGATACTGGAACCACTTTTCCACCAGGGCCTTGGTGACTGTTGTTGCTTTTTGGTCTCTTGTTGGTATAGCAATGGTGTACTTGCTGAACACATCTGTCAGCACTAATACATTCTCAAACCCTTTGGAATCCCGCTCTAGCAGTGTGAAATCCATTGCTACAACCTCAAGCGGTCTGGAGGCAATCAAGTTTCCCGATGGCCTATGAAACTTCAGTTGAGGTGCCTTGGCGACGTTACATCGGTTGCATCTGCGACAAAAGACGTCAACATCAGCTGTGATGCCTACCCAGAAGCACCTACTTCTCAGCAACTGCAGCATGCGCTCTCTTCCCTGATGGCCCACCCTGTGAGCAGAGTCTAGTATCCGTGGTTTCATGGACTCAGGTATTACCAGTTGTTTTATGCTGGATCCATCTGATCCCTTCACTGTCCGGTATAACAACCCATCTGTCACTTCGAGCCGGTTACTCTGATTAAGTAGTTTCCTTGCAGCCAAGGGGATCTTTCGAGCATCTTTTCCTGCAGGTCTGGTGCCATCCTTTACCATCTTCCTAACCATCGCTACCACATCATTCGCTCCCTGGAGATTTATCAATTCCTCACGCGAATAGGTGGGAAATGCTTGAGTGGTTGCTGGTGCTGTGGTTGATTCGGCCGGTACCCTTTCACTGATATCTTTCTGGCTTGTTGCTGTCATCAACCCTATCTCATATGGTATCTGGGTAAACTCTCCGATAACCTCAGCTGTTATGCCACTTATTGCAACATCTGCGTCATCCTCCAGTTCCTCGCCTGCGGTTTCAGTAGGAAAACGGGACAAATAATCTGCATTTCCATTGGCTCTTGCTGCCCGATGTCGGATTGTGTAGTTAAACATCGCCATCTGGGCCATCCATCTCTGCTCTATAGCTCCCAGTTTAGCTTTCTCCCAGAAGGCCAGACCCCTATTGTCTGTAAATACCTCTACTTGTGATCCTAGCAGGTAACCTCTGAACTTCTCAGTCATGGCCCACTTAAGACCTAGCAGTTCCAGTCTCATACTGCTTTTTGAGTTTCTTTCAGAGGGTCGAAGTGTGCGACTTGCATATGCCAAGACTTTCTTTGTTCCATCTTGTACTTGCGAGAGAATTGCTCCCAATCCTTCAAATGATGCATCTACCTCCAGGATAAATGGTAGCGAGAAGTTAGGGAACCCTAGTAGCGGTGTGGAAGTTAGTGCTTTTTTCGGTGTCTCAAAGGCTACAGCACACTCTTCTGTCCACAACTCTCCTATGGGTGACTTACTTCGTCTTTTAGTCTGCATGCCTTGATTGAGCGCAGCTACTAAATCATGTAGCGGTTTGGCTATCTTTGCAAAGCCCGGCACAAATCTGCGGTAGTAACTGGCCAATCCCAGGAATGACCGTAACTCAGTCTGGGAACGTGGTACAGGGGCCTCTTGAACAGCCTTCACCTTGTCTTCCATAGCTCCTATCCCATCTGCTGATATAGTATGCCCCAAGAATTCAATTGTCGTCCTAAACAGCTTACACTTTCCCCCATTCAACTTCAGCCCTAGCTGGCGTAGCTTAGAGAATACTTTCTCCAGTCGGCTCAAATGGTTAGTGAAGTCAGCAGAGTACACCAAAATGTCATCAAGGTATACTAGTATCAGCTGGAACACTAAACCATGCATACTGCTCTGCATTAATCGTTGAAAGGTGCTGGCCGAGTTGGCTAAGCCCATAGGCATCCTGGTGTATTCATAAAGTCCAAAAGGGGTAGTGAAGGCGGTTTTCTCTTGGTCTTTCTCATCCATTGCTACTTGATAGTAACCACTTGCCAGATCAAGCGATGAGAATATATTTGCTCCTCCTAACGCATCCAGGTACTCATCTACTCGGGGTAGAGGGTATGCATCCCTCTTCGTCTTGCTGTTGAGTGCCCTGAAGTCTACGCAGAGTCTAAGCCGACCATCTTTCTTCCGGACCAAAACTATTGGGGAGGCCCAAGGACTGCAACTCTCCTTGATTATTTGTTTGTCAAGCAATCCTTGTAGGTGATCCTGTACCTCTTTATAGAAAGCAGGAGGTATTCTCCTGTAAGGCTGCTTAACTGGGGTGTCATCTGTTAATGGGATGGTGTGCTTTACCCTGTCCGTGTACCCTACATCTGTCTCATCTGTGGCAAAAAGATCGGCATAGCGTCTCAACAATGCTCTTACTTTCTGCTCCTCAGTCTCACTGCCCTCAAACCCGGTCAGGTCAATTGGGCACATCTCTTGCTCTGGATTTGCGTATGGTGGACTTGCTGACATTTCTACCTCTTGAGCTCCTACAACTCTGAAATATGTGCTATAGTCCACCCCAGCTTCTGTCAGTATTCCTGCTTGTGTCCCGGGAGCTAAAAACAAGTCCTCATCTCCCAAATTTATGGCCTGAATATCACAGGACCCACTTCTAAGAACAGTCAATGTATGACTCATAATCAGCCCTCTGTGTTCTAAGTCTCTGTTTGGCTCAAAGAGAAAAGTACTTTCTGACTGGCCTCCTCCCCTGCATTTGACTGTTATGGCCCTGATCGATCGAGCAGGTATGTGGGTTTGCTTTCTCCCAGCTACCCATACTTTTATAGAGTCTGATTTCTGCGTCATCTCCTGATCCCTTGGAGGGTTCCATTTTAGTATGTTCTGTATGTTTGGGATTTCCACAAGGACATTAGTACCTATAATCCCTGGTGTTTTCTTCTGGTTTCTAGGTCCTTGTACTTCCTTGACAACATAAACCCACAGTTTTTCAATACTGTGCACCCAACTTGTATGTCCACCACTAAGTGACCAATATATGGAATGGTGGCACCATTTGCTGCTGTCAGGCGCACCCATCTACCCTCCTCCTGGGGATTTGGTCCGCTGCTGGTCGACATTTCCTGTGATGGTTGAATCTCTAACCTTCCTTCTGAGTGGCGGTCCTTCTGCCTGCGCTCCACTTTGTGTGATGCCCTAGCCGCAGAGTTACCAAACGGACAGCTCGCCACTAAATGTTGTGCTGACTTGCATTGGAAACATCTTCTAGGTAGAGGACCACATGGACACCTGGCAGCTATATGATTCCCAAAATCAGCGCAGTTATAGCACCTGATTCTCTGGCTGCCATTCCATAAATGACGTTTCTTTCTACTTCTGTACCTGCGGCTGTCCCCATGGCGTCTAGAGATGGTCCTCCTGTTAATGATCCCCACTTGCCGCACCAACATCTCAGTCTCCCTATTATTTGGAGAAACAGGCCCTTTCCTTCCATTTACATTCTTCCTCATGCCAACCTGTAATTGTCTGCTCCCTCTACCTGTACTCTTTCTATTTGAGTCACAAAGCTCCCCTTCCACAGCCTGACTCCCAGCCACAGAGGGGTCTAGTTTAGTGCTTGTTGTGGGCATTCCCTCTGGACGTGCCCTAAATTTTTGCACCGAAAGCATCGGATGGCCCTCGCCGGCCTTCTATGCCTATCTTGCATTTCAGCCATCTGGCGCTTCAGCTGTGCGACCTCTGCTCTGAGTTGCTCCACTTCGGCATTTCCTTCATGTGACCTGGGTGCCATTTCTTCGTCGGATGCGGTGACTGTGGCTATCCCAGCTCTTGCTGTTTGACCACTCCCAGTCCATCTCAGAGCATCATCTCTTATGGACACAAATGATACTGCAGGGTCGTGCCGGACCCTGTCCTCCATCATTCTCCGCGTCAAGTCGTCCCTCAGACTGGCAACAAACTGGTCCCTTAGCACTGTTTCGTCAAGCTTGACACCACTGGCTTTCTCCTGCGCCCCTGCTGCCTGCTCAAATATCTCATGCAGCCTATAGGCAAACTCACGCACCAATTCCCGTGGCCCTTGGTACGCTGAATAAAATAGCGCCATTAGTTCCTGGGTGCTCCTCGATTCTCCATACACCCTGAGTATGGCCTGAAGCATTGCCTCCGGGTCATTGTCTCTTACTTGTATCCGCAGCTCCCTGCGGACAACTGGGGTCACACTGTCGAGTATCACATCGGTTTGATCCTCCTTACTCATGTAGCCGGACCTCCACGCAGCTCTAACCTCCCTTGCATATGTCGTGGAATATTCTAATCCACATATATAAATTATCAAGTAAATATAAAGCCTAATAAATACATATAATAAATAAAGGAAGAAGAATGGTAAAGAACAGTGCTGTCACAATGACAGTACTCGAAATCCCCTTTGTTTTATGCTTCGTCTGCAAATTGTAACGTTTCCACGTTAAATATAGGCCTTCTGCAACATACACGCGTTTCCCAAACACACAATAAAATGTGCTGCCTTTCTAAGAAAAACCTTGAAATATGCAAGTTGACCTAAATTTTAAATTCCATTCATGTCTTTTTCTACACTGCGTTACCAAAACGAACGAACAGATGGACTAAAGGATAAAGAGAGAGGGAGGGCTGAAAATCAGGAACGCATGCAACACGCGTCGCGCGATACACAAATGCTGCCATCACGCGTGTAAGACTACATGCACTAATTTTTTTTCAGACGGACAGTGATAAAATACACTACCCTTCCCAGACAGCACATCTTCGAAACAGGAGGTAGAAAATACATATTTTGAACGCAGCCACGTAGCTCTTTTAAATTTGGATATTTGGGTTCCTTAGGGCTTGCTGACAAAGAATATGTAAAACGTTACGCAAATAGTCCAGGAATTAATAAATTATAACCAAAATAAAATAGTGGGGATGCCTGACAACACAAAATCATTTCTGCTCATAAAATTTTTTATAACGTGTTTGAAAAAAACCTTACGTTACATAAATAGCCTACCATGTAAACTCCAAATTGATTGGAGCGCAACAAATGAAAAACTAACCACGATTGGTCGGGCTATAAATACTATCCTTCGTTGTTAGGGGAGACGTAAAAAGGTAACATTTTTTCAAACACTTGTCGAAACGTGGCCTCATTGGCTAGACTCGCTGATATACTCACTTAGGAGCGTTAGTTCGAGACCACTAGTGCAAATAAGCTTGATAAAGCGACAGTGCGTTGAAGCCAGCTCACATTTTTGCTAAAATAAAAGCCTGGAACATAAGCAGATGGGAATTTGTGCCAGTATTTTGTGCCAGAATTCATTGCTAATCAACGTATCTGTGTTTATTCTATGAATTGTGGTAAGCTTGAACCATTCAGTATCTTTTAATGAAAATTGAATGTGAATTGTTAATTTATGCCTGTATATATATGTGTAGTTCAGTGGCAAACAGGAGATAAAGCCTATATGCTCCAGCCTGAACAGAAAGTGTCGGAGGAAAGTAAAACTGCATGGAATGACCAAACAGTACACTGACACCTAGATGATTGACTAGAAAGAAATAATGCTGGAATTGCAGAGGCGTGGTAACCATTAAGGAGGTAAATACTGGTATAAAGTATTGCAGATGAAGCTGACAGTTGGCCTAACGCTCTGAACTCAATGTTTGTGATGTGTTGTGATCAGTGTAAAAGAGAGTATAAGTTAGTTATGAAGTAGAAGGTACATCCTTCTTGATTTCAGGGACCGTGGTCTTGATGGTACTGAGCAGCACATGGTCAGAGCTTTGCTGAATCCAGAGTCGGACAGCATACTGCTTGGTCTTTTTAGCTATCAGTGAGGGGTCTCCAGAGCCCAGGGGAGAATTCGAGCAGAGGAGTCCTTTCCTGCCGCCATCACGCAAGATAAGCTGATTTGGCCAGCTGAGCTCAACATTATGTCCCCTCATCTTGAAATGACTTTATAAAAATAACATTCAGAGGGGAATTTAATTGTCTTAATATCAGGAACTGAGAACATCTCCAATACTAGTCCCAAAAGACAAACTATTGAAGTCATGATGACATATACCAACAGAGCTTGAACAAAACAAAACCAGTATTACCTCATATTACTACTACACAACTGACACACATAGGATATTTTTAATAATATATGTCACTACAATATTCATATTGATAAAGTCTGTACATATACTTGTAATTAAAATTGATTGTGATTCCTGGTTCCTTTGTATTTGAATCAGGACACATATACCTTTATGACAAAAATGAATACATATTGTTATTTGAAAAGTTATCAGTGACTCCTTAAGATATCCTCATAGAGTGTTATATGTATGTGAGTGTCACAGTGTTGTCAAGAGTAGTGGATTAAATTAAATTGTTTATCTGTCTGTTGTTGTGACTTACACTTCATCATACACATACCCTAGACACATAACGTAGTCATCACACTATTCCAGAATAATTCTGACTGAGATATATAGATATGTGGTAGCAAGTAAGGTTATCTATAATACACTACTCTTAATAGATATAGATACCTTCACAGCTGATCTCAGTCAGTACACTAAGTCCCCTATAAATATTTATAACATCCCACTTCACCACATATATTGGGGTCTCGCTCTTGGGATTTTGAATCTTTCCCTATTAAAAATATTGGGGGTAATTCACTTCAGGGAATATAAGAATTAAAAGGTATCCTTGGGTGGAATTAAATAAGGTTGAGCTCACGGTGCCTGTGTTGTCCATTATATATATTTAGAATTTGAATTGTTGGTTAGACATTGTAGAAATTTACCTGATAGACAATGGCGGACCTGGCCAAGTTTCGATCTGCTGCTGTACAGACTGCAAAAGAGTTAGGATTAGATGGGCAAGTTATGGTTGCCTATGTCACTACGGAATGTGACAAATTTATTGAACGCGAAGAAAGAAGATTAGAAAAAGAGGCCGAAAGAAAGTTAGAGGCTGAGACTAAGAGGTTGCAAGCTGAGGCTGAGACTAAGAGGTTGCAAGCTGAGGCTGAGACTAAGAGGTTGCAGATTGAGGCTGACAAAGAGGCTAAGAAATTGGAAGCAGAAAGAGAAGACAAAAGATTAGCTGCAGAAAGGGAAGCCGAGGAAAGAAGACAGGCTGCAGAAAGGGAAGCAGAAAAGGAGGAGAAGAGATTACAAAGGGAACATGAGTTACGACTAAGGGAGTTTGAGTTTCAGGGCCATGCTCCTGAAAATGGTGCCAGTCCCTTTGCCTCTGATGCCACTGCTAGCCAAGGAGCCTCAACCTCAGCTATGAATTTTCATTTAGATCATTTTGTTGAGAAAGACGATGATATAGAGAGCTACCTAAATAGGTATGAACTATTAGCTACCACGTATGGGTTAGAGAGAGAAAGGTGGAGCTTAAAGTTATCTCAGGGACTTCGTGGGGCAGCTTATGAAGTTTTTGCAAAAATGAGCAGAGGTGATCAGGAAAATTATGACATGCTAAAGCAGGCTCTTTTGTTAAGGTATGAAAAGAATGCAGAATTTTATAGGAAAAAATTTAGGAATGCTAGACTACTGTCAGGTGAAACCTATCACCAGTTCTCTGCACGAATAGAGACATACTTGGAGAAATGGACTTCTCTGGGGAAAACCCAAGATCTTAAGGAAATGGTCCTTATAGAGCAATTAAGAGAGTCCATGGCTCCAGACCTGAGAAAGTTTCTCATGGAACAAGGTGCAGAGAGGCTGGGTGAGTTGCTAAATGTTGCTGAAAGGTATCAAGCAGCTCAAGCAGAGGTAACAGGTAATAAAAAGAAACAAGTGGATAACTTTAGGGCACCACAGAACTTTAATAAATTTGATCCTAAGGATCAAAATAAAGGTAAGCACCAATTTGATAGGCCACGGTATGAAAATAAAAATAAATTCCCACAATTCGATGAAAGGAAATATGATGAAAGAAAATCTTTCAACCAAGGAAAAAGGTGGTGTAAAAATTGTAAGATGAACAATCATGACACTGACCATTGTAGAAGGAAACCTCCTCATTTTGCTGCTATGACATCGGGGAAAAAGGAAAAGAAGGGCAAACCTGAAGAATTACAGGAACCATACCACCCCCCAGTGTGTGAAGATGTCATCTGTAATGGTGTCACTATAAGATGTTTATATGATACCGGTTTAGATTACGATTCCGTTGTGAGTTCTCACCTGGTGCAGGCCGATCAATACACCACAGAAACAGTGGAGATTCAAACTGCAACCAAGGATGTAGCTACCATGACACTTCCCGTCGCCCGAATAAAAGTGAAAACGCGATATGTGGAAGGAATCATAAAAGCAGCAGTGATAAATGAGCCAATCTACCCTCTAATATTGGGGTGTAGATATGTCTTCTTGGGGAATCCCAAGAGACCTGTGATATTGGCAACAGTGCAGACCAGATCACAGTCAAAGAAGGAGGAGGATAATCCCATAAATACTCACCCAGATGAGATGAGGAAGGCACAGGCTGAGGACAAAACACTCAAGCCATGTTTCAAGAAGTTGCCCAAATCTCATACACCTCCAGGCAAGGGAGAGTTTTATATGAAGAACAAACTGATATATAGGAAGGCTGGATCTGAATCCAATGGTCACGGACAGCTGGTCCTTCCCACTTCATATAGGACTAAAGTGTTGGAACTAGGGCATGCGATTCCCTTCAGTGGTCATATGGGAATCAGCGCAACAGGACAGCGAATAGCTTGTCACTATTTCTGGCCAGGAATAACTGAAGATATCAAACGATATGTAAAATCCTGTCCAGAGTGCCAACGAGTAGCACCTAAACATTGGACTGCACCAGCAACTCTGGGGGAAATGCCCATAGTGGGAACACCCTTTGAGAGAGTTGCCGTGGATCTTGTGGGACCTCTCACCCGAACCAAGAGAAGGAACAGCTACATTCTGACTCTGGTGGACACTTGTTCTATGTGGGGAGAGGCAGTAGCCCTGTCATCGATTGATTCCAAACATGTGGCAGAGGCATTGCTCACAATTTTCACAAGGTTAGGCTTTCCCAATCAAATCTTGACTGATAATGGCTCTCAGTTCAAGGAGAAACTAACTGAAGAAGTTTTCAGGATCTTCCAGGCCAAACACTTCCATTGTAGTGTGTATCATCCCCAAGGGAACGGCCAAGTGGAAAGATTTAACGGCACATTGATGTCGATCCTGAGAAAGTTGGCACACGAAAAACCAGATACATGGGACCAGTACCTGCACGCCGCCCTCTTTGCTTATCGGGAGGTACCCCATAGTTCAACCGGTATGGCCCCGGCAACATTATTGTTTGGAAGGCCAATAAAAGGTCCACTTGAAGCTTTGTTAAGAACGTGGACTGATGAAAAGGCAGAGGAAAACATTACATCTTCATACCAATATGTGAATGAGCTGACCACTCGGTTGAAAACTGGCTGGAAACTTGCCAATGAAAATTTGAAACAAGCCAGGAAGAAACATGCTGCCTATTATAACAGGAAGGCGAAAGACAGAAATTTGGCTGTGGGAGAGAAAGTACTGCTTCTTTTGCCCGGGAGTCAGAATAAGTTACAAATTGGATGGCAGGGTCCATATACAGTTTTAGAGAAGGTATCTAGAACAAATTATAAGATAGATAAGAAGGGGAAAGAAAAAATCTATCATGTGAATCTCCTGAAGAAATATTTGGAAAGAGAACATCAGGAAGAGACACACTTGTTGACCTTGTCCATCGCCATGGAGATGAAAAAGGAACCACTTTCCTCATTTGAATATCCATTACACCCCTGTGAGACAGCAGCACAGGTGAAAATCAGTACACATTTAACGAAAACTCAGAAAGAGAGAGTGCAACAGGTTCTAAATAATCATGCAGAGGTGTTAACAGACCGACCAGGGCATACAAACCTATTGGAATATGATATGAAACTAATAGACTCCACACCTGTCTGTATGAAACCATATTCGATTCCGTTTGCTAAGGAGAAAGCTTTGAAGGAAGAGATAGACTATCTGTTGAAGGAAGGAATTATTTCGCACAGTGAGTCTTCGTATAGTTCCGGTGTTGTACTCTTAAGGAAGCCCTCTGGAGAACATAGACTCTGTATAGATTACAGGAGACTGAATGCTATTACAGAAGGACAGGTGGATCCATTGCCGGATACAAATCAGCTGTTTGCCAGGCTAAATAAAGCTAAATATTTCTCAAAAGTGGATCTGAGTAAAGGATACTATCAGATTCCAGTAAAGCCTGAGGTTAGACCATACCTAGCTTTTAGTACCTCAGAAGGACACTATGAGTTTAATAGATTGCCATTTGGATTGAAGAATGCGCCTAGTGTCTTCTCTAGAATGATGAGAAAATTATTGGATCCTCTGAATAATCCCTGTATAACAAATTTTATGGATGATATCCTTATAGCAACAGAAACATTTGAGGAACACATTGACTCTCTGAACATGCTGTTTGATCGACTTGGGAAGGCAAATTTAACAGCCCGACCAACCAAATGTTGCGTTGGATGTAAAGAATTGGAATTTTTGGGACACACAGTTTATCAGGGAAACATGACCCCTGACCCAAAGAATTTAGAGAAACTACAGAAAGCCCCGAGACCACAAACCAAGAAGGACGTGAGATCCTTTGTCTCATTATGTGGTTTCTACCAGAAGTATATCAAAAACTTTAATTCCATATGTGCACCGTTAACTGAATTGACACGTAAAGGACATCCAGATCGCATTACATGGACACCACAATGTGAAATGACTTACCAAGAATTGAAGGAAAAGCTCACAAGTAAACCCATTTTGAAATTACCTGACTTAAGTCAAGAATTCATAGTAAGGACGGATGCAAGTAATATTGGGTTAGGTGCAACTCTACTACAGAAATCAGATGCATTGGATGGGGAATTAAGCCCAGTGGCATATGCTAGCAGAAAGTTGAATAAAGCTGAAATCAACTACTCAACTAGCGAAAAAGAATGTCTTGCAGTAATATGGGCAATAAAGAAATTCAATATTTATCTATATGGGAAGGCATTTAAGTTGCAAACAGACCACAAACCTTTATCGTTTCTAGCACAGGCTAAGCATGAGAACTCTAGGTTACTCCGATGGTCTTTACTTCTGGCTCCCTATAATTTTAGCATTGAGTATATATCTGGAAAAACCAATTTGGGAGCGGATTTTTTAAGCCGCCATCCGTGTGATGAGAATCACCTTAAACCCCAGAAATAATAATAAATTTCTCTATGTGTATATAGAATAAAGGACTGACATATAATGTCTGTTTTAAGAGGGGAGGTGTCGTGGAATATTCTAATCCACATATATAAATTATCAAGTAAATATAAAGCCTAATAAATACATATAATAAATAAAGGAAGAAGAATGGTAAAGAACAGTGCTGTCACAATGACAGTACTCGAAATCCCCTTTGTTTTATGCTTCGTCTGCAAATTGTAACGTTTCCACGTTAAATATAGGCCTTCTGCAACATACACGCGTTTCCCAAACACACAATAAAATGTGCTGCCTTTCTAAGAAAAACCTTGAAATATGCAAGTTGACCTAAATTTTAAATTCCATTCATGTCTTTTTCTACACTGCGTTACCAAAACGAACGAACAGATGGACTAAAGGATAAAGAGAGAGGGAGGGCTGAAAATCAGGAACGCATGCAACACGCGTCGCGCGATACACAAATGCTGCCATCACGCGTGTAAGACTACATGCACTAATTTTTTTTCAGACGGACAGTGATAAAATACACTACCCTTCCCAGACAGCACATCTTCGAAACAGGAGGTAGAAAATACATATTTTGAACGCAGCCACGTAGCTCTTTTAAATTTGGATATTTGGGTTCCTTAGGGCTTGCTGACAAAGAATATGTAAAACGTTACGCAAATAGTCCAGGAATTAATAAATTATAACCAAAATAAAATAGTGGGGATGCCTGACAACACAAAATCATTTCTGCTCATAAAATTTTTTATAACGTGTTTGAAAAAAAACCTTACGTTACATAAATAGCCTACCATGTAAACTCCAAATTGATTGGAGCGCAACAAATGAAAAACTAACCACGATTGGTCGGGCTATAAATACTATCCTTCGTTGTTAGGGGAGACGTAGAAAGGTAACATTTTTTCAAACACTTGTCGAAACGTGGCCTCATTGGCTAGACTCGCTGATATACTCACTTAGGAGCGTTAGTTCGAGACCACTAGTGCAAATAAGCTTGATAAAGCGACAGTGCGTTGAAGCCAGCTCACATTTTTGCTAAAATAAAAGCCTGGAACATAAGCAGATGGGAATTTGTGCCAGTATTTTGTGCCAGAATTCATTGCTAATCAACGTATCTGTGTTTATTCTATGAATTGTGGTAAGCTTGAACCATTCAGTATCTTTTAATGAAAATTGAATGTAAATTGTTAATTTATGCCTGTATATATATGTGTGTAGTTCAGTGGCAAACAGGAGATAAAGCCTATAATGCTCCAGCCTGAACAGAGGGTGTCGGAGGAAAGTAAAACGGCATGGAATGGCCAAATAGTACACTGACACCTGGATGATTGACTAGAAAGAAATAATGCTGGAAGTGCAGAGGCGTGGTAACCATTAAGGAGGTAAATACTGGTATAAAGTATTGCAGATGAAGCTGACAGTTGGCCTAACGCTCTGAACTCAATGTTTGTGATGTGTTGTGATCAGTGTAAAAGAGAGTATAAGTTAGTTATGAAGTAGAAGGTACATCCTTCTTGATTTCAGGGACCGTGGTCTTGATGGTACTGAGCAGCACATGGTCAGAGCTTTGCTGAATCCAGAGTCGGACAGCATACTGCTTGGTCTTTTTAGCTATCAGTGAGGGGTCTCCAGAGCCCAGGGGAGAATTCGAGCAGAGGAGTCCTTTCCTGCCGCCATCACGCAAGATAAGCTGATTTGGCCAGCTGAGCTCAACATTATGTCCCCTCATCTTGAAATGACTTTATAAAAATAACATTCAGAGGGGAATTTAATTGTCTTAATATCAGGAACTGAGAACATCTCCAATACTAGTCCCAAAAGACAAACTATTGAAGTCATGATGACATATACCAACAGAGCTTGAACAAAACAAAACCAGTATTACCTCATATTACTACTACACAACTGACACACATAGGATATTTTTAATAATATATGTCACTACAATATTCATATTGATAAAGTCTGTACATATACTTGTAATTAAAATTGATTGTGATTCCTGGTTCCTTTGTATTTGAATCAGGACACATATACCTTTATGACAAAAATGAATACATATTGTTATTTGAAAAGTTATCAGTGACTCCTTAAGATATCCTCATAGAGTGTTATATGTATGTGAGTGTCACAGTGTTGTCAAGAGTAGTGGATTAAATTAAATTGTTTATCTGTCTGTTGTTGTGACTTACACTTCATCATACACATACCCTAGACACATAACGTAGTCATCACACTATTCCAGAATAATTCTGACTGAGATATATAGATATGTGGTAGCAAGTAAGGTTATCTATAATACACTACTCTTAATAGATATAGATACCTTCACAGCTGATCTCAGTCAGTACACTAAGTCCCCTATAAATATTTATAACATCCCACTTCACCACAGCATAGTCCTCCGCGTTTGGCCCTGTGCGTTCTCCAAAAGTTCTCACTTTCTTGTGGGTTGACACCAACATGTACTGTCCGTGTCCTGCCTGGGGCAGTGGACCTGCTACTGATCCCTCAGTTTGCACCACTGATGCACCGACCACTTGTGTTGGATCTACATCCTCATGCTCCTCTTTGCTCGTAGCACGTGTGCTCCTCGCGGCCATCTTGCTGCCGGACCGCACTGCTGGGTGTTTACACTATTTGTTCGTTTGCTGTTTGCTCGGTGTCACTGTCTGCCTGATCCTGTCGACGACGCCAATTGTGATGGGGTGGGCGAGATGATGATGATGATTATGTTGTGATTGTGATATCACTCTCTTGTCACACTCGCACCGACCCGAACAACAATAAAACTCTTGATTCTAGAGGCAGGGGCTATATTTATTTTTACAGCCCATTCAGTGACAAAGCAAACATTAAACAAATAAACTAGCGAACATCACAAAACCAAACAAAACAAAACAAAACAAAACACCCAACAGTGCCCGATGCTAATCTGAAGAAGCAAACAAAGCACAGAATAGTTAAAATCATAATATAATACTGAATGAGAAACACCACGCTCTCACCTGTCAAACTGTCCTACGCCGCCACCTGACACACTCAACTATCACACACGCACGCACTCATGCGTGTCATCCAATGCGACTAGTAAGGTGTTGTGCATGAGGCTGGCAACCTCACCATGTAACACAGGTTGCTACGGAAACCACTACTGCCCTAGTATATGAATACTTAATATGGAGGCAAACCACACTGTTGGCCCCATGTTCCCTCAGGAGCGGAGAAGAGAAATATATACCTTGAAGTGAGCCCACGTGCTCTCACAACCATTCCTCACATAACCATAATTAAATAATCATCAAATGGACATAAAATAATATTCAACTATATGTACAACAAATACTCTCAGTAATGAGAATAAGCTACTACCTCGTAACCGATCCACATCAGTATTCGCTACTGCATTCTGAAGCATGTCGTATGTGACGACTGGTGCGTCTGGCAACAAGCGTGTCGTATATGACCACTGGTGCGACTGGGAATCTCATCACATGAAACACCTCGTTACCGAAACAAATCACTGCCATAGCATAAAAATGCTTCTTGTCGGCTTGTGATAGACACCAGCCACATTGGAGCAACCAGAGAAACACATGTCTCAACAAAGGAGTGGCCAGCGCTCTCCAGAAATCTAAATACATATTCTCACCTCACAGTAACCCATTAAATATATACAGTAGAATTATGAATAAACGTGAAATACACTAAATTACTCTTACATAAAGAATACAATATAATTATTCTCGACTTAAGCCAAACTGGGACTAAATACACAACGTGCCACATGGCGTAACATTTACCAAGAAAACTCTCTCTTTCCTTTACTGGGGAACATTATCTTTATCTGCTTCCCACCCCCGTCTCAATTCACACAATATAAAACTGCGTAACATTAAGTGATAACTAACAGTGTTACCGCAGACCCCTCGCACCGCTTTTATACAATCACCACGTGGCTCTCCCTGTTGCCATCTTCCCAACTAGTTAATATTATCTAAATTGCAGTTTCTGATAACATTTCTGTCCAGTTTCATGTATAAAACACTCTCCTACTAAATTTGCCCGGTCTGATGGATGAAATACTTGCTCTTAAACTCTCACATCTGTGATTTGGGCTAGCATGCCTCATAAAACCTATCCAGACATTATTTTCACTCAATTATATTTCAAGACTAAATCATAATGTCCTAAAAAGACATTTCCTTTGGAAACACATCTATCTATATCACTAAACATTAAAACAGACTCGTGCTGAATATAATTTCAGACTTCTAGAAAACTAACGCTAATTTAAATTAACTCACATGTCATGTCTTTGTGTTCTTCTGTGTGGGTACACAGCGCGCCTCGTTTCGTTCCCCTCTTGTCTGGACTGATACTTCTGAAAGGTCGCTGCTGGCCTTCGTATGCTTTATATAGACTGCTAAGCCTAAACACTCAACTTAGTCCGCGCGCGCCGTAATCGCGCTACTTAAATAACACTCGCGATATATTGCTTTAGGAATAGCGAAAACACAAATAAAACCTACAGCTATTATCAAATAACACAATTCTACACCACAACTATATGTAGGCTTTATTGTGGCCTAATAACATATCTTCTACTTCATCAATCTTGAAGAATTTACATCTCAGCATGCTTCGCGCACTTCTAAAATACAT
Source organism: Oreohelix idahoensis (assembly GCA_024509875.1). Classification (NCBI taxonomy): domain Eukaryota; kingdom Metazoa; phylum Mollusca; class Gastropoda; order Stylommatophora; family Oreohelicidae; genus Oreohelix; species Oreohelix idahoensis. Next base: position 307,241 of record JAMPIV010019394.1, on the reverse strand, counting down.
GGGCAATAAATCTGCCCAAAAACAGGTAGGGGGCGGGCGTCTCCTTTTCGGCCCCATCACAGGTTCTTAGAAAACTTTTTATAATTTACTACCTCTCTATGAAAATAAACAAAGAACACATCTCAGACGGCTCTAATTCAACCAGAAAAAAAAAAAAAAAAACGAAAAAAAACAAAAACATGAATGCTTTCAAAATAAGCTTGAAGAGACTGAACTGCAGTTCGCTTGTGGGAAACATCACCTCTATAACAGTTTGGTGTTCAAATCGTAAAGAAATAAAGATATGCTCTTTTATCAGTCTTATTAATTCTAGCCTTTGATTGCTGTATGAGAGAAGCCGCACTAGACGAACTTAAACTTTCTCTAACCTCAGAAATCGAAGATCTATGTTTAATTGACGATATTAATCGGTTCTCAAGAATATATCATGACCTATATATCCTATCTTTTTTTCTGTTGACACAATTGAACGCCTTCTGTGATCTACAAAATAACAATGTTTAATTACTTTATATGTTAACTCTCTTTGAATAAAGAATTGTCTTAATGCGCTGTGGTATCTATGCATCATCTCCTCTCATGAAATTAAACTCCTTATTCCGCAGACTTGCTTTTTACTTTGGGCCCAATTTCATTTTCCGTGATCTTTCAAAACAATTTTTTATTTTTGATGATTCAGATGAGAGCTATCTTTTAATGTTCTAGAGTTGACGTTTTTATCGTTCCTGACTGGCATTATCGCCCCTTGCCAACCAGTCTTCTGGATCTTTTATTTCTTCCCTAGCAGTGTGGACTAAATGGGTTAGCCATTTGGTTGCCGTTTCTTCGCAAGCAAAGATAACTTCAGTTGTTATTTCATCGGTTGTGGCTCTTTTCACCATCTCATTACAGCGATTTCTGCCTCTTCCTTCGTGGTAAGAGGTTCGATAACTGATTTGCCAAAATTACTGTTACTCCTTTTCTATTGTTGCCATTAAAAACTTTCTGGCAACTAAGTACTAAGAGATGAGCATCATCATTATGTGCCACGACTAGTAACGTTGACGACCTAACCCTGTCTTTTGAGTATTCTGGTACTGTATATGGTAGGTGTTGTCTCAGCAATCTTGTGACATCCCAGATTTTCTGTGACCTACTTCTCTGCTTCTTCTGTCCTAAACATTCTCGTTGTTGCCAGATTTTCATACATTCGCCATTCATTACCATTCAACACCCCCGTGAGTATATGCTTTCAACAAGCCCCTGGCCAAACCTTCATATCTTGTGCCGTTAATTCAAGTTCTTTACATGTCTTCTTTATCTCTTTTAAGTATGACTCCAATTCTCTTCTCCGTTTTTTTTTTGGTCTGCCTCTATATCTCTTAGCCTGGGGATTCTAGAAAAAGTACTGCCTTGTAATGCTATCACATGATACTCTCTGCTCGTTTTTTAAATAATTTTTTAATGTGAATAATTTGTTTTATATCCCTGTAATATTATTATATAATGTAATGTATGTGAGAATGTACCCGCATACCACTGTACTTTAGAAATGTTAATGTTTTCGTTTTCTTAAATGGGATGATGTATATGTGAATAAGCAGATATACATTTTTTTTTTAAACTGCTCAAAGACTTTTCCTGCTACAAAAGTGCGTAAAAAAGTGTTATTATTATTATTTCATTTTTCACCAAGAATGTATGGATATAAGCGAGAATGTGATTATGTAATTTTTGTATTGATGATTGATGACACATTCAAAAATACAGATTAATTGTAGACGGTTTGACCGCATGAGTGAGTGTCGGTATATGTCGTAAAAATTTTTTAATCTGTATGACTCCACGCTCAAATTCCCCGCGTCAAAATCTAGCTATCGTATTTGAATCTAACGTTAACTATAGGATTTGAAATTTGTCTAAGAACCCAGTCAAATTTACCGCCAAAAATTTATCTAGTGTATTTGAATTTGTCTTGGAACCTAGTCAAAATTTACCGCCCACCAAAAATTATCTAAGAGCATAGTACAAATTTAACAACCAATCAAAGTGCTTCTTTTTTTTGGGTAAGGATAAAGAAACCTTTTAACTTGGTAACAATGCCTATTTTGTGTTTTTGACCGAACGAAGATATTTTATTTCTTAACAACTAAAGATAGTTAAACAGAAGGAAATATCTCAAATTATAGCACTGATATTGCTTAACATATAAGCATAAATATTCACGCATGATACAATTTTATTGTAGTAGAAAAATTAATTTTAGTGATATTTTCATATCAGGGCAATGCCAAATTTAATTACTTTAAAATTACCCAGATTGATATGCAAAGGAATAACTAAGGGAAAACTATATAGAACGATAGAGAGAAATTGGCCGTTTAATTATCACTTTAGATAATTAAAATCGGTCCACTAATAACTATAATATAAAATATCTAAAATTAGTCAGATTATACAAGCGAGCTCAGAATCGCCTAAGTCAAAATTCCTAGAAAGACTTTTTGACTTTGCCTCCGATTAGGCGGATGTAGTTCTATAAATAGTAACAAGGTGGTACGATCTGGGCCATTCGATTCAAAAATCTGCACCAAGCTGACAGAAACTAAAAGACACAACGACCAAGTCTTTGCCTTCTGATCTGAGAGCAGTTCTAGATCCCGTAGAAGGCCAGTTCACCTTGTGTGTGTGTGTGTGAATATATTTGCCTGAGGGTTATATCACTAAATTACCTCGTGGCTGCATTCACTTGAGAGGAAGTTGTGGGAGATGAGAGTTCCTTATATATCTGGAGCCAGACCCCATCTTCTCAGTCAGGAGCTACAAAGTTTGTGGTCCTGACTTGTGTATATGAACAGCAGCAGCGACATTCTAAGATAAGTCTTTTATAAAGGCCAGTGTCAGTTTATCCAATCATTTACCCAAGAGTAATCAAACTAGGATTACAACCCTTTTTAGGATGAATAGATAAGACCATCAAAATAATAAAGAGAACTTACAGCATAGTGATGTTGTCACTCATATGAACAGAAACTGGATGTGTAGTTATTCCAGTGAACACTCTACAAAAATTGAACAGTTTTTCCAATATATTTATTTTGATGTGTAAATATCATTTTATTGCTTTTGAGTATTCCTGACCTGTAAAGACTGAGGTTCAGGACAATTAAATTGTACATAAAAATTCATACAGTCTTGCTTAATAACACTAGTCAACAACCAAAATGTACCAGAAATGAAAATAGCTGATCTTAATTAATTTTGGTGTGCTGAAAACGAAAATGACATTAAGAAATGTTGATTGGCTCTAGTTTTCAAGATATATGCTTCTAGTTTATTTAATTACGGTCAATTTATATATATGATGCAACTGTTGTGGACGATTGCATAATTTTTTCTAATGACCAATAAAAATGTAACTAGAAGTTGATGATGCAATCCTACCTATGATTACATCACCTTTGTGTATAAATATCTTATCTCTGATAAAATTTTGTCATTAGTTAGTGCATTTGTCCTTATCAAAAGTATCGTAGTTAGAAATGCCTAGGACATGTAAGAACAGTGCTAATAATTTCTGTTATATATGTGGTGAGGTGACATTTGTATCACAAAAACGAAATATAACTAAAGTGATTAAGAAGGCGTACAGTTTGTATTTTGGCTGCAGAGTAGATCAAGACACATATGCTGCAATACATGTGCAGCACATCTTAAACTGTGGTTGACTGGCAAAATGCAAGCTATGCCTTTTGCAGTCCCAATGATTTGGAGAGAGCCCACTGATCATCTCAACAACTGTTACTTTTACATGGTCCCTCCAATTGGGAAAGGCATATCAAAGAAGAAAAAATGGACTCTGGAATATCCAAACATCCCCTCTGCAATACGTCCGGTACCACATGGCGATGACCTACCAGTTCCCAAAGTGCCAGAATCATTTTCAGCTGCTTCCACTGATGAAGAAGAGGACATTGTTGGTCCTGAACCATCAACCTCAAGCGACCCAGATTTTGAGCAAACTACATCCACTAGACCACACTTAATAACCTAAAGGTGAACTGAATGATCTTGTAAGAAATCTGAATTTACCGAAGAACAAGGCGGAGCTTTTGGGTTCCAGATTGCAACAGTGGAATCTCCTGGCAGAAGATGTTACAATTTCTGTGTATAGGAACCGCCAGAAGCCGCTTATTACATTCTTTTTCAAAGAGGGTGGCCTTTCTGCGTGCCACAACATTTCTGGTTAATGGCAGCCCTCAAAATCAATTACATACTGGAAGAGTGGAGGCTTTTCATTGATTCATCCAAGACGAGTCTTAAATCTGTTTTGTTGAATAATGGTAATGTGTTACCGTCAATTCCAGTTGGTCACGCAGTTCATATGAAAGAAACTTATGAAAACATTAAGCAGCTTTTGAAGTGTATAAACTATGATCATCATCATTAGTCACTTTGCGGTGACTTAAAAGTGGTCGCTATTTTGCTTGGACTACAGGGTGGATACACCAAGTACTGTTGCTTTCTCTGTGAGTGGGATAGCAGTGCACGAAGTGACCATTGCATCAGAAGACATTGGCCATCAGGCAGTCATTGCAGACTGGCAGTAAGAACGTTGAGAACCCAGCACTTGTCGACACCAGCAAGATTTTGTTGCCACCCTTGCACATTAAGCTGGGTCTCATGAAAAACTTTGTCAAGGCAATGGAGAAAACAGATGAGGCTTTCAAATACCTCATCAGAAAATTTCCAAGACTGAGTGAAGCTAAAATAAGTGAGGGAGTATTTGTTGGTCCGCAAATTCAAAAACCTCTTCATGATGACGAATTTCTTTGCGTGTTGCATGGCAAGGAAAAAGCAGGATGGCTAGCATTTAAGTCAGTGGTGGACAATTTTCTTGGAAACAACAGATCTGATAATTACAATGAAATTGTAGAAAATCTCCTTCTGAAGTATGAGTCTTGACTGCAACATGTCTTTGAAAATTCATTTTCTGGATTCTCATCTGGATTTCTTTACATCAAACTGTGGAGCGGTCAGTGATGAGCATGGTGAACGATTTCACCAGAACATTGCTGCTATGGAGACAAGGTATCAAGACAATTGGAGCCCTTCAATGCTTGCTGATTACTGTTGGACTGTGACAAGAGACACGTCATCGATTGACTACAAGAAGCAAGCAAAGAGAGCTCAAACAGCGACTGAATAATGACAGAATGGGTTCAAATGTGCCTTTTTAAAACATGATATGTGAACTTTAAATAATGTTTTTATTTTTTCTATCATTTTATGTTGAAATATCAATTAATTGAGTATGTAACCACAATTTTTATAATGCTAAAGTAGAAAGACTAGCTGTTCACCCCAGAGAATTAAACAAGCATACATTATTTGTATTACTGTAATGTAAATTCACCATTTAAAAAAAAACCAGAGCCAATTGGTGAATTTCATTATGATATTTGAAATCAACATGTCAAAATCGATAAGAAATGGTATATTTAATTTCTGGTACAAATAACTTTTGAAAATTTGTTGACTAGTGTAATTTTATTAAAGTTAAAGCCTGTTGTGAAATTAATAACTGTTATATTAGATAAATTACCCCTAGACGTAGCCAAATAAAATAACACAGTTAACCATTTGCCAAATTGGGATCTTAAGAGGTAGCAGTTAGGGACTCAGAGTACTACATCATCATCATCATCTTCTCTGAGAACTTACATAGATTGACCCCACTTTGATGTCTATACACCCTTGCTCTTTTCAGAGAAGGGGGTATTACTTATAAGACCAGTCTCTTATCTGGCACTATCCTGGTATCCTCTGATACATCTATTTGTCCAGGATAGCCTATAGTTTAGTAACATCAAAACCTCTTATGACATATTGGTGTCCTGTCCGGGATTTTTCCATCATACCCTGGGGCTCTTACTGTAGAGAATAATAGATCAAATAAAAATAAAATACAATAAATCAACTTGTGGTGAATTGGATGAGCTGTCATTGGCTATAGTTAAGTAAGTTAGTATTTGCTAATTGATAATATAAGTGTTCATAATTTGTGTACGAGTGAAAGAGAATGGCAGACTTGGCAAAATTTAGATCTGCTACAGTACAGGCGGCAAAGGACTGTGGCCTGAGTGGGGACGCTTTAATTCAGTATGTTACTTCTGAATGTGATAAATTTATAGACAGGGAAGATAGGATGTTAGCTGAAGAGAAAAGATTACAATTGGAGGCTGAGGCTAAAAGATTGCAGATGGAGGTTGAGGCTAAAAGATTGCAGATGGAAGCTGAAAAGGAGGCTAAAAGATTACAGTTAGAGGCTGAAAGAGAGACTAGGCAAATGGAGGCTGAGGCTAAGAGATTGCAAATGGAGGCAGAGGAAAAACTTTGCAAAGAGAATATGAGTTAAGACTAAAAGAAATGAAACTTCAAGGACATGTTATAGATAATAGAAGCAGCCCAACTACCTCTGACACTAGTGTAAGTCAGGGTGCCTCAAATTCAGCCATGAATTTCCACTTAGACCCATTTGTAGAGAAATAAGATGACATTGAGTCATTTCTAAATAGATGTGAGAGATTAGCTACTAACTATGGTCTAGAGAAAGAAAAGTGGAGTCTAAAATTATCACAGGGGCTGAGGGGAACTTATGAAGTTTTCTCCAAATTAAGTAGGGAAGATCAAGAAGATTATGACCTCCTAAAACAAGCATTATTAGTCAGATATGAGAAGAATGCTGAATTTTATAGAAAGAAATTTAGAACTACTAAGCTGCTGTCTGGAGAAACTTACCACCAATTCTCTGCAAGACTAGAAACCTACTTGGAGAAATGGACTGCTCTGGGGAAAACCCAAGACCTGAAAGAAATGGTCATGATGGAGCAGGTAAGAGAGTCCATGGCTCCAGACTTGAGAAAATTTCTCATGGAACAAGGTGCAGAGAGGTTGGGTGAGATTCTCAATGTTGCTGAGAGATATCAAGCGGCTCAGAAAGAAGTAGCTGGAATTAAGAAGAAAAAAGGAGATAGCGGTAGAACCCCACAAGACCAAGATGATTATAATAATAGGGATCAACCACATAGATTCAAACAAGGATATTATAGGCCTAGATTTAATCATAGAGACAAAAACCCTCAGGTACAGGATAAAAGATCCTATCGACAAAGTGATAAGTGGTGCAAAATCTGCCGTATGAGCAACCACAATACAATTGAATGTGGTAGGAAAGTTCCTCCATATCACGCTGCATGCATGATAACAGTGGGAAACAAGGGAAAGAAAGACCTGACAGGCAGTCAGACAAACCTCAATCATCCCCCATCTGTGAAGAAGTAGTATGTAATGGTACTAAAGTTATGTGCCTTTACGATTCAGGATTGGAATATGACTCAGTTGTGAGTGCAACCCTGGTGCACCCTGAGCAGTATACCACAGGCAAAGTGGAGATACAAGGGGCATTAAAGGGAACAGCCACCATGACACTTCCCCTAGCCAGAATCAATGTCAAGACTCGCTATGTGGAAGGAGTGATTAGTGCAGCAGTGTGTGATGAACCTAATTACCCGCTGGTGTTAGGAAGGAAATATGTCTTCTTGGGTGAACCTAGACAACCTGTGATCATGGCAACACTCCAGACCAGGTCAAGCCCTATGAAGGAGGAGGGACCACCACACAATATTCATCCGAGAGAGATGAAAAAGGCCCAGGCAAAAGATAAATCATTAAAACCTTGCTTTGGCAAATTGCCAAACAGCCATAACACCCCTAAGAAAGGATAATTTTATTTGCAGGATGGACTGCTTTACAGGAAAGCTGGAGCAGGAACCAAGGGATATGGACAGTTAGTACTGCCATTTTCATATAGGGACAAAGTTATGGAAATAGAACATGTTGCATCACACGATGGACATAGAAAAATTGGTACCACCTGTCAAAGAGCATCTGTGGACTGTTACTGGCCAGGCGTAGCTGGGAACATTGCCCAGTATGTAAAAGCTTGTGCCCAGTGTAGCAAGGTAGATCCCACACGTTGGGAAACTCATCAGGTCCTAGAAAAGCAATGTGACAAAAATAGGCCTGAAAACAATTATAATAAAGTAGACATCGTGACTAGGCATGCACCTTCTCACACCCAGTCTTCCAGAAAGCCAGTGACTATGGCAACTCTTCGGATGGTGCCGAGAGTAAATAAAAATACAGACCAGTCCCACCCGACACAATGTAGATCGGAATTCTTGGAACTGGCTAAAAATAGTAATGAGGTTAATGGGCCAGCCTTGAAAACGAAACTGAGATATTTCCCCAGAAGAGTTGGGAGCGGGCGTTTGGCCAATTGGAAAATGTTCAGCTCGCTTCACAATACGGCTATTAACTTAGCATTATGAAGGGTATCGGTGACAGTGGTAGTTGGCCGACCGTACACAGTCCATTGGAAGTATTGACACGGACATTGGATTAAGATCACATATTACATAGGAATGCTACAGGGAGAATTGATTCTTGATGCAGGAATTCATTTCCCCATATATGATATGATATCACCAGTGACGTTAAGCTGAGAAAACAGCTGGTGAAAATGGACTCTACCTGAATGGCACACAATAGAGTCACACCCGAATATAAGTAAAGGGTTATACCAGATTCCATTCAAGCCTGAGCTCAGACCAATTGATGGCTGTGATCACATCGGAGGGGCACATTGAATTCATATGTTGTTTTTTGGATTGGAAATTACTCCGAGTGTTTTAACCAGGATGATATGGAAATTACCGGGTCCTTTACATAACTAAGCGATCACCAATTATATAGATCTCCTCCTCATAAATATTGCAACCTTGAGGAACATCTGAAACCTCTGGACATGTCATGAACAGACTGAGAGAAGAATAATGATGAATATGAATTGATATTCAGCATTTGACAGGCAGAAGCACCTGTGCTGTTTATTGATAAACATACGGTGAATTTATCTCTGGATTGCAGAGGTCTGAGGCTACCTTCTTGAGTAGTGCCTACTTGAATTGACCAACCTGCAGGAAACCAGGATAACACTAAGGCAGAGTAAAGTCAATTTGACATAATTTGAACGTGATTATAATACAGACATAAAAGCTGCACTAACGGGGGAGGTATGTCGTAAAATTTTTTAATCTGTATGACTCCACGCTCAAATTCCCCGCGTCAAAATCTAGCTATCATATTTGAATCTAACGTTAACTATAGGATTTGAAATTTGTCTAAGAACCCAGTCAAATTTACCGCCAAAAATTTATCTAGTGTATTTGAATTTGTCTAGAAACCTAGTCAAAATTTACCGCCCACCAAAAATTATCTAAGAGCATAGTACAAATTTAACAACCAATCAAAGTGCTTCTTTTTTTTTTTTGGGTAAGGATAAAGAAACCTTTTAACTTGGTAACAATGCCTATTTTGTGTTTTTGACCGAACGAAGATATTTTATTTCTTAACAACTAAAGATAGTTAAACAGAAGGAAATATCTCAAATTATAGCACTGATATTGCTTAACACATAAGCATAAATATTCACGCATGATAACATTTTATTGTAGTAGAAAAATTTATTTTAGTGATATTTTCATATCAGGGTAATGCCAAATTTAATTACTTTAAAATTACCCAGATTGATATGCAAAGGAATAACTAAGGGAAAACTATATAGAACGATAGAGAGAAATTGGCCGTTTAATTATCACTTTAGATAATTAAAATCGGTCCACTAATAACTATAATATAAAATATTTAAAATTAGTCAGATTATACAAGCGAGCTCAGAATCGCCTAAGTCAAAATTCCTAGAAAGACTTTTTGACTTTGCCTCCGATTGGGCGGATGTAGTTCTATAAATAGTAACAAGGTGGTACGATCTGGGCCATTCGATTCAAAAATCTGCACCAAGCTGACAGAAACTAAAAGACAGAACGACCAAGTCTTTGCCTTCTGATCTGAGATGTGGGAGATGAGAGTTCCTTATATATCTGGAGCCAGACCCCATCTTCTCAGTCAGGAGCTACAAAGTTTGTGGTCCTGACTTGTGTATATGAACAGCAGCAGCGACATTCTAAGATAAGTCCTTTATAAAGGCCAGTGTCAGTTTATCCAATCATTCACCCAAGAGTAATCAAACTAGGATTACAACCCTTTTTTAGGATGAATAGATAAGACCATCAAAATAATAAAAAGAACTTACAGCATAGTGACGTTATCACTCATGAACAGAAACTGTATGTGTAGTTCTTCCTGTGAACACTCTACAAAAATTGAACAGTTTTTCCAATATATTTATTTTGATGTGTAAATATCACTTTATTGCTTTTGAGTATTTCTGACCTGTAAAGATTGAGGTTCAGGACAATTAAATTGTACATAAAAATTTCATACAGTCTTGCTTAATAATTTTATTAAAGTTGAAGTCTGTTGTGAAATTAATAACTGTTATATTAGATAAATTACCCCTAGACGTAGCCAAATAAAATAACACAGTTAATCATTTGCCAAATTGGGATCTTAAGAGGTAGCAGTTAGGGACTCAGAGTACTACATCATCATCATCTTCTCTGAGAACTTACATAGCTTGACCCCACTTTGATGTCTATACACCCTTGCTCTTTTCAGAGAAGGGGGTATTACTTATAAGACCAGTCTCTTATCTGGCACTATCCTGGTATCCTCTGATACATCTTTTTGTACAGGATAGCCTATAGTTTAGTAACATCAAAACCTCTTATGACAGTATACAGAATTTATTTATTTATTGTTTATTTTATTGTTTATTTATTTATTTTTTTCCCAATTACTATCTTGTTTGTTTAAAAAAAAAAACCTACTCGTTTTTTATTATGATTGCACACTGTAAATGAATGCTGTTATGTTAAATTTATACTGTTGCATGCCTTTAAATTAATACTTAAAGTGACATGTGGGAATGAAAGGATATAGTATGCAAGATAAATGAGAGTGGAAGGGCAGAATGTTAGACGGGCCTGCGCCCCCAATTCTTAACCCTTCGAAAATAAAGTTCGTTCGTTCGTTCTATCAGTGTGTGTTCTATTATACGCTAGCGTCTTTTTTTTACCCGCCTTGTTCCATTTATATTTGTTTGATTCTTTTCTTCATTTCCATACTGGTGATCTTGTCAACCAGACCTTATTTTCTGCGCAGGCATCAATTTATGAAAGTCTGTAGCTTCTTAGCTGTCATATTGTGAATGTCCCAGAGCCATAAAATATGGGTACTTTGACATGTTAGTAGAGTGGCAGCGTAGTTAGAGATCTAGTTTCCCGAGGCAAAGTTACCAGGTTCAATACCTGATCGCGTCACGATCCAGTCTAACCAAGTGTAACAGGGTACCTGACTCTGCTCTTAAGTAATGGAAGGCAAAGACAGCGAAGAAAGAAACTGGTCATCCTATATTATAAAACTGAAACCAATCATAGTGAAGTCTTCATATGGTTCTATCAGCTACGGGACTACCTGCCATTTCAATTGAAAATGCTTATCCGAATTTTAGCTTATCAGGAGCCTCTACTAATGAAGACTTCTGGCCGGGACCTGCACAAACGCTTCGACTTAACCGAAATTCGGCTTAAGCGAGTTCCGCTTATCCAGACGGCACTGGATTTGTTTCGTTATATTATGTAGTCAACTAGTTATTGCCACTTCTTTTTTTATATTTGCTAAAACTAGTCTCGTAATACAATATTCTTCCAAAGCTTCTTCATTTGTCACTTCGCTTCCATGTTAGTCAAAACCGTGCTATTCTAGGTAGTTTCTGAGGTCCCAAAGAAAGAATAGGCAAACTACTGCCACAAGATCATTGCTTTCATTCATAGAGATGTCATTGTTGGCACACAACTAAACAAACAGATTTTCTAGAACGAACGAACGAACTTTATTTTAAGCCCACTTTAGGTCACGTGAATCTATTTTGTTTCAATATTTTGTTTTATTTTATTTTCTCCCCAGACTCTATTTTGCCAGAATTTTTTCATCCAATTTACAGCCGTTCCTTTCATCTTGATCTGATGTTTAATTTGCGGGGTTTCTTTTGTTATTACTTTTATTATTTTTGTTGTTGAAATAATCCCATTAAATCCTGTTTAATCAGACATACTATTTATAGTGCTTTCTATTGTCCGTAGATTAAGTGCTATAAACACTGTGTCATCTGCATAGTAAGAGTAAAGGATCCCATTGAGGCATATTGGGAATATGGTGTTATGCCCATATTTTCTTGACCGTCGGCACACTAGGGGTGATGTGGTCAGCATCACGCCGGCCGCCTTAACCTTCCCAGAGTTGCTCTGGTACCCATTTGGAACTGGGTCGACCCAGGAGCCGTTTGTGGCCTAAAAAAATCCCACCTCATCTGGGGATCGAACCATAGACCACTGAGCTAGGAAGCCAGTGCACTAACCACTATGCTACCGCGGCTCCAAAGATTAAAGTACTGGAAGTTTAATAGCAAATACTACCGTAGGGGAGTGAAGTGGTAGAGACTTCACTATACTAGGTCCAGCTTTATGAGATCATATCATCATAACCCTCCACTCCCAAAGGAGCATAGGCCTTCAACAAACACATGCCAAGTCCTCCTGTCACGTGCCATCATCTCAAGTTCTTTCTACGTTCTCCTCATCATTTTCACCTCTGTTTCCAGCTCTCTTCTCCATGTGCTTCTTGGTCTACTGCCTCTCTTGCCCTGGGGGTTCCAGAACAAGGACTGCCTTGTAACGCTATTAACAGGCTTCCTCAGTGTGTGTCCAATCCATCGCCATCGTCTTCTTCTCATCTCTTGTTCCACTGGCACTTGTCTAGTTCTTGTCATCAGTTCCACGTTGGTAACCTTGTCATACCATTTTAATCCCTCTATTCTACGCAAGCACCCATTTAGAATTTATGAGATGGTGTGACCAATTCCCTTCCTCGCTGTCTTTGCCTTCCCTAACTCAAGAGCAGAGTCAAGTACCCAAATACAGCTGATAGACTGCAACGTGGCGCTAAAAAGTTTTGAACCTGGTAACTTTGCCACGACAGAAAAGCGCTTTATCCAGATCTACATAGTGTAGGTGGTTCATCTTATATACTTTTACATCATGGTCACAATTACCCTTCAGCTGTTTGCGGAGCATAGGCGTTCAATGAAATCACGATAAGCCTTCCCATCGTGTGCTATCCTTCCAATGTCTTTACACGTATTCTTCATCTCTTTTTCTGTAGCCCTGTCTCGTTGTGGTTTTCTCCAGACGGCGTCATAAACCTCCTTAACAGTTCCTTATTCCATATTGGAAATATCCTCTAGGGTTGAGGACCAGTCCAGCCTCGTTGGGGTTTTCTCCAGAAGGCGTCATAAACCTCCTTATCAGAGTTTCTTATTTCATATTGGGAATATCCTCTAGGGTTGAGGACCAGTCCAGCCTCGTTTTAGTTGTCTCCAGACGGCGTCATAAACCTCCTTAACCGAGTTCCTTATTCCATATTGGAAATATCCTCTAGGGTTGAGGACCAGTCCAGCCTCGTTGTGGTTTTCCCCAGACGGCGTCATAAACCTCCTTAATAGAGTTCCTTATTCCGTATTAGAGATCCCGTCTAGGGTAGACGACCATCCCCAGCTCGTGGTACTGCATCACTCGTCAATTAGTGCACCTGGTTTCTTTTACGTGTTGAGCCTGCTGAGTTGGGGAAGTCCTCTAGGTTTGCAAGAAAACCCTAAAAACTCACAACAATTACAAAAGGGTAACGATTAAAAACTCAAATTCTTGGGGATCGAAAGAAGAAAGATGAAGAAGAAATTATGTATTGGGTGGACGAGTTGAATTATCTGAATGACTTGCTTTGGATGAATTGTTCATGTTGCTGAACTGCTTTTTTGGATTAAAGTTTCTACAAGATGAGCATAGTTGGCCCCAGTCCAACCTTCCTTAGAGGTCTTTTACAACATGAAAGGTAGGCCCATTCATTCATTTCCCGTTCGCTCCATTTGGAGCATGGAGCAACTACTGCAGCTGGTCCCCTAGCCGGAAGCCTACCCCGAGGCATTCGTTTTGACCTTGCAGCAGTGCTTTCTGTAGCAACTCTTACATAATGAGGCTGCCAACTCCACACACACAACCTCATATTAGTTGCATGTTATGATTGCCTGATGTAGTAGTAGTCCTATTCTTCCATTGTCTCAACAAAGACGCCCAGAAACTACACAGGGCGCCAGGTAGGGCGCAGTGTTACTCCTCTTTGCTCCCCTTTCGGAACCCGGTAAAACATGGGCGGTTCTCGTCTAAAGCTTGTATTATTCCTGGCAGAAAATGTCTTTTCAGACTCTTTCATGCTTCGTTCAGACTTCTCATAAATGAATCTCTGTATGGATGGCAGACGTCTGGCCAAAAAGACACGTTTCTTTTATTACTTCTATGTTTAAATTTCTGGACTTGCAGGCAGAAACACAAGAAATTGCACGTCGATGAAAAAAAAAAAGCCAATTCCGAGGGATGTTAAGCTGCTGAACTGAAATCAATTCTGAGATATGCCACACTGATAAGGCTTAGTCCAGATGGTCGTACGGGAAAATGTTTTGTGTCCAGACAGCAAGTGCAAACATCTGCTTAACAGGGCTCAGCTGGGAAACACGCGGAACATTTCCGCACAAAAATCGTTGTCGGCGAACAACAAACAAATCTTTGTTGGCGAACAAAAAAAAAAAAAAAAAAAAATAAACACCGACAAAGACATTAATAAATTCATAAAATAAAGCAGCTTGGAATCAAATGAATAATGAAAAAAAAAAAACAAAAAACCCCGCGATAAATAGGTTTATGACTAAACTGAGTGGATATCTGGAGGATCTATATTCACGGATAAAACGCAAAGAATAAAATTCATGTCTGATTTCCTGCCATTGATGTACAAAAGAAAAGGCAATGCTGTTTACAAGATATCGCTAGCCGGGCAAAAATGGTAGCATAGTTAAACAAACAAAAAAATCATTGTTCTTCTCTTCTTATCCTTTTATCTCTTTTTGTTTTTGCCTTCATGCTTTTCCTCCTACTCCCCACGTTTTTTCTTATTTAGAGGCTCTTCGATTTGGAAAGTTTTGATCATGTATCTGTTGCGGATTAATTTCTTGTCTGCCGGAGGTACTTCAAATCTGGGTTCGCTTATACTTTCTACATATTATTGTTTTGGTTCCTATTGTTTCTTAATTTTCCTTGCAATTAAAAAAAAAATGAGTGTAAATAGTATTTCCCGTTTTTCTCTACAAGTCTGCAAATACGGCATGGTAGTCACTTCAATCCCATTATCGCTCCTAACGAATCATATAGCCACCACTGCAGCAGGTGTGACGATACGGTTGTGCGATCTCACGTCGACTACGGCAGTATCATTTTTTCTTCATTTTTCTCTTCCTCTCACTCATCACTTTTATTTGGCATAATTGTTATGCCCTTTCATTCATTATTTTACTCTCTATGCTGGATTAGTAGGGTGAAGTCTCTAACACTCCACACCTCTACGGAAGTACTGGTCACGGGACTATCTTTAATTTTCACATGTTTGCTTTGAGCCGATCCCAGACAGAACTGTAATAACGCCATGTAATTTGACCGATCAGCGACTGATACGTTTTCGCTTCATTCGTCTGCTCACATTTGATAGAGACGGTCATCTCTATTGATCCCTTTGAACGTGACGGTCCGCCACTTGACTCCAGATGACCAGCGACTATCCCTATGGTTGCACAAGACGGGAGATAATGAGGTAATCGCTCCCGATGTACGTTCTGTATCGAGATTACAGATAAATCTGTCTGGAAACTCAAGATTTGCAGACGATAGCATCGGGGCAGTATCAGTGCACAATATTTGTTTGTGAAGATAGCACAAGATGCCGGCGGAAGTCTGAGCAGCGATATGAAGAGGTCATCAGTTATTCTGAAGAGGAGAGAGGGAAATCATACCTCTCTAAATGCTAACGGGAGGAGATACGTGACGAAGGGTAACGCAGCTGAGCCTCAGACGAAGACGATAGCGTCAGGAAGGCACTGACCTGAAGTAGAGGGGAGAGAGTAGATAGATAATACTTAGAGGAGAGCATCTGAGTTAGTTCTGCAAAATTCAGGAGAGTAGGATTTATGTTGTGTATAAGTTAGTTGTGCAGGACCGCCAAGAGCGCCTTAGAGACATTGTAGTCAAATTAGTTAATAAGTCTTAACCGGAACAGTGTCAACACTAGTGAAGAGTAGTCAGGTGGCGGAGGACTCTACATTGTGTTTAGTTAGTAACACTAGAGTAGTGTCGTGTGGTGAGTCACTGGGGCAACTACTACAGTAGTTTTTGCCAGGAATAGTCTATGAGATATAGATATAAGGTCTCTAGAAATTGGCTCGTTAAGAAAGAATAAAGACCTATTCGAGATAGGGACAAGAAGACAGGAATGCGAATGCTTTCCACTAGACAGTGTTTTTTAATTAATTATGGAAAGAGTTCTGTTTCCCCACGACCTTAGCTTCTGCCCTTAGATCCCGTAAAGAAAAAGCCCCCAACCTCATCTGAGTAGAGAAAGGTTCCTATAGGTGAATATGTAACACCGACAGCACGAGTGATACATTAACAAACTCTTGATAATGATCAACCGATCGTTGGGTTTATTAATGAAATATCCACACATATAGGGTTAGTAATGGTTAGAACGTGATGATGGTGAAAGACGATTCACACAAAACACACAGATGAGATAATAAAATTACAGTTAATTAAGTAATAGTTAATTAAGAATGAACTGGTGTAAAGTGAAATGATGATGTGATATGATACGTGTTACCAAAATGGTGAGTACTCTACACAGTCCATGTGTCTCTAAATGCTTCTCCTAGATATGAGGATTCACATGTATGCATAAAATGTCCCAAGTTGTTATACGTTATGTCGAATGGGGTATCTCTAAGCTGAGGACGTTCTGATGAATACTGTTGTCGTACGGAGAACGCTGACGAGATATCTATGTATATTCCTTCACTGTTTGAGTATATCTCTGTAGTGTTGATCAACAGTTAATAGCTGTCATATGAACAAAAGGTCTGTTGTCTAATCTCCCGACGGTACTGGTCAGACTGGATATCTTCACGAAATGTTAGTGATATGTAGACTCATAATCTTGCGTATGTAGTCGTGATTCATATACTTTCGAGTCTGCTTCATAAAATGCGCTTAAGAGTGTGTTGCACGTGGTATAAATATGCGATTCCTCTTTTGAGCTCTTTTGCTTGACTTCAGATAATAATGATCTTTCGAGTGATTTGAATTTATGATGACTCTGTATTGAACTTGTGATAACGATGTATTGAACTTGTGAGCAAGCAGTATATGGTGACGAAAAATGCTGCGTCCACCTTATGACTTGTGGGTGAGACAATATTCCTTTTTAATTGAGGAATGAAAGATGTCCTATGGCGAATTCTGCTAGCCAAATGTCCGTTTTTGATAACTTATTTCTGGTTAGACGTCAGACACGTTGCGTATAGACTCAGACTTCTGATGAACTGAAGACACACAAAAGTCTTCGTAAGTTTTCACATTTAACATCACTGGTTGACTTTCATTTAAACTACTGCTCATTATTCATCTCTCTCTCTCTGAGTTCAATTCTAATGATGTTAAATATCTTGTGCATGAGAGTGTGTGCGCATGGGAGACTGTGATGATGATAAAGGTGAAATACGAACTATTAATTACCTCCTATCATCCTATCATCTTCTAGGAAAATCTTCCGATTTTATTAATCAGTTATGCCAAGAATTATTTGAAACTTTATCTTTCGCACATTTTAGCTGTGAGGTTAAAATAAACAAAAATAAGAAAATGTATGAATAAGTATAAGATCTACTAACCTTCTTTTCCCTTCGCAAAATCCTTTAAGAACACAATTAATCACAGAACTGAATTATCATCCACTCTGAATAAACACGTGTATTAGGCTATGCGTTTTTTTGGGTTTAATCTCTTCCTCACAAGGTAAAATACTGGACTCCTTCCTAGAACAAGCTACGCAGTAGATTATATTTCTGCCCGTCCAATATGGGTTTCTTGTACAGCTCATACCAACCAATCACTAATGGCCCCTCGGGTCACTCATTCACAGGATCGCTCTTTTCCCCTGTCAGTCCAAACGTGGGTGTAGTTTGACCTCTGATTGTTTATTGTTCACCTGGCCAAGGTGGGCATCCAATGTGGTAAATCAACGCTTGTCTGAACCGCGGCCGACCCAAGATAACACCATTACAGCATGAGACGTTTTCCCCTGGCCAATCTGGGCGTCCAATGTGGTGTCACAGAAATTACAGCATGCCCAGATGTGTTTTTACCAGATTTATCACGATGCAATGTGGGCTTCAAACGATAATGTCAGGCATGTGGACTCAATCAAAGGATTTTATTTCCCCCGATGAAAGAACAAATGTGGTTCTCTAGATACCGGTCGCGAGTAATCACAACGATGAAATAGCAAATATGGATCGCAAATGTTGCATGAAAGAGCAAATGTCGGAGAAAATACAATACGAAAGATGTAGGAAAAGATAGAGCAATAAGGCCTTTGCGCTCGTTTATCACAAGTAGTCAGGGGTGGTGGCTCTTACCTAGAGACCCCCGCCCGGTATATTTCTGTAACCTTAGTTGTTTTCGTGTAGGTGTGGAAGAGAGCGTGGTAATTTGATAATTGTGTCTTTCATTGATTGTTCTTTTTTTAGGTTGTGTGAACTGGCACGTTATCGGTTTTTTTTTTTGCTGTAGTATAGATTTGTTTGTTCTAATAAACTATAAAATGTGCACTGGATCAGTTTGTCTTTCACTATACTGTACCTGTATTCTTTAACTATACAGTTGTGTCTGTGATTAGAAATTAGTGCATACCTTATCTCAGCTGAGCGAGAGATGGTGAGACAGTAGCTAATAAAACAAGTCACAGGTGGCGAGGGAGAGTAAATCTAGGTTCTCACCCTTGAGGCTATGTCTCATCCTCCACAGTCACGTTAATTCTCATCTTAATCTATCATCTCAGACTTTCCTACAAATTGGTGTCTTGTCTCTTTACTCAGACAGACTCTTAATTAAGCCACCGTGTGACAAAGTGGGCGGCTCGTCTCGGATAAATTCTGGGTTCTTGCCTAAGATTCATAGATTGTTTCTTGTTGAGGAAGTCTTCTGAGAATAGATTTTTCTTTATATAATCCCTAGACTCTGAGCTTTTAAAACGGATCCAATCAAACGTTTTCCACTGGGTGCATTTAGAATATACTACAGGAATTGTATTAAGGCTTTAGATGACACAGAGGTAATTGATGGCTAACAGTGATTTTCTTCTCTAACAGGAAGGTTATTCCAGGTTGTAGAGTAGATACATACATTTTTTCAGGTTACTAGTGGGTAACGGCTTTTAGCGGTGGCAGTTATCATTCAGATTAGGCGCTAGTCTGATTTTTGGGTTGGGTTAGAGACAGCGGATATAGTGAGGGAGTATTTTCCGGGAGGTAACGGAAAGTTTTTGTTTCCTTTTTCTCTTCAGTCCTCTGTATTTGTGAGCTTACTGTAGATTTTACAAGTAAGATGGCTGAAATGGCCATGTTACGAGCTACCTGGCGTGAGGCAGCTAAAGATATGGGTAGGGATGAGGCTGAGACTAAGGCATACATGATAAGTGAGAAGGATAAACACGAGCAGAGAGAGAAAAAGGAAAACGACAGGAAGGAGCAGACAGAGAAAGAGGAAAAAGACAGGAACGAGCATAGAGAGAAAGAGGAAAAAGACAGGAAGAAGCAGAGAGAGAAAGAGGAAAGGAAGGAGGAAAGGGACCGGCAGACCGAGATGGAAATGAGAAAAATGGAAGCAGAGGAAAGGCAGAGGGCAGAATAAGCGGAGGAACGGAAGTTGGCAGCAGAGAGACAACATGAACTTGCCATGCGTTCTCTGGAAGTAGGGCCTCTGATAGCAGTTTGGCGAATAGCGACTCCCCCAGAGCAGGGGCGACAGACCCCTCAGGCCCCCAGAAGGCAGCCACGAATTTCCCATTTGACTCTTTCCCTAGTGGGAACGAGAAAATCGAAGGTTTTTTTTGGAGAAATTCGAACGGATGGCGACGGCATATGGATTAGATGGAAGTCTTTGGTGCTTAAAGCTGTCTCAGGCCCTAAAAGGTCCTGCGTATGACATTTATAGCAAGATGGTCATCGAAGACCAGAATAATTTCGAAGCGCTTCGTAATGCTTTGGTACAAAGGTTCCAGTGGACCCCTCGTAAGTGCCAAACAATGTTCCGGGAGAGCCGGCTTGAAAAGGGAGAGAGTTTCACCCAATTCGCGGAAAGATTAAGGATTTATCTCGCTAGATGGCGGGAGTTGGCGGGAATGGCAAAAACGTACGAAGGTATGGAAGAGTTGGTAATGACGGAACAATTGAAGGCAACCATGTCTCCGGACTTGAAGCGGTATCTGGCGGAGCATGGCACCCAGCAACTTGACCAGATTATTATCTTTGCTGAAAGGTTCCAGACGGCACAGGTCGAAATACTGGGCCAGAAACGGAAAAACCCCGACCCGCCACCCAGAGGAAGTAACGCCTCTCCCAGTAAGCCAACGAACGGGCCAAATGCTAGAAAGCCCTATTCACCGACTTTTAACTCCGCGAGGCCACCCAAACAGCATAATAAACAGGACGAGACAAGAAGTGACCATGCCCGGAAGTACGTACCTGGTCGGCAGTGGGGTGGCAGAAGTAATTATAGCTCGCAGTGGAGACCTGGTAGCCGGGAAAACCCCCCGAAGAGAGTGGCATGTTTACAAACCCCTACACAGAAATCGGAGGAGGACAGGGGCTCTCAGACTGGAGGTGACCGACCTTCCACGGGGGGGGGGGATAGTAACTTTAAATGGGGTTGAAACGGAGTGTTTGTTTGATACAGGCTTGAGCTTTGAATATGTATCGTGGGCCATCATCTAGTGAAGCCAGAACAGATAACTGGAGAATTTGTGGAGATTTGTGGGCTGTTGAGAGGAGATGCTCCGATGTGACTTCCTGTAGCGCAGATAGAGATGGTGTCGAAGTATGTTAGGGGCACGATCAAGGCGGCAGTAATGGAGGGGCCATTATATGAGGTCATTTTAGGGTGTCTGTATGTGTACCTAGGGGACCCTAAGGAACCGGAAATCGTAGCAGCAGTGGTTACTAGGGAACAAGCCAAGAAGGAACGGGAAAGTGAGGCCCCCACAAACCCGTTGCCCAGGGAATTGAAGGAGACCCAACAGCAGGATCCGACATTGGAGGCCTGTTTTAAGAAATTGCCCACTTCTAAGGACCCCAAACAAAAATTGAATTTCTTTACAAAAGAATTGCTTATTTATCGAAGGGAAGGAGGAGAAGAGCAGGGCCATAACTAACTGGTAGTGCCAACCAAGTATAGGCCACAAATGTTAGAAATGGGGCACGCGCTTCCATTTAGTGGGCAGATGGGACAAGGGGCCACCATACATAGAATCGGCCCATTACTATTGGCCGGGAGTGACGCCGGATATCATAAGATTTGTAAAATCTTGCGCCCAGTGTCAGAGAGTAGCACCCAAACACTGGACTCCCCCAGTTCCATTGGGACAGATGCCCATCGTGGGTACCCCATTCGAACGAGTGGCGGTTGACATAGTAGGCCCCTTTGAAAGAACTAAGCGACAGAACAGGTTCATTCTGACGTTAGTCGATGTGTGCACCATGTGGGCAGAGGCAATCTCACTGGCTTCCCCGGACTCGAAGCATGTCGCAGAAGCCTTGGTGCAAATCTTTACGCGACTGGAATTTCTTCAGCAAGTGTTGACCGATAATGGATCCCAGTTCTGCAGCTTGTTGGTGGAGGAGATATTCAAGATTCTCAGGGCCCAGCATATACACACAAGTCCATAAAACCCGGCCGGAAATGGACTCGTGGAGCGGTTCAACGGCAGCCTGATGATGATGCTTCGCAAGTTAGGACAGGAGCGGCCAGAGGATTGGGACCTTTTCCTTCCCGCGGCCCTGTTTGCTTATCGAGAGGTCCCACAATCTTCTACATGCTTGCCGTCAGCCACATTATTATTCGGTCGACCTATCAAGGGCCCATTGGAGGCCTTGCTCAGGTCGTTGACGGATCAGAGGGCCGATGAGACAACGGTGTCGGCCTCTAAATATGCAGAAGAGCTGAAGGAACGGCTACAGTTAGGCTGGAATGGCCTCAGCTTACCTTTGTAAGGCTTGTGCAAAACAGGCGCAAAGATACAACAAGATGGCAAAGGAAAGAGAACTCCAGCCAGGGGAAAAGGTCTTGTTGTTACTTCCCACTGGGGACAACAAACTGCGCGTTGGATGGCAAGGGCCATTCGAAGTCTTGGATAAAATTTCTAACACCAACTACAGGATCTCTATCAAAAGGAACAGGAAGATTTGCCATGTAAATCTCCGTAAGAAATTTTTAGAACCCCCCCCCCCCCCCCCCCCCCCCCCCCCGTGTCAAGAACACTTACTAGCGCTGTTAGTAGCTATTGAGGAAGATGGCGAAACGGAGAAATACTGGGAATACCCTTTGCAACAGAAAGAGTCGTACAGATACGTGAAATTTGGGGACACTCTTTCAGAAGTATCGGCGCAAAAGCTCAGCGCTGTATTAGAACAATATATAGACGTTTTGACGGATAAGCCCGGGCTTACACATCTCCTTGAGTATGACATGAAATTAAAAAACGACACACCGGTACGGACAAAAATATATCCGGTCCCATACGCAAAAGCCGCCGCGTTACCGGAGGAAATAGACAAATTGCTTGCAGCCAACATTATTACAGAAACCACTTCCCCATACAGCTCTAGTGTGGTGCTGTTACAAAAAACCTAATGACGAAACTCGGCTGTGCGTTGATTATCGCTTGCTTAACACAGTGACCGAATTTCAACCGGAGGCCCTCCCCAGCCCAGCGGAACTTTTTACCAAACTGAGTAAAGCAAAAATCTTTTCCAAAATAGACTTGAGTAAAGGCTATTATCAGATTCCGGCGAAAGAGAAAGTCAGGCCGATGTTGGCCTTTAGCACTAGTGAGGGGCATTACACATTTAACGGCATGCCTTTTGGACTACATAATGCCCCCGGTGCTTTCACACGAATGATGAGGAAGCTGTTAGGGTCGTTGCACAACCGCCACATTCATAATTTTATGGATGATATACTGATCGCAACAGACACGGAGGAGGAACATGTAGCAACCGTCGCCTTGCTACTCGGGAGGCTGAAGGAAGCGGGGCTGACAGCCCGCCCGAGTAAATGTTTACTCGGCATCCACACCATAGACTTTCTAGGGCACACTATCGCTCACGGATGCATGTGGCCGCTGACCAAAAATGTAGACAAAATACGTAACGCAGCATCACGAAAAAGGATACGCGTTCATTTCTCTCTTTGTGCGCCTACTACCAGAAATTCATTCCTAACTTTAATAGTCTAACGGCCCCATTAACTGACCTCACCCGGAAAGGTCAACCTGATAAAGTCAATTGAACAGCTGAATGCGAGAGCGCTTACACCACTCTTAAGGAACGGCTGACCAGTTCTCCTATATTACGGCTTCCGGACCTAACGAAACACTTCGTGTTACGAGTGGACGCCAGTGCCATTGGGATAGGATCCCCTTTGTTGCAAGCAGATGAAACTCAGCAGGAACTGTTATTTCCAGCCTCCTACGCAAGTAGAAAATTAAACGCTGCTGAAAGGAATTATTCTACAAAAGAACGGGAGTGCCTTGCCCTAGTTTCCGGGATTCGCAAACAAAATAATGCAAAAATCATGAGATGGGCTCTTTTGCTAAGCATGTACTCATTTTCGTTACAATACATCCCTGGAAAGGATAATGTGGGAGCAGATTGTGGTGAGTTACTGTTAATTTTTATGTTCAACTCGCCCCATTTCTTGTCCCATTTATTAATTTTGGTTCTTTTTTTATTCTAATGCGTCCTAGTTCGTATTTGTTTTAATTCTGGGTTATTCTGTATGGCGATAGGATGACTCATACCACCAACACCAACCCTTCTCTTTTGGAGAAGGGAGAAAACCCCTACCCGTGTTGTAACGAGGGCTAGTGAGTCATTCTTGTTGATAGGCGGTCAGTATAGTTAGGTAATATTACGTACATTTTTCAGCGAGCTTCGAGGGGAGTCTATTTTCTTTGACCCCCTCCCCGTTCCAGCAGGGGGAATAACTCTGCGTCGCTAGTGGATTGGTAGAATTAAGATAATGTTATGATATTTAACTGGAAGCTCGTACGATTGGTTTTGATTTTTAATTTATGTAGCAGTCATTAGATTACGTCAGAAGTGGGTTGAAAGCGGATTTTGGGAGACGATGCTAGAAGCTATGACTCACCGCGTCGGTCTTGAATCAGAAAATTGGCCCTATATATGCAGAGCCAAATTATTAGTTAGTGCTCCCAAGTCCAATAATGTTATTGCCGTGAATAGCGTCAGTTCAGTCTGCCAGGTTCATGGATATTCTGAAAGTCTGGGTATGTTCGTAAACTTAATGAGTTGTGTAAGAATTTTAGCTAAAAGAGTTAGCAAGTAAGAGTAAGCTTCTTCTGGGATTTAATTTTATTGTTAGTCAGTAGTTGCCATCCATTGCCGACGTCTACAAAGCTAGAGCCCGTGTAGTGTAAGTTTTGTTGTAATTATACTATGTCTAGCTAGCGAGTTCTATGATTTAGTGGCGCGAGTTTGAGATATTAACGGTTGAGAATAGGGGCTTAGGTTAGACGAGAGCACTGTGTAACGTTATAACAAGTTAAGAGTAAACACAGTTGATTATGATAAATAGAAGTGTATGTACGCGGGTTTTTTGTGGGTGCCTAAGAAACGGGTATAATTAATGTAATTCAGAAGGAGAAGGGGTGAAGAGTGTTTAATATTCTGATATATGGTGTAGGCATTGGTGTGTTAATAAGTTGTGCTATTTGTTAATGTAATTCAGAAGGAAAAGGGGTGAAGAGTGTGTAATATTCTGATATATGGTGTATGCGTTTGTGTGCTAAATAAGTTGTTCTATTTTTATAACCTTCCATGGGCTGCCTTTAATATAAGAATAGTGCAGGGGAGGAGAAGGAGTGAACGTTAAGTCTGACACGTAAGCAGAAATAATACTTAGAGATGGGAGCTTGTATTTAGGGAAGTTTTATTATGGTATGGGAAACGGGGTGTAGGTAAATCTTGGTTGTTAATGTGTTTTGAAATATGTATGGGACCCAAAGATGCAGCAATAGAGAATGCAGTCAGCGATCCATAGTTTGACTGCTTGCGTCAGGGTCAGCGAACCAGAGTTGACCTAGACCCTACTCCACCTCCACGTGGTGGTCTTGGAAACAGGCTGCATCACGGCAGTCTGGCTGAGAGAGTAGGGATCGAAGAGGGAAGGCAAACCCGGTCCCAAAAAATGCCGTGCTGAAGTCGGATGTGTCGGCCGAAAGACGCAGATATCGCAGCTCCGGTGTACACAGACACAACGCAACCAACGTCATTTTCAGGACGAATGAGGAAGAAGAATTATGTATTTTTTTGAATTGGTGTAAATAAGTTGTTATTTTGTCTTACAGCGATTCGCGGTGGAGGGTAGGTAACCCTAAGCGTGCAACGGACTTTGCCTTCTCAGAGAGGGAGGCAAGAGACAACATTGTAATTGAAGAGAACTGGGGTACGTGCATAGTAACTAGAGCCCTAGTTACGTCTGCAATACAGAGAGGCATTAGAAGTTCTCATGACGTGAGAAAACATATACCTCAGCGTGGAATTGCCTAGGAATTTAAAGCTCTTAGCTTGTACGGCCCAATAGAGAACAGGGTACGTTACCTGGTATTGTTTACTTACTGCCACAAGAAAGCAGTAGGCCAACACCCGTAGCTGTTTAAATCGTCGTTGTGTGAAGAATATGGTGTCATCATCAGAGCTAGATCTACAGCCAGAGGCATATATATATATATATATATATATATATATATATATATATATATATATATATATATATATATATATACACATATACATATATATATATATATATATATATATATATATATATATATATATATATATATATATATATATATATATATATATATATATATATAAAATAATAATAATAATAATAATAATAGCCCCTTCAGTCATAACTGACTATGGGAGTGCGCCCCTGAGGTGGCGGCCCTCAGCTGCTTATTTTCCTGGTGCTCCTTTCGACGTTTTCTCCTCACCTCTGCTTCTTGTGTGAGCCTCTCTTCGCCCAATCTGAGGTGGTGCCGTAAATAGCATCGCCACTTAGTGCGATCGGCAGCTTCATCCTCCCATGTTGCTGGATCCATGTCCAGTGCCCTCATATCTCTCTTGCACACATCTTTGAACCTCAGCTGTGGTCGCCCAACTGTTCTCTTGCCATCTGCTAATTGTCCGTAGAAGATATCTTTTGGGATGCGACCATCTTCCATGCGGCGAACATGGCCAAGCCAGCGAAGTCTGCGCTGTCTAAGCAGCGTATACATACTTTGAAGGCCAGCACGTGACAACACCTCGACATTTGTCACTTTATCTTTCCACGAGATGCCGAGGATGCGGCGTAGACACCGCAAATGGAAGGTATTGAGCCTTCTTTCTTGCTTAGCATAGGTCGTCCAGGTCTCGCTGCCATATAGGAGTGTGCTGGTGACGCAGGCATTATATACCGCAGCTTTGGTCTTCATTGTGAGTTTAGAGTTTCCCCAAACACGCGATGTGAGGCGGGCAAAGGTAGCTGCAGCTTTGCCAATGCGGCTGTCGATTTCTGTATCCAGTGAGAGTTTGTCATTGATGGTAGACCCTAGGTATGTGAAGTGGTGCACCACTGCCAATTCATAGTTATCGATAGTGATAACTGGTGCAGCACCCACATCCTGACTCAGCACATTCGTTTTCTTTAGACTTATTGTGAGGCCAAAGTCCTTGCATGCTTTAGTGAAGCAATTCATCAAGCTCTGAAGCTCCTGTTGGCTTTGAGTGACGACTGCAGCATCATCAGCGAACAACAAGTCTCTTATAGTGACCCTTCTGATTTTTGTTTTTGCCTTCAGCCTTGAAAGATTAAACAGACGGCCATCTGACCTAGTTTTAAGGCATATTCCTTCAGTTGCATCTCTGAATGCATGTTTCAAGAGTAAGGCAAAGAAGATTCCGAAGAGGGTCGGAGCCAGAACACAGCCTTGTGTAACGCCACTTCGTATATCAAAGGGCTGTGACGTGCTTCCAGCATATTGGACTGTTCCCTCCATGTGTACTCTCTCCCCTCTACTTCAGTTTAGTGCCTTCCTGACTCTATCGTCTTCGTCTGAGGCTCAGCTGCGTTACCCTTTGTCACGTACCTCCTCCCGTTAGCATTTAGAGAGGTATGATTTCCCTCTCTGTCCAGAATAACTGATGAAGGGGCACTTGGTGAATATATATATATATATATATATATATATATATATATATATATATATATATATATATATATATATATATATATATATATATATATATATATATATATATATATAGTGAAATGTAAAACAATGTAGGTCTAAGAAATACATAGTGTAAAGCCAATTACTTTATATTCTTACGTTTAATAAGTGCGCAGTCACACTAAATATTCAAATTAAGAAAACAAATTGCGGTACTCATCAATATATATATATATATATTCACCAAGTGCCCCTTCATCAGTTATTCTGGACAGAGAGGGAAATCATACCTCTCTAAATGCTAACGGGAGGAGGTACGTGACAAAGGGTAACGCAGCTGAGCCTCAGACGAAGACGATAGCGTCAGGAAGGCACTGAACTGAAGTAGAGGGGAGAGTGTAGAGTTAGATAGATAATACTTAGAGGAGAGCATCTGAGTTAGTTCTGCATCATTCAGGAAAGTAGGATTTATGTGGTGTATAAGTTAGTTGTGCAGGACCGCCAAGAGCGCCTTTGAGACATTGTAGTCAAATTAGTTAATAAGTCTTAACCGGAACAGTGTCAACACTAGTGAAGAGTAGTCAGGTGGCGGAGGACTCCAAAGTGTGTTTAGTTTGTAACAATAGAGTTGTCAGGGGTGGTGGCTCTTACTTAGAGACCCCCGCCCGATATGTTTCTGTAACCTTAGTTGTTTTCGTGTAGGTGTGGAAGAGAGCGTGGTAATTTGATAATTGTGTCTTTCATTGATTGTTCTTTTTTTAGGTTGTATGAACTTGCACGTTATCGGTGTTTTTTTTTTTTTTTTTGCTGTAGTATAGATTTGTTTGTTCTAATAAACTATAAAATGTGCACTGGATCAGTTTGTCTTTCACTATACTGTACCTGTATTCTTTAAATGTAATGTTGTGTCTGTGGTTAGAAATTAGTGCATACCTTATCTCAGCTGAGCGAGAGGTGGTGAGACAGTAGCTAATAAAACAAGTCACAAGTGGCGAGGGAGAGTAAATCTAGGTTCTCACCCTTGAAGCTATAAGTCTCATCCTCCACAGTCACTTTAATTCTCATCTTAATATATCATCTCAGACTTTCCTACAAACTGGTGTCTTGTCTCTTTACTCAGACAGACTCTTAATTAAGCCACCGTTTGACACTTATAAGAGGGATTTCGTTGGATTACACCAACTGGGGGCTTGAACGGGCTAAACCATTGCTTAAATCCTTCACAAAAGGCGACGGACCAGCTATAATGCGTTAACAATTGTTCAGCCCAATGCAACATTGTTCGTGACTTCTGGAAATATCTTGTGAAGGATTCCTTAACGTAGAAGTGTCACTAATCTTCTATCTACATCTCTGCCAAGAGTAATTTTGCGCTCAGGTAGATACATTGGAAGCCAATATTAGATACTCTTGAGTTTTGATCACTTTTTGACCACTACTGCAAAGCAGGGGAGGCAATCTGTGACAGTAGGCTCCTTTCAAGAAGGCTTCGTCAAAACGTGCTTATGCAATTTGTTTTCAACGATGAGACGGTAGAGACTTACATGACTTTTTTTTGTACCAGTGTGAAATAAATTACCCTTATAATATTGTGACGTATAATGGAAAGAGAGCCTACAGTAATCTGACAGGCTTGTAACCTCGTATCGTTCTATGATTTGCTAGCAAAACCACGCATTTTGCTACTTGTGTTTTACTTACACAAGCGTACTTTTCGTCCCACCTCTTTTTCTGTGAACACGAGCTAACGCAATGTTTACAAACTGCATGACCTCTCAGTCATAACAGGTAGCGAATCAGGTTTATTTACCTAGTTTTATCACGCGAGCTTATCTATCAATTATACGATACCTGACAGACTGCACGTGAAAAAACACAGTCTTTGAAGTCCACGAGGGGAGTTCCAGGATTTTCCCGAGTGCGCTTTGATGTCGATTCACGGGCAACAATCTTCGAGAACCCATTACACGGATATAAGTCTTTGATGGTGGTCGAACGCCCGAGAAAGGCCGACCGTAAACTTTTATCTGGGAAACTCATGTTTCTGATTCTCCGTTGCTCACACAATAGTGCGAAAAGTAACATCATCTATAGATCAGAGAAACATAATGATATATAAACTGTGTTTTCTTAAACCTGCTATCATTTGTCACTCAGAATTTTTGGATAGTCTAAGCACGTAGTTCTAGAACCATTGTGGAAAATGTGTTAATAGCATTCGTGGGGATTTTCCTTCTGATTTTCTGGTAATAGAAATTAGTGCTTACGTGTTTAAAAATGTTAAGCTTTTACCATTATAATTCACTTAGATTTTCTAGCGTTAAAACTAGTGAAATAAAATAACGCGTAGCTATTTCATATCAGATGTTCAGTTATAATGTTAATTTTCACCACACGCTTTCTCACACAAGAAGAGACGGTTTTAGCTGACTGAGTTAAATGCTAGGCGCGACTGAAAGTGACAGAAAAGAATTCACGTTTTATTTCATTGTGCGCATTTATTATAAGTGCCTATTATTTAATACCATACGATGACTAGCAGACGCCGACAATTTAATAGCTATTAACGACAGGCGATATTTATGTAAAGGCGCGTATGGATAATTGAATAATAATTAACATTGTACGCTGATCGCTGACCGGGAGCAGGAGGGGAAGAGCTGCATAACTCAACCAAACCTGCACTCGCTAAGCGACGCGAGATAGGATAGGCTAAAGACACCGTGTGCTTTTTAAATTAAATCAGGACTGACGGAGTGGATAAGAGATCGTCTTGTCCCCGTCTGTGTGCATATATGTAGCTATATAGAATAGTAGCATTTTCCCATAAATGTTTCTTTTATATTCCTAGCAGACCTGATCAATGGCGTCCAGCGGTCTTTTCTTTTTACTGATTGGTTAATGTTGTCTTTTCTTGGCTTGTGCGTCACCAATTTCATTGGTGAGCAAATATTTGCCAACGATACATGAGAAACATTTTAACGGGTAAAATTTAACTGGACTTTCCAAACCCAGCAATATTTTTTCAATTTTATAAGCCCACTGGGGTGGTGAAAAAAATAACATTCATTCCCGACTTCTGACAGTCGTATTCAAGTGTAGCATCCAGAATTTACGCTGTTTCAGAATCGGCACTCTACCACAGAGCCAGCCGATAGGATTATCATCATTTATCAATTGTAACATTTTTAGCAACCAGATGTTTCCCAATACTGGAAGTATTTTCCTCTTTTAACTGTGAACCCCAAGATCACGTTTCTACATCAACTATTGGCGGTGACATATTGTTCATCCAGGAACAACCCACATCAGATTCGGCGTTCATCTCACTAGTCTTTATTTGACAGAGGATGGACTGGGGCCAATTTGGGAAATAAACCATGACATTTTATATAGTCAGGAAATATTGTAGGTAAGAGTGATTGAGTGGCCACTGTATGAAAGAGAGAGTGAATATTTTTCTTTGTTACAGGGACTTTACCAAAATTGGATTTGCTTAAACTTGTTAACTTTACTGGGTAGCCTATAGTAGGAACTTGTTTACTTTACTGTCTACTCTGTAACAAAGTGCTAACCTTTGACCTTTGGGTTATTAACTTTTTTGGGTTCTTTTCTCCCTAGGGGCAGGGCACGTTTATTCTGCTATTTCATATGTATGTAAATTTTATTTTATTTTATCTTTCTTTAGATATTTGATGTTGTCAAGTTTAATTGATAATAAACAACAAAAGAAATTTAACTTTGTGTGTTGGTCAGACCCATACCCAATTAACCGTAGTTTTTTCCACGTTTGTGTGTCTTGTTGTCACATATCTGTGTGTGTGTGTGTGTGTGTGTGTGTGGTTAAACTTATATTTATATGTATGAGGAGGGCAAGGTTGTCTTGTACTAAATTATAGTCGTATAGATAGGCTGGAATAGAGAAACTTACTCATTCCAGAGACATATCTTCTTAAACTATCACCTGTGAAATATATTTCTCACACCTTTTTCTCGCGTATCTATCACCATCCACGCTACTCAGACGGGACAAAAATAACTCACAACCTATCTGCACGACAAATATCAATAATCATCATCAATAACGTTGAGCTCCACGTGGAATAGATGTCCTCAACACAAACATGCCAAGCTCTCCGGTTCTGTGTTAGCCATTGAAGGTATTTACACATTTTCTGTATTCCTTTCGTGTCTGTCTCCAGGTAGTTTCTGTATTCCTTTCGTGTCTGTCTCCAGATAGTTTCTGTTATCCATCTATTTCTCTAAATCCGAGGACACGAGAACAGGCACTGCTTGGTACTGCTTTTCTTAATATCGATACCAATAATAGTAACAACGTAATCTTATAGAGAGTGTTGTATGCTCACACAGAGTATATGGTCTTAAATATGCGAATCTTTAATACGCGAGCGGTGACGCTCCATAAACTAAGTTAAGCGTAAGGTCAGGTTGAACACAACGTAACAAGGAGGCTTCTTCATCTTCTTCGTTCGCCCTCAGACTTCCACATTAATAACTCTAATAGAGGCAGTAGTCAGCTTAAGGTTCCTGACATCTCCAAACAGTTTTTCGTTAAGAGAAGTGGGTTGTTGTCATAGGCCACTCCGTTCTCTGCTGTAAGTTGGGCAAGACTGATGCAGATGTTCGGCTGTCATAGGGCTGTGCCACAGGAGCAGAGATCTGTTGGACCAATCCTGTACTTGTGAAATAGATGGTACCTCAACCTATTGTGACCAGTACGTAAGCGGGAAATGATGACCTGGTCTCGCCTAGCTAGCTGGTGAAAGCATCATATTTTAACGAGACGGCAAAATGTAACAAATAATCTTGTTGTCACGTATTGGAAGATAAACCAGTAATTCTGCTTGTTTACACGTGCACATTACACACACAAGCACAATGATACTCTGTTCCTTCATGCAACGTCATCATAGCTGATCAACAAAGTGGTAACTTTATTATTTGATGAGTACCGCAATTTGTTTTCTTAATTTGAATATTTAGTGTGACTGCGCACTTATTAAACGTAAGAATATAAAGTAAACTGGCTTTAC
This sequence comes from Oreohelix idahoensis, assembly GCA_024509875.1. Classification (NCBI taxonomy): domain Eukaryota; kingdom Metazoa; phylum Mollusca; class Gastropoda; order Stylommatophora; family Oreohelicidae; genus Oreohelix; species Oreohelix idahoensis. Next base: position 274,674 of record JAMPIV010019394.1, on the reverse strand, counting down.
ACTATGTATTTCTTAGACCTACATTGTTTTACATTTCACTATATATATATATATATATATATATATATATATATATATATATATATATATATATATATATATATATATATATATATATTCACCAAGTGCCCCTTCATCAGTTATTCTGGACAGAGAGGGAAATCATACCTCTCTAAATGCTAACGGGAGGAGGTACGTGACAAAGGGTAACGCAGCTGAGCCTCAGACGAAGACGATAGAGTCAGGAAGGCACTAAACTGAAGTAGAGGGGAGAGAGTACACATGGAGGGAACAGTCCAATATGCTGGAAGCACGTCACAGCCCTTTGATATACGAAGTGGCGTTACACAAGGCTGTGTTCTGGCTCCGACCCTCTTCGGAATCTTCTTTGCCTTACTCTTGAAACATGCATTCAGAGATGCAACTGAAGGAATATGCCTTAAAACTAGGTGAGATGGCCGTCTGTTTAATCTTTCAAGGCTGAAGGCAAAAACAAAAATCAGAAGGGTCACTATAAGAGACTTGTTGTTCGCTGATGATGCTGCAGTCGTCACTCAAAGCCAACAGGAGCTTCAGAGCTTGATGAATTGCTTCACTAAAGCATGCAAGGACTTTGGCCTCACAATAAGTCTAAAGAAAACGAATGTGCTGAGTCAGGATGTGGGTGCTGCACCAGTTATCACTATCGATAACTATGAATTGGCAGTGGTGCACCACTTCACATACCTAGGGTCTACCATCAATGACAAACTCTCACTGGATACAGAAATCGACAGCCGCATTGGCAAAGCTGCAGCTACCTTTGCCCGCCTCACATCGCGTGTTTGGGGAAACTCTAAACTCACAATGAAGACCAAAGCTGCGGTATATAATGCCTGCGTCACCAGCACACTCCTATATGGCAGCGAGACCTGGACGACCTATGCTAAGCAAGAAAGAAGGCTCAATACCTTCCATTTGCGGTGTCTACGCCGCATCCTCGGCATCTCGTGGAAAGATAAAGTGACAAATGTCGAGGTGTTGTCACGTGCTGGCCTTCAAAGTATGTATACGCTGCTTAGACAGCGCAGACTTCGCTGGCTTGGCCATGTTCGCCGCATGGAAGATGGTCGCATCCCAAAAGATATCTTCTACGGACAATTAGCAGATGGCAAGAGAACAGTTGGGCGACCACAGCTGAGGTTCAAAGATGTGTGCAAGAGAGATATGAGGGCACTGGACATGGTATGATTTCCCTCTCTGTTTTATTTCATTGTGCGCATTTATTATAAGTGCCTATTATTTAATACCATACGATGACTAGCAGACGCCGACAATTTAATAGCTATTAACGACAGGCGATATTTATGTAAAGGCGCGTATGGATAATTGAATAATAATTAACATTGTACGCTGATCGCTGACCGGGAGCAGGAGGGGAAGAGCTGCATAACTCAACCAAACCTGCACTCGCTAAGCGACGCGAGATAGGATAGGCTAAAGACACCGTGTGCTTTTTAAATTAAATCAGGACTGACGGAGTGGATAAGAGATCGTCTTGTCCCCGTCTGTGTGCATATGTGTAGCTATATAGAATAGTAGCATTTTTCCATAAATCTTATTTTATATATTTCTGCAGACCTGATCAAGGGCGTTCAGTGGTCTTTTGGTCTATTTCCTTTTTACTGATTGGTTAATGTTGTCGTTTCTTGGCTTGTGCGTCACCAATTTCATTGGTGAGCAAGTTTTGCCAACGATACATGAGAAATATTGTAACGTGTAACATTTAACTGGACTTACAAAAGCCAGCAATATTGTTTTCAATTTATCAGCCCACTGGGGTGTGGAAAAAATAACATTCATTACCGACTTCTGACAGTCGTATTCAAGCGTAGCATCCAGAATTTACGCTGTTTCAGAATCGGCACTCTACCACAGAGCCAGCCGATATGATTATCATCATTTATCAATTGTAACATTTTTAGCAACCAGATGTCTCCCAATACTGGACGTATTTTCCTCTTTTAACTATGAACCCAAGATCTACATCAACTATTGGCGGTGACATATTGTTCATCCAGGAAAAACCCACACCAGGTTCGGCGTTCACCTCACTAGTCGTTATTGTTAGAGGATGGACTGGGGCCAATTTGGAAATTAAACATGTATGAAAGAGAGAGTGAATATTTTTCTTGGTTACAGGGACTTTACCAACATTGGATTTTGCTTAAACTTGTTAACTTTACTGGGTAGCCTATAGTAGAAACTTGCTACTTTACTGTAACATAGCGCAAACCTTCGACCTTTGGGTTAACCTTTTGGGTTCTTTTCTCCATAAAGGGATGGCACATTTATTCCGCTATTTCATATGTATGTAAATCTGATTTTATTTGATCTTTCTTTAGATATTTGATGTTGTCAAGTTTAAATGATAATAAACAACAAAAGAAGCTTTGTGTGTTGGTCAGACCTGTCGTGGAATATTCTAATCCACATATATAAATTATCAAGTAAATATAAAGCCTAACAAATAAATCTAATAAAGAAAAGAGCAATGGTAAAATAACAGTGCTGTCACAAGGAATGTACTCGAAATCCCCTTTGTTTTATGCTTCGTCTGCAAATTGTAACGCTTTCACGTTGATAGTAAAAGCCTACTATATTATTACCCGCTTTCTTCAATGAAACGTGTGCTGTATTTCTTGGAAAAACATTGAGAGGCAGACTGCGTAATGACCTAAATTAATCCTAACATTAATTATACTGCGTTACCAAAACGAACGAACAGATGGACTCAAATAGAAAGAGAGAGGGAGGGCTGAAAATCAGGAACGCATGCAACACGCGTCGCGCGATACACAATTACTACTATCACGCGTGTAAGGCCACATGCACTGATTTTTTTTTTCAGACGGACAGTGATAAATTCACTACCCTTCCCAGAGTTAGGTTTTAAAATCACGAAAAACGCTTATTAGAAAAGATAACATTAGATGGGTTTACGTTTGAAAACATTACAGTACCCAGACAGCACATCTTCGAAACAGGAGGTAGAAGAATTGCATATTTTGAACGCAGCATATTAGTTCTATTAAATATATATATTTGGGTTCCTTAGGGTTTGCTGACAAAGAATATGTACAACGTTATGCAAATAGTCTAGGAATTGACAAGTTATAGCCAAAATAAAATGATGGTGCTGTCAGACAACACCCAAAATCAGAATCGCTCAGTGGTAGATTTTTTTTAATCCACCATTGTACGGGAAATGGGCCACAAGTTACATTTGAACTGATTGGCTGGAATGATATGTAAGGCTAAACACGATTAGTCGGGCTATAAATACTATCTTTGGTTGTTAGGGGAGACGTAGGAAGTTAAAATTTTTTCAAATACTTGTCGAAACGTGGCTCCATTGGCTAGACTCGCTGATATACTCACTTAGGAGCGTTAGTTCGAGACCACTAGTCAAATAAGCTTGATAAAGCAACAGTGCGTTGAAGCCAGCTCATATTTTTGCTAAATAAAAGCCTGGAACATAAGCAGATGGGAATTTGTGCCAGTAGTTGTGCCAGAATTCATTGCTAATCAACGTATCTGTGTTTGTTTCCATGAATTGTGGTAAGCTTGAAACATTCAGTATCTTTTAATGAAAATTGAATGTGAATTGTTAATTTATGCCTGTATATATGTGTAGTTCAGTAGCAAACCTGATGTAAAGCCTATAATGCTCCAGCCTGAACAGAAGGTGTCGGAGGAAAGTAAAACTGCATGGAATGGCCAAACAGTACACTGACACCTAGATTATTGATTAGACAGAAATAATGCTGGAAGTGCAGAGGCGTAGTAACCATTAAGGAGGTAAATACTGGTATAAAGTATTTCAGATGAAGCTGACAGTTGGCCTAACGCTCTGAACTCAATGTTTGTGATATATTGTGCTCAGTGTAAAAAGAGAGTATAAATTAGTTATGAAGTAGAAGGTACATCCTTCTTGTTTTCAGGGACCGTGGTCTTGATGGTATTGAGCAGCACCTGGTCAGAGCTTTGCTGAATCCAGAGTCGGACAGCATACTCCTTGGTCCATTTAGCTATCAGTAAGGTGTCTCCAGAGCCGAGGGGAGAATCGAGCAGAGGAGTCTGTTCCTGCCGCCATCACGCAAGATAAGCTGATGTGGCCAGCTGAGCTCAAAATTATGTACCCCCAGCTTAAAATGACCTTGTAAAAATAACATTAAGAGGGGAATTAAATTGTGTTAATATCAGGAACTGAGAACATCTCCAATAATAGTTCCCATAAAGACAAACTATTGAAGTCATGATGACAAATACCAACAGAGCTTGAACAAAACAAAACCAGTATTACCTCATATTACTACTACACAACTGACACACATAGGATACTTTTAATAATATATGTCATTACAATATTCATATTGATAAATTCTGTACATATAACTTGTAAGTAAAATTGATTGTGATTCCTGGTTCCCTTTGTATTTGAATCAGGACACATATTCATTCATGACAGCAATGAATACATATTGTTATTTGAAAAGTTATCAGTGACTTCTTTAAGATATCCTTGTAGAGTGTTTTATGTATGTGAGTGTCACAGTGTTGTCAAGTGTAGTGGAATAAATTAAATTGTTTATCTGTCTGTTGTTGTTTTGACTTACACTTCATCATACACATACCCTAGACATATAACGTAGTCATCACACTATTCCAGAATAATTCTGACTGAGATATATATATATGTGGCAGCAAGTAAGGTTATCTATAATACACTACTCTCATTAGATATAGATACCTTCACAGCTGATCTCAGTCAGTACACTAAGTCCCCCTATAAATATTTATAACATCCCACTTCACCACATATATTGGGGTCTCGTCCGGGATTTTGAATCTTTCCCTATTAAAAATATTGGGGGTAATTCACTTCAGGGAATATAAGAATTAAAAGGTATCCTTGGGTGGAATTAAATAAGGTTGAGCTCACGGTGCCTGTGTTGTCCATTAGAGATATAGTTAGAAATTGAATTGTTGGTTAGATATTGTATAAATTTACCTGATAGACAATGGCGGACCTGGCCAAGTTTCGATCTGCTGCTGTTCAGACTGCAAAAGAGTTAGGATTAGATGGGCAAGTTATGGTTGCCTATGTCACTACGGAAGGTGACAAATTTATTGAACGCGAAGAAAGAAGATTAGAAAAAGAGGCCGAAAGAAAGTTAGAGGCTGAGACTAAGAGGTTGCAGATTGAGGCTGAGGCTAAGAAATTGGAGGCAGAAAGAGAAGACAAAAGATTGGCTGCAGAAAGGGAAGAGAAGAAATTAGCTGCCGAAAGGGAAGCAGAAGAAAGAAGATTGGCTGCAGAAAGGGAAGAGAAGAAATTAGCTGCAGAAAGGGAAGAGAAGAAATTAGCTGCAGAAAGGGAAGCAGAAAAGGAGGAGAAGAGATTACAAAGGGAACATGAGTTACGACTAAGGGAGTTTGAGTTTCAAGGCCATGCTCCTGAAAATGGTGCCAGTCCCTTTGCCTCTGATGCCACTGCTAGCCAGGTAGCCTCAACCTCAGCTATGAATTTTCATTTAGATCATTTTGTTGAGAAAGACGATGATATAGAGAGCTACCTAAATAGGTATGAACTATTAGCTACCACGTATGGGTTAGAGAGAGAAAGGTGGAGCTTAAAGTTATCTCAGGGACTTCGTGGGGCAGCTTATGAAGTTTTTGCAAAAATGAGTAGAGGTGATCAGGAAAATTATGACATGCTAAAGCAGGCTCTTTTGTTAAGATATGAAAAGAATGCAGAATTCTATAGGAAAAAATTTAGGAATGCTAAACTACTGTCAGGTGAAACCTATCACCAGTTCTCTGCACGAATAGAGACATACTTGGAGAAATGGACTTCTCTGGGGAAAACCCAAGATCTTAAGGAAATGGTCCTTATAGAGCAATTAAGAGAATCCATGGCTCCAGACCTGAGAAAGTTTCTCATGGAACAAGGTGCAGAGAGGCTGGGTGAGTTGCTAAATGTTGCTGAAAGGTATCAAGCAGCTCAAGCAGAGGTAACAGGTAATAAAAAGAAACAGGTGGACAACTTTAGGGCACCACAGAACTTTAATAAATTTGATCCTAGGGATCAAAACAAAGGTAAGCACCAATTTGATAGGCCACGGTATGAAAATAAAAATAAATTCCCACAATTCGATGAAAGGAAATATGATGAAAGAAAATCTTTCAACCAAGGAAAAAGGTGGTGTAAAAATTGTAAGATGAACAATCATGACACTGACCGTTGCAGAAGGAAACCTGTGTATATGGCAACCCTTCAGGTCAGGTCGACCTCAAGACAGGAGGAGGATATTATGTTAGATACCACTCCAGAAGAGATGAGGAAGGCACAGGCTGGGGATAAAACACTCAAGCCTTGTTTCAGAAAATTGTCAACTTGTCATACAACTCCAGGCAAGGGAGATTTTTACATGAAAAACAAGTTGATGTATAGGAAGACTGGAGCTAGATCCAAAGGTCAAGGACAGCTGGTACTTCCTAAAAGATATAGGGCAGACTTAATAAGGAGCCTACATGTGAAACCAGATGGGGACCATGAGAAGATAGGTACCATCATTCAAAAGGTGGCTCACAATTATTATTGGCCCAAAGCAAGATGGGACATTGAGAATTTTGTAGAAAGGTGTAGCATAGCACATGAGGGAACACCCACAAGTGGGAACATTGATCAGGACCTGGACACGCCATGGGGCAAAATTAGGCCTGATAATAAAAAGAAAAATAGATTTGATAAAGTGGACCAAATGGAATGGGAAGCCCCTTTTCACGGACAAGCTTCACTTAACTGTTTTACAATGGCCACTATGCGGAGAGTGCAAAAAGATGTCTTACCCCAGGATAAGCCGACAATCCCTCAATCGGACTTAAACAAACTGGAGGAAGAAGATGTAGAGAGGAAATCTCTCATCAAGAATTTTAAGTGGGGAGAAAGCCCCAAAAGAAAAATTGGTAGCGGTCGTTTTGTGAATGATAATTCTGGGAGGAAAAATCATCACTATAGAGCTTCGAGTGGAAGAGACCATACCGGTGCATGGACAAATAGGTCCACACAATTAAAGGTCCATATGTAGCTTTGTTAAGAACGTGGACTGATGAAAAGGCAGAGGAAAACATTACATCTTCATACCAATATGTGAATGAGCTGACCACTCGTTTAAAAACTGGTTGGAAACTTGCCAATGAAAATTTGAAACAAGCCAGGAAGAAACATGCTGCCTATTATAACAGGAAGGCGAAAGACAGAAATTTGGCTGTGGGAGAGAAAGTACTGCTTCTTTTGCCCGGGAGTCAGAATAAGTTACAAATTGGATGGCAGGGTCCATATACAGTTCTAGAGAAGGTATCTAGAACAAATTATAAGATAGATAAGAAGGGGAAAGAAAAAATCTATCATGTGAATCTCCTGAAGAAATATTTGGAAAGAGAACATCAGGAAGAGACACACTTGTTGACCTTGTCCATCGCCATGGAGATGAAAAAGGAACCACTTTCATCATTTGAGTATCCATTACACCCCTGTGAGACAGCAGCACAGGTGAAAATCAGTACACATTTAACGAAAACTCAGAAAGAGAGAGTGCAACAGGTTCTAAATAATCATGCAGAGGTGTTAAACAGACCGACCAGGGCATACAAACCTATTGGAATATGATATGAAACTGATAGACCCCACACCTGTCTGTATGAAACCATATTCGATTCCGTTTGCTAAGGAGAAAGCTTTGAAGGAAGAGATAGACTATCTGTTGAAGGAAGGAATTATTTCGCACAGTGAATCTTCGTATAGTTCCGGTGTTGTACTCTTAAGGAAGCCCTCTGGAGAACATAGACTCTGTATAGATTACAGGAGACTGAATGCTATTACAGAAGGACAGGTGGATCCATTGCCGGATACAAATCAGCTGTTTGCCAAACTAAATAAAGCTAAATATTTCTCCAAAGTGGATCTGAGTAAAGGATATTATCAGATTCCAGTAAAGCCTGAGGTTAGACCATACCTAGCTTTTAGTACCTCAGAAGGACACTATGAGTTTAATAGATTGCCATTTGGATTGAAGAATGCGCCTAGTGTCTTCTCTAGAATGATGAGAAAATTATTGGACCCTCTGAATAATCCATGTATAACAAATTTCATGGATGATATCCTGATAGCAACAGAAACATTTGAGGAACACATTGACTCTCTGAACATGCTGTTTAATCGACTTAGGGAGGCAAATTTAACAGCCCGACCAACCAAATGTTGCGTTGGATGTAAAGAATTGGAATTTTTGGGACACACAGTTTATCAGGGAAACATGACCCCTGACCCAAAGAATTTAGAGAAACTACAGAAAGCCCCGAGACCACAAACCAAGAAGGACGTGAGATCCTTTGTCTCATTATGTGGTTTCTACCAGAAGTATATCAAAAACTTTAATTCCATATATGCACCGTTAACTGATTTGACACGTAAAGGACATCCAGATCGCATTACATGGACACCACAATGTGAAATGACTTACCAAGAATTGAAGGAAAAGCTCACAAGTAAACCCATTTTGAAATTACCTGACTTAAGTCAAGAATTCATAGTAAGGACGGATGCAAGTAATATTGGGTTAGGTGCAACTCTACTACAGAAATCAGATGCATTGGATGGGGAATTAAGCCCAGTGGCATATGCTAGCAGAAAATTGAATAAAGCTGAAATCAATTACTCAACTAGCGAAAAAGAATGTCTTGCAGTAATATGGGCAATAAAGAAATTCAATATTTATCTGTATGGGAAGGCCTTTAAGTTGCAAACAGACCACAAACCTTTATCGTTTCTAGCACAGGCTAGGCATGAGAACTCCAGGTTACTCCGATGGTCTTTACTTTTGGCTCCATATAATTTTAGCATTGAGTATATATCTGGAAAAACAAATTTGGGAGCGGATTTCTTAAGCCGCCATCCGTGTGATGAGAATCACCGTAAACCCCAGAACTAATAATAAATTTCTCTATGTGTATATAGAATAAAGGACTGACATATAATGTCTGTTTTAAGAGGGGAGATGTCGTGGAATATTCTAATCCACATATATAAATTATAAGGTAAATATAAAGCCAAACAAATAAATCTAATAAAGAAAAGAGCAATGGTAAAATAACAGTGCTGTCACAAGGAATGTACTCGAAATCCCCTTTGTTTTATGCTTCGTCTGCAAATTGTAACGCTTTCACGTTGATAGTAAAAGCCTACTATATTATTACCCGCTTTCTTCAATGAAACGTGTGCTGTATTTCTTGGAAAAAACATTGAGATACCAAGCTGATCAATGACCTAATTTAAATATTTCATTCATTCCATTTTATACACGGCGTAACTAAAGACAGATGGACTAAAGGATAGAGAGAAGGGAGAGGCATAAAGCCGAACACGTGCAACACAAAACCCGCGTCGCGCGATACACAATTACTACTATCACGCGTGTAAGGCCACATGCACTAACTTTTTCAGACGGACAGTGATAAATTCACTACCCTTCCCAGAGTTAGGTTTTAAAAAACCTGGGAAACGCTTATTAGAAAAGATAACATTATATGGGTTTACGTTTGAAAACATTACAGTACCCAGACGGGGTCCAAATGGGGCAGTGATGCGCAATACAAGACTCAACATGTCTCTTAGCCTCTCCTGCCCAAGTCTACCTCACCTACTCGTGGTGGACCCCGTTATACCCAGTAATCTTGCCGAAGGTTGGGTATCAACCCCAGCGGGAGGCAAGATGGGACAGCAAACGAGGTAAAGGCAAAATCAAATCCCCCAGCCAGAGGGGGAGGCATGAGCACACTCTGCCTTAAGAAACAGGTGCTGAAGTCAGATGTACCAGGCCAGGAGGCGCACCAGCAACCATGGTACCATGCAACCCGCTTTGGTTTAATATGTCTACACAACAGATGTCAAAAAATTATCGTTATGGTGCTCGCCCTGTGAAGTCCCTCCAGGCAGGAGCAGTGCCGGATTCTGAGCCTCGACGGAATCCACCCTCAGCTACTGGAGGTCTCCTTAGTCCGCCAAATGGAGCCAGGAGGCGGAAGGAGAAAGTAACTGGCCAACCAGATAAGACGACGGCCCCTCTGAATGTCATGCATTGGAATGCAGAGGGAGTCAACAACAAAAAGGCTGGACTAGAGAATGCCCTATTTCGGAGGGAGATTAGCATATGCTGCATACGGGAGGCCCACCTACAGGAAGGGGGACATTTTAAGATACGGGGCTGTCAATGCTTCAGGGTTGACAGAGGGGATCGGAGGAGGGGTGGCATGCTGGCACTGATGGGGAGTGACCTCGGCGCTATAGAATCCAAGACATATAAAGAAGGTGCAGAATACCAAGTGATCCATCTAAAACATAACACTCTGGAACTGGATCTCCTGGACTTCTGCTGCCCCAATGACATACCACTGAACATGACTAGCATAGATGTCCCCATTGGCAACTTCATAGCGGTGGGAGACTTCAACAGCCATTCCCAAAGCTGGGGATACAACCAGCTAGATGGAAGGGGCGAAGAGATAGAAAACTGGCAAGACGACAATAACCTAACCCTTCTAAAAAACTCTAATGATCCTCCAACCTTTTACTCCAGAAGATGGCATAGCACCTCTACTCCAGACCTGGCATTCTGCACACCTGATTTGGCTGGGGTGGTGGAAAGGGAGGTGGGAGGGCAGCTCGGTGGGGGTGATCGTCGTCCTGTGTTCATCGAAGTTAATGGAACAGTTGATGCAGGTCCGGGTCGGCCGGGGTGGAATTGTGAAAAGGCAGATTGGTCCATTTGTCAACACAGAGCGGATCTGCTTACGGGGGATATTGGGGTACTGGACGGGGACATTGGCAGAGTCATCTGGGATTTTGATAATGGAGTGCTCAGGGCGGCGGGGGAGACGGTGCCGAGAGGAGCGAGGGGGAACTGTGTACCATGTTGGTCCAACACACTACAGGACCTACGTGAGGATATGAGTGAGGCGAGGCACGCTGCAGAGGTGCGGCCATCCCAGCGGAGCCATGTCGTGCTACAGGGGGCAAGGGCGGAATTCATTAGGGGAGAGCTGGGGGCCCAGAGGAGAGGCTGGAGAGAGAGAACATATAGGCTAAACCTTGGGGGGGAAGGGAGGGGGTTGTGGAGACTCACTAGACAGTTGAATGACGATGGCAGTTCTCAACGACGGACCATTGCGCTAGACGATGCGGGGAAACTGTGTACCGGCAGGCGGGCAGCGGACATGTTTGCGGGGTCCTGCAGAGGTGAAGGTGGCATCTCCGTCGGTTTGCGCAGACGGCGAGACGTTCGTCAAGAGGTGATCCACACTGGAGCTAGTGGAGGCGGTCCGGACGTTGTGTCCAAACCTTTCGGTATGGACGAGTTGAAGACAGCCGTGTGGAAACTTAGGGACAGGGGGTCACCGGGCCCGGATGGTATGGCCAACGAGGTGCTGGGACACCTGGGATGTACAGCGGTGGGCAGGCTGTTGCAGGTGTACAACTGCAGTTGGATGGCAGGCGGTGTGCCACAGATATGGAGAGAGGCGCTCATGTGTCCCATCATAAAGAAAGGAAAAGACAACAGGAAGGCCACCAGCTACAGACCAATAAGCCTAACAAGCTGTGTATGTAAGACAATGGAGAGGATGATCAGCAGAGGATTGAAATGGTACTTGGAGTCCGAGAGAATTTTGGTGCCAGAGCGGGCGGGGTTTGGAGAGTGCGGCGGCACAGGGGACCGGATCACATACCTGTCACGGATCGTTGGAGATGCCTTCCAAGAAAAGAGAAAAGTCTTTACCCTATGGATAGATCTCCAAAAAGCTTTTGACAAAGTATGGAAAGACGGGTTAATAGTAAAACTGCAAAGGAACGGAGTCGGGGGTAGTGTGGGAAAATGGATCCAGTCGTTCCTGCGCAGTCGGAGGGCGGGAGTCGCTATGGGGGGTCACAACAGCGGGAAAATCCTCCTAAAACATGGAGTTCCTCAAGGCTCAGTATTGTCTCCCACCCTGTTCCTTGTATTCATCAGTGACCTCATCCACGATCTGCCACAGGGTGTGAGAGCTGCCCTGTACGCTGACGACTTGGTGGTGTGGTGTGTAGAAGAACATCTAACTATCGCTGATAAGCGAATACAAAGGGCAGCAGACAACATGGCGGCGTGGGCGGAGAGGTGGATGGTGCAGATCAGCGCTGAGAAATCATCGGCAACACTTTTCGCGCTCTCCAACAGGGACAGGGCGGGAGAGATGCGGCTTGGAAGTGTGCATGTCCGGGCGGATGAGGGGCCGGTGTACTTGGGCATTACATTAGATAAGAGAATGACATGGAGGCACCACATCGAGAGAACAGAGGCTAAAGCGAGAAGAAAACTTTCCATACTGAGGAAAATAGCTGGATCAAGTTGGGGAGCTAACGAAACAACACTAAAGAAAGTGTATACAGGTGCAATAAGACCTATATTAGAGTACGGATCAGCAGCATGGTCTACAGCAGCCAAATCACACCTACAAGCCTTAGATAAAGTACAAAATCAAGCGCTTCGGTTGATCACGGGTGCCATGAAGACCACACCAATAAATGAAATGGAAAAAATCACAGGCATTCCACCTTTATTATACAGACGAGACACTAAGACCCTGATCCAAGCAGAAAAGTACAAGAACATGCCCGCACATCCAATGAAAACTAGATTTGGAGATTTAGCCAGTGGGAGGTTGAAGAGAAGCAGTTTTGTGCATCGGTCCAAAAAACTAATTAGAACATACAAGGATGAACTACCAGACATCACTAAGGAAATAACTCCCACACTCCTCCCAACCTAATGGGAACAACATCAAAATTTCAGTATTAAGACCTCCATAACTACCACCTGCCCCATGGGAGAGCTAAATACTCTCCAAAAGAAAATAGCAGCATGTGACATGATTGAAGAACTATACCCCAGAGAAGCATGGATCCAAGTATATACTGATGGATCTGCAACCAGAGCAGTGAAGAACGGAGGCGCAGGAGTTTATGTGGTCTATCCAGACAAAGAAAATGAATCCACCTGTTCACCTACTGGAATATTCTGTTCAAACTATGCTGCTGAAGTACAGGCCATAAGCATTGCTGCAGGAATAATAAATAACACAATAAGCCAATGTCAGCAGGTTGTATTCCTTACCGATGCAATGTCAGTTCTGCAAGCCCTCAACAGTGATAAACTGCCAGAATTAAACAAAGTCCTATGCGAAGTAAATATCAAAAGAAGGGTAGTGCTACAGTGGATACCATCACACTGTGGCATACCAGGAAATGAGAGAGCAGATATGTTAGCAAAAGAGGGAGCAACACAGGAACAAAAAGAACAAACAATCACATTCCAGGAAAAGAAGAACCTTATCAAGGCCATCAGGAAAATTGATCAACAAAGAGACAACTATCAATATCTTGATCGAGCAAAACAGGTGATCCTGTTCCGTATGAGAACAGGACATAACAGACTGAACAGTCACTTATACAGACTGAGATTGGTCCCATCACCCCTATGTACGTGTGGACAGGCAGCACAGACAGCCGAACACATCCTGCAAGACTGCCACATGCTTAGTCAATTGCGAACTGAACATTGGCCCACAGAGACGCACATCCACACAAAGCTGTTTGGGAGTCTTGAAGAACTTTCAACCACAGCAACATACATCCAGAAAACCGGACTTCTTGTGTAGACATTTCTAAACAACAGCGAACGAGAAGAAGAAGAAGAAGACTACCCTTCCCAGAGTTAGGTTTTAAAATCACAAAAAACGCTTATTAGGAAAGATAACAATAGATGGGTTTACGTTTGAAAACATTACAGTACCCAGACAGCACATCTTCGAAACAGGAGGTAGAAGGAATTGCATATTTTGAACGCAGCATATTAGTTCTATTAAATATATATATTTGGGTTCCTTAGGGTTTGCTGACAAAGAATATGTACGACGTTATGCAAATAGTCTAGGAATTAACAAGTTATAGCCAAAATAAAATGATAGTGCTGTCAGACAACACCCAAAATCAGAATCGCTCAGTGGTAGATTTTTTTACACCACCATTGTACGGGAAATGGGCCACAAGTTACATTTGAACTGATTGGCTGGAATGATATGTAAGGCTAAACACGATTAGTCGGGCTATAAATGCTATCCTGGTTGTTAGGGGAGACGTAGGAAGTTAAAAATTTTTTCAAACCCTTGTCGAAACGTGGCTCGATTGGCCAGACTCGCTGATATACTCACTTAGAAGCGTTAGTTCGAGACCACTAGTGCAAATAAGCTTGATAAAGCAACAGTGCGTTGAAGCCAGCTCATATTTTTGCTAAATAAAAGCCTGGAACATAAGCAGATGGGAATTTGTGCCAGTAATTGTGCCAGAATTCATTGCTAATCAACGTATCTGTGTTTGTTTCCATGAATTGTGGTAAGCTTGAAACATTCAGTATCTTTTAATGAAAATTGAATGTGAATTGTTAATTTATGCCTGTATATATGTGTAGTTCAGTAGCAAACATGATATAAAGCCTATAATGCTCCAGCCTGAACAGAAGGTGTCGGAGGAAAGTAAAACTGCATGGAATGGCCAAACAGTACACTGACACCTAGATTATTGATTAGACAGAAATAATGCTGGAAGTGCAGAGGCGTAGTAACCATTAAGGAGGTTAATACTGGTATAAAGTATTTCAGATGAAGCTGACAGTTGGCCTAACGCTCTGAACTCAATGTTTGTGATGTATTGTGCTCAGTGTAAAAAGAGAGTATAAATTAGTTATGAAGTAGAAGGTACATCCTTCTTGTTTTCAGGGACCGTGGTCTTGATGGTATTGAGCAGCACCTGGTCAGAGCTTTGCTGAATCCAGAGTCGGACAGCATACTCCTTGGTCCATTTAGCTATCAGTGAGGTGTCTCCAGAGCCGAGGGGAGAGTTGAGCAGAGGAGTCTGTTCCTGCCGCCATCACGCCAGATAAGCTGATGTGGCCAGCTGAGCTCAAAATTATGTACCCCCAGCTTAAAATGACCTTGTAAAAATAACATTAAGAGGGGAATTAAATTGTGTTAATATCAGGAACTGAGAACATCTCCAATAATACAATGAATACATATTGTTATTTGAAAAGTTATCAGTGACTCCTTTAAGATATCCTTTAGAGTGTTATATGTATGTGAGTGTCACAGTGTTGTCAAGTGTGGTGGAATAAATTAAATTGTTTATCTGTCTGTTGTTGTTATGACTTACACTTCATCATACACATACCCTAGACATACAACGTAGTCATCACACTATTCCAGAATAATTCTGACTGAGGTATACATATGTGGCAGCAAGTAAGGTTATATATAATACACTACTCTCATTAGATATATATACCTTCACAGCTGATCTCAGTCAGTACACTAAGTCCCCTATAAATATTTATAACATCCCACTTCACCACACGTATCTATCACCATCCACTCTACTCAGACGGGACAAAAATAACTCACAATCTATCTGCACGACAAATATCAATAATCATCATCAATAACGTTGAGCTCCACGTGGAATAGATGTCCTCAACACAAACATGCCAAGCTCTCCGGTTCTGTGTTAGCCATTGAAGGTATTTACACATTTTCTGTATTCCTTTCGTGTCTGTCTCCAGGTAGTTTCTGTATTCCTTTCGTGTCTGTCTCCAGATAGTTTCTGTTATCCATCTATTTCTCTAAATCCGAGGACACGAGAACAGGCACTGCTTGGTACTGCTTTTCTTAATATCGATACCAATAATAGTAACAACGTAATCTTATAGAGAGTGTTGTATGCTCACACAGAGTATATGGTCTTAAATATGCGAATCTTTAATACGCGAGCGGTGACGCTCCATAAACTAAGTTAAGCGTAAGGTCAGGTTGAACACAACGTAACAAGGAGGCTTCTTCATCTTCTTCGTTCGCCCTCAGACTTCCACATTAATAACTCTAATAGAGGCAGTAGTCAGCTTAAGGTTCTTGACATCTCCAAACAGTTTTTCGTTAAGAGAAGTGGGTTGTTGTCATAGGCCATTCCGTTCTCTGCTGTAAGTTGGGCAAGACTGGTGCAGATGTTCGGCTGTCATAGGGCTGTGCCACAGGAGCAGAGATCTGTTGGACCAATCCTGTACTTGTGAAATAGATGGTACCTCAACCTATTGTGACCAGTACGTAAGCGGGAAATGATGACCTGGTCTCGCCTAGCTAGCTGGTGAAAGCATCATATTTTAACGAGACGGCAAAATGTAACAAATAATCTTGTTGTCACGTATTGGAAGATAAACCAGTAATTCTGCTTGTTTACACGTGCACATTACACACACAAGCACAATGATACTCTGTTCCTTCATGCAACGTCATCATAGCTGATCAACAAAGTGGTAACTTTATTATTTGATGAGTACCGCAATTTGTTTTCTTAATTTGAATATTTAGTGTGACTGCGCACTTATTAAACGTAAGAATATAAAGTAATTGGCTTTACACTATGTATTTCTTAGACCTACATTGTTTTACATTTCACTATTCCAAGAATGCTAGCATTCATCTATATCCTCTGTACATCGTACATTAAGCATTCTCTGACATTTAAATTAATTCCCTCTTCTGTTGCCATCTTCATCATAACTTTTCAACTCATCGTGGAGCATAAAGCTTCAACTAATTCAAACCATTGTGTCCTGCAGCAATGGATGGGTTTGAAAAAAAATATCGAAAAAAGGTGATTCGTCTTACGAGGACAAAAGACAAAGAAAATAGTCTACGTTACGCCCACAAGGCCTTCGTCAGGAAAGGAAAGAAAGTGAAGGATAGATAGGACACATAAGAACTTAAATAAATATAAAAATAAAACCTAGGTACTTCCCTGAAGGCAAGGCATCGAAATCCTATCCCTATTTGCTGTCCGCTTATGGACGCGCGGCTGAAAAGGAAGTGACTTCCGCCACCGGATGTACACAATACATACTAAGAAACTAAAAACTAAAAAACGAAACTGAACAATAAACTACCCAAACGTAATAAAAGTGGGGACTGGAAATAGAAGAGGACAGAATGAGTGGGAGATAAATAAATATGAAATAAAAAATCAAGACAAATTAGAAACAGTGTATATTCATACATATTATGGAGGATGGCATAAAAATAGAAGAATAGGATAAGAGTGGAAAGAGTCAAAATAGAGCAAGAGAGGAAAGGGTGACCTCAGACAAAGGTGTGTAAAGTGTTGAGACCGGCTGGTTTTACACCCCATGCGGTGGATAAGACGGTTCTCAAGCTGTTCTCGGCTGGCAGTGTCAGAGGAGCAGGGTCGGATCGCTGTGACCTGGATGTCGATGGGACCATGGTGGTCAGGACCATTGAAGTGTATGGCAACTGGTGTGGACTTTTGCTGAGAGATGTCATTTAAGTGCTGGCTGAATCTGTCCCCAAGTCGTTTGCCTGTTTGGCCAATATAGGTTTTGCAGCAACGTTTACATATGATCGTATAAATGACATTGCGCGATTCACACGTGAAGCTACTAGTGATGGTGTACGTAGCCTTAGGAGAGGACACCTTCTGGGTTGAGATGACAATGTTCCGGATAAAGTCTGCTACGGAAGAAATCCAACATCTCATTTGCTCGGAAGTGGAAGTCATCATCGTCTTGGCACAAACGGCGGAGGCGGAGAAGTTGTCCTGTAGCAATAGTTCATGGTCAGTCTATGTTATCTTCGTACCTTTCATGCTCTCTCCATTTTCTTTCTCCATGTTATTTTAAGTCTTTCTCTATATTGCTCTTACACTGCGAATTCCAGAATAATGACTGCCTTGTAATGCTGTCGTCTGGTTTCCTCGGTGTGTGTTCTTATCCACCGCCTTTGTCTTTTCTTCGCCTATAGTTTCAACAATATTGGTTGTTTCCATGAACTCCCCACTTGGCCATATTGTCACGCCATTGGAATCCTATTTTGCGCAACCAGCCACATATGAAAATCTGTAACTTCTTGTAACTTATGTCGTAGTCTACAATTATTGTTCATTTAGCCAAATTTGTACAAGAATTTCGTTTATATATATATTGTACACCAGTGACCACTTTCTGTAAACTTGACACTTTTCTCTCCTGTATACATGGAAGGTTTAGGTGCTCATATAACTTGCTTGTTTTCGCCAGGTGTATAGCTTTTATACCCTGTTCAACCTTTTGGTTATATTTGGGGTATACTGTGTGATCGCTTGTATAACACTTCATCTGTACACAGTTATATACTTACTGTAGCTTTATGTCTACACATAATGAAACGGATCACGAATTAAGACATTGCCTTTACAGTTTCCCTACAAGATTGTTTGCACGATACAGATTACCCACCACGTGAATGTCTTTATGAAGCGAGACAGGTTCTTCCAAATTTGTTTTCAAGAAGTAGGAGACATACACGCCATGAAAGTCTGCACGACGTAAGACAGATTCCCGCCACGAAAGTCTGCACGAAGTAAGACAGATTCTCGCCACGAAAGTCTGCACGAAGTAAGACACGTTCTCGCCTAGAGTGTTTGCACAAAGTAAAACATATTTCCGCCGTTAATGCCTGCACGAAGTACGACATTTTCCCGCAATGAATTTGTGCAAGAAGTAAAACATATATGTGCCGAGAATTTCTATCAGAAGTACGACAGATATGCCCCAAGAATGCCAAAGTATGCAAAAGAATACCAAAGTAAAAGATATTCTCTCCAACACGTCTGCACCAAGTGGGACATATTCCTTCTTAGATCAAAAACGGCTGGACAAAGTAGGACACCAACCCACCATGAATGTCTGTATGAAGTACTGTCGTTTAATTACAAATAAATCCCTGCCATGAATTTATTATCTCGAAAGTATATTATCTAAGAATACAAAAGAACACATTTTCCGCTCGATGAAACCACTCACCAAAAATGTCGTCTTGGATGTGTGCAATAATTTGTCCATAATGACGACAAAGATAAGATATTTGCTGGCTGGCGTTTATTTTTTCCGTGGCCGTTAAGAACCAAAGATGACAAGACTCAGTCTTTTTCTCATAATGAGTTACATTCATCCATAATGCTTGCCTGGTGTCTGAAATCTTTTCATTCAGAAATTCATTTCCGAACTGATTCTTCCCCTGTATAATTTGTCGATCAAAATTTACTCTAAAAGTTAAATGTCACCGTGAAAAGCAACGTCTCAAAAGACCAACACAGCTATTTTCGAACGTCGGTGTCCCACCGTTGAATAAATCATGACTACCGTATTTACTCGTTTCATGGTCTAGTCACAATTTTTCATTTCCCCAGTAGAACTGTCTATCTTTTAAAAGTCCGTCATTAAAATAAAAAATATCAAAATCCATAATTCTCGCCGTTTGTACGTCGGTCACATCCAAGGGATGCAACTGTGGTTGAAAGTTAGACATTAATTGTATTGTTTCCCTTATATGTACTCTCCCGAAAAAGTAACACTCAACGAAGAAAAGTCGGTTTAGAACCCAGTTCCATTCCGGAAACGGATTTAACATCATTTTGTTAGAAATAACCTTAAAATGTAAGTTTTTGATTGTTTCTTCAAGACAAAATTTTAATTTAAAGTATTGCAGACTTACTATACTGTTCAAAAAAAAGAAAAAAAAGAAACGCATAGCTACTGAAGGCACACACATAGCCATAATTTTGACATTCAATAACTTTTTTAATTTAATGAGTTAATTGTTCAAATTGCTCACAAAAATACCTTAGGGTTCAACCAATCAATTGACAGTTGTTTTGCATCTGGGTCACGAGTTTTTGGCGTACGGGCTTTCCCGTTAGTATGGTGTGTGGCCTCCTCTTGCATCGATCAGCGACTGGCATCTCCTGGGCATGGGTGCGATCAGATGTCTGATGTGGGCCTGTGGGATGGCTGCCCACTCTTCCTGGAGTGCCTGGAACAGATCACGACGATTGGCTGGAGCAACGTCTCGGCGACAAACACGTCTATGTAGCTCATCCCACAGGTGCTCAATCGGACTCATGTCTGGAGACAAGGATGGCCAGGGAAGGGTGAGAATGTTGTTGGCAGCCAGGAACTGCGTGGTCAACCGTGCACAATGGGGTCTGGCGTTGTCCTGTTGAAACACAGACCTTTGGGCAGCCAAAAGTGGAAGTACATGGGGTCGAAGAATTTCATTGACGTATCGTTGCGCATTCAAGCCTCCTTCAATGTGCACCAATTGACTCCTTCCGTTGTAACTGATCATTCCCCTCACCATTGCACCCCCACCACCGTGCGGCGGAGCTTCATCAACGCAATTTGGGGCAAAACGTTCATTTCGCCTACGGTAGACGCTACGCCGTCGATCATGACGCTGCAACAAAAAGAAAGATTCGTCACTAAACCAGACACGTCTCCATTGATTGTCAGCTGCCCAGGGACGATGCTGGTTGGCCCAAAGAAGTCGATTTTGGCGATGGCGGCGCGTAAGGACAGGTCCTCGGTGAGGTTGTTGTGCCCAAAGTCCAGCGTCATGCAGTCTTTTCCGGACAGTTTGATCAGACACATGACGTCCTGCAGGCAATGACTGGGCAGTTGAGGAAGCTGTTGTAAACCTGTCTCTGAGGTGACGAAGCCGAATAAAGCGATCCTCCGCTGCTGTTGTCAATCTGGGTCGTCCACTGCGATGCCGGTCTTCAACTGAGCCAGTGGCTTGGAACCGGTGCCAAAGTCGACTAATGGTACTCTGATGCACGTTTAGATGCCTGGCAACCTGACTTTGACTTTCGCCTGCATGCAGCCGGCCAATAGCAATGTTCCTTAAATTTATCGATAGCGACGCCATAAATGTCTGCTTGAAAATGAACTGAATTTTGTGTGTGTAGCGTTATCCTTTTATAGGGTTTCAGTTGCGTAGTCAGTGAAATGTGTTCACCCCAAATTTTGTTGCTTTCACGTGCGCGCAACATGAGCTGTGGTCAAAAATTGCGTCATAAACACTATTGA
Organism: Oreohelix idahoensis; assembly: GCA_024509875.1. NCBI lineage: Eukaryota > Metazoa > Mollusca > Gastropoda > Stylommatophora > Oreohelicidae > Oreohelix > Oreohelix idahoensis. The sequence goes on along the minus strand of JAMPIV010019394.1, from coordinate 253,576 downwards.
CCACTGCGTTGTAACGATAACAAAAACGAACGCAATTAACGTCAACACGTGCATTTGACACTGTAAAGAACATTTGAGGCTGGTTTTTATATACCCTAGCACCACATTTTACTTACAAACTCATAAAAACGCGCCCTCGGATAGCTATGCGTTTCTTTTTTTGAACAGTATAGTATGGAACAAAATGATAAGATGGCTGCAAAACGAGCTGCAGATGCTAAGAGGAAGAGACGATCGCGTCAATCACAACAAGCAAGCGAGACTCTAGAGCAAGCGCAGTTTGCCGTTTAGGATGCGTGTTGCGTTCTTTTGTTGAGTGAATATAAATTTCTTGCAACTTGAAGAACTAATATTAAGAAGTTCATTTGAGCAAATCGTGCTGTATCAAACGAATGGTATGGGTGATTTCAAACATGATGAATATTCAGTAGATTCAAACTCCTGGGTTTTTGGGTCCAACAATTACAAGACATATTTATTCTTCAGACAAGTCCTCATTTCAAGTTTTATGGCATCTTATAATAATTCGTCTCCTACTGTCCTTTTCATACCTTCTCATACTCTGGCCTATATACTGAAGGTGACGGCATCCGTAACACCCAAGTAGCGATAACCAAATTACAGTACGTAGATTACAATTATATTTCGATAGCTCCTATAACCAAGGACTCCTCTTATAAAATTACTTTTGAATTAGTATACTTGCGTTTAACATCAACGAAATACTTGTGGCGACCTTTACACAACTAAGCCACGTAGGAGGACTATCATAAACTACAATTCGCATAGCAGCGAAGTAGATCACGTCTTCACTCGACGGATACCAAAATACAAAAGGCCAAGATCAACCGTTTTACTCAATTAGCGCGGCACCTCACTACGTCATATTCCTTAGAGACTCAACCCACTATCGCGTTCATTAACAATGGTGCACAACATATCATGTTGACTGCAGATAGAAATGTTACCGCGTATATTAACTGCTAACAAATCTAAGTGATGCCAACATGTAAAAATACATAATAAATCTTCCTTAACAATGCGATGTCGTCAATTACCAGTGATTTTAGCAGTTGCAATGACGATCAATATGGCTGGCGCAAGGACAATCTTTTGATCACGTAGGAGTTTTCCTTCATGAACCTGTTTTCGGACACGGCCAGCTCTATGTCGCCCTCACCCGAGGATCAAATCATGAAAACTTGAAAGTTTTTGTTAAAAACACTTTTTATTCTCTGAAACAAATCCACGCACTTTCACAAAAAATGTTGTCATCAAAGAACTTTTATATTGAATTAAAAAATATTTTAAAAATATATTACAGTTTTTGATTTACTTCCATCATTATTGACGGGTTATTACTAGTATTAATTACAGTATAAAAGGCAAAGGTAGTTCCATAGAGAACACTGACGTAGGGAAGTGAAATGTTGCAGACTTAACTATAATAGGTCTTACCTAAATGAGATGGTATCTACGGTTCCCTTTCTCACTGCCTTTGCCTTCCCTACTCGGGAGAAGAGTCAAGAACCAATTTTTAATTGCTGGATAGACTGCAGCGTGACTCGACCAGGTCCCTTCGCATCCAGAAGCAAGCGCTCATTTCACTGCACTACTCGGAAAATCGTTGATTCCGGATATATACTGTTCAAAAAAAGAAACGCATAGCTATCAGAGGGCGCGTTTTTATGAGTTTGTAAGTAAGATATGCAAGTGTTGACCTGAATTGCGTTCGTTTTTGTAATCGTTACAACACAGTGGGCAATAGTGTATATGACGCAATTTTTGACCACAGCTCATGTTGCGCGCACGTGAAAGCAACAACATTTGGGGTGAACACTATTCACTGACTACGCAACTGAAACCCTATAAAAGGATAACGCTACACACAAAAAATTCAGTTAATTTTCAAGCAGACATTTATGCCGTCTCTATCGATAAATTTAAGGAACATTGCTATTGGCCGTTTGCACGTAGGCGAAAGTCAAAGTCAGGTTGCCAGGCATCCAAACGTGCACCAGAGTACCATCAGTCGACTTTGGCACCGGTTCCACGCATCCATGCCCAGAAGATGCCAGTCGCTGATCGATGCAAGAGGAGGCCACACACCATACTAACCGGAAAGCCCATACGCCAAAAACTCTCGTGACCCAGATGCAAAACAACTGTCAATTGATTAGTTGAACCCTAAGGTATTCTTTTGTGCAATTTGAACAATTAACTCATTAAATTAAAAAAGTTATTGAATGTCAAAATTATGGCTATGTGTGTGCCTTCAGTAGCTATGCGTTTCTTTTTTTTGGACAGTATAGAAAGATTAACTGAAGTTTAAAACAAATGTTGGGAAAGGTTACGACTAAGTATCCACAAGATTGGGATAGAATATTACCCGCTATTCTCTTCGCCTATAGAGAAATTCCCAACGAAAATACGGAGTTTGCGCCATTTGAATTATACTGTTCAAAAAAAGAACCGCATAGCTACTGAAGGCACACACATAGCCATAATTTTGACATTCAATAACTTTTTTAATCTAATGAGTTAATTGTTCAAATTGCACAAACGAATACCTTAGGGGTCAACCAATCAATTGACAATTATTTTGCATCTGAGTCACGAGAGTTTTTGGCGTACGGGCTTTCCCTTTAGTATGGTGTGTGGCCTCCACTTGCATCGATCAGCGACTGGCATCTTCTGGGCATGGATGCGTGGAACCGGTGCCAAAGTCGACTGATGGTACTCTGATGCACGTTTAGATGCCTGGCAACCTGACTTTGACTTTCGCCTGCGTGCAAACGGCCAATAGCAATGTTCCTTAAATTTATCGATAGAGACGGCATAAATGTCTGCTTGAAAATTAACTGAATTTTGTGTGTGTAGCGTTATCCTTTTATGGGGTTTCAGTTGCGTAGTCAGTGAATAGTGTTCACCCCAAATGTTGTTGCTTTCACTTTCGCGCAACATGAGCTGTGGTCAAAAATTGCGTCATATACACTATTGACCACTGCGTTGTAACGATTACAAAAACGAACGCAATTCAGGTCAACACGTGCATGTGACACTGTAAAGAACATTTGAGGCTGGTTTTTATATACCCTAGCACCAAATTTTACTTACAAACTCATAAAAACGCGCCCTCGGATAGCTATGCGTTTCTTTTTTTTGAACAGTATAGATTCGTGACGAGGCAAATCTGACTGGGAGAGAAAGAAGCATTATGGCAGACTTCAGCTACGGGTGGATCTGTCGTTTTATTATCAGAAGACAGCATCTCATCGCATGCCCATTCCGAAACTGTCGGTTGATGAAAAGGGAGATTTTTTAAACACGGCGATTACCAGTGGTACTTGTTTGCACTCATTCGGTAGAACTATTACCCGTTTTCGCGAATCAGTCACTCCGACCAGGGGATCCCGTTACACGCCCATTGAGGTATATTGGGAATATGGTGTTAGGCCCATATTTTCTTGACCGTCGGCACACTAGGGGTGATGTGGTCGGCATCACGCCGGCCGCCTTAACCTTCACAGAAGTTGCTCTGGTACTCATTTGGGACTGGGATCGAACCATAGAACACCGTGCTAGGAAGCCAGTGCACTAATCACTACGCTACCGCGGCTCCGACCAGACATCGTTAAATTTCGGCATTTAAGAAAATAAACTGTTTATTGACACTGCCAGCGAAAGAAGCACAGCAATGCACACCGCTTGTGTAAAATACTAATAATAATAATAAAGGGAAAAACAGCGGTTGTTTTAAACTCTCTCAGTAGGTCCATATTATACTCAAATTGGAAATGCTATCAGAGCAGTTCTTTGCTGACGTTACTGTTCGAGCGCCAGTGGCGTAATTACAATGTAAGTGGCCTCGGGGCACAAATCAAGTGCAGTCCTTCTTGTATCATGAGCTAAATAGTTATAATCAATATATTATTTATTTAAATATTAAAATACTTCATCATCATCATCAAAACCCTTCAGCTCTCCAAGGAGCACGGGCGTTTACAAAATTTGTGCGACGTCCTCTCGTCCTATGCCACATGCTCAAGATCTGTCCATGCCTCCCTTATCCTTTTCATTTCTGTCTCCAGAAAATAGGACATGCAATGATGGTTAAAACAGAAGTACATGGAATTAAATAAAGCCTTGTCTTCCTTCCGACCACTACCCACACTATGTCGGTGTCCCCGGGACGTGACCGGTTCACCAAGGCGGTAGTTACGCCACTGTCGAGCTCCCTGCTTGTATGGTTGAACACCGGACCTATGGAGTATTGTCTGAAATGCGTCTTGACGTTTCTGCGGCCGTTGTCCCAGTTAGAGTCTCAATAATTTTCCCCCAGATATTGAAAGTAAAGGGACATAACTATGAGGGGAAGACAATTTTGGGGTGATATACAGAATTTAGCGTCCGTGTAACAGAGTGGCTAGAGCGCAAAGCGATCGGGTTCAAAATCAGGTCGCGTAACGCCCCAGTCTACCCAGATGTGACAATGGATATCTTACTCTGTTCGTGAGTTAGGGAAGACAAGTGTGGTGAGGAAGTGAACATGTCACTCCACCTCATAAGGCTGACACCAATAACACTTCACCCCTTTCCTCAACGGCAGTATCTGCTATGAGACTGTTTTATAAGGAGCAATGGCCCTACGTGGTTCCCGGGAATCTCTGTTGAAACAGTTAAAGAATAGACTCATTGCTACTACCATGCATGTCATAAGAGATGGTTGTGCGTGTGACTGGCAACTTCATCATGTAAGACAAACTGCGACAGAAACTGCTACTGTAAGAACACACCAGATCTTTCCCCCTTGTAATTATGCCTCCAATTCTCTTCATCGTGTGTTTTTTATCACCCGTCTACTACTCTTCCCTTTCATGTGCATAGCAAAAGCACAAAGTTGAGTCATTTCAATTTCTCCTTAGGACTACGTGCATTCAGAGCCGGGTCTTGTGCCGACTTGAGGCCCTGTAGTGCATTAAAATAATAAAAACATGAAACCTTTAATAGAACAAGAAAAATGAAATTTCACAGTAAATAATTATATGCTTATATGAAAGTGGGCGCCACCACACGACCTCACACCACCCTGAAAAAATTCATAGGGCCAGCTCTGTGATTATTTCTATTCTAGTTTTTGTTTTTTAAACAATGGTGAACTGTGGGAGGAGGATTAGGGAGTACGGACATTGCATGAGTAAATACAATACCTCATTTCAGTTTTGGGGAAGTAACTCGGCTTGCTCTAACTCCTACAGGACCCACAGAACCCCAGCTCAGACTACAATTAGGGTCTCGCCAGACGACAGGAAAATTTACATACCCGAGAAGTAAACTTGGAGAAACTAGAAACCATTTTGACCGAGTCGAGAAAGAAGACAGAGAATTTGAAAAGGGCGGATAAAGAGACGGAAGTTCGCATGTTGAGGTAGTAAAATCAAAGGCATTGGGGCGGGGGGGGGGGGGGGGGGGGGGGGGGGGGGGAGGGGGGGCGACGGGAGTAGGGAAGCTGGCCTATATGTCCTTGGCGGCGCAGATGACTAAGCAAGAACATTTCCTTCAAGGAAAAAAAACTTTAGGGTGAATAATTTTTTAACTCTCTCTTTCTCTCTCTCTATCTGCCTGTCTGCAGTGGCGTACTAAGGAGGATGCGAGGGTGACAGCCAGGAGGGGGGTGCCACGGAACACAATTATGAAAGTTTTTACTGTTAAAAATATACTTGCAAGTGTGTTTCCTTTGTGGGAAGCGGGTGCAATATGTAGGATCCGCCCCGGGTGCCACATACTTTAAGGACGCCCATGCCTGTCTGTCCATCTCTCAATAGTGCTTGTTTACGTAATTTAAAAACAGGAAAGATCTCCTTCGTTCATTCTCTTTAACAGTATAAGAAAGAGAAGAAAAGGGATTTATTATCCTCTACTCATGGGTCATCTGGACAAACTGTCTACTCAGCTCAACCTAATTATTGGTTATAATATGGGTACTTAGCGTAGTTCTCTCTCCCCCCAATAGTTGTGTATGTTATTTACGACATAATATTATTTACAGTTATTTGAAATGTGTTTAAGGTTGAGCCGTTTACATCAGGTATTGGCTGGTTGTTTTCTTCCCATTGACAGGACGCTTTGTAGCAGGGGTCGGCAACCCAGGTGCTGGGAGATCTACTTTATAAGCACTCAGGTCTCTAAAGCTCAACCTTGATAAAATCATGTCTGCTTCCAGGTTTCATAGTCCAGTCTCTATGTAACTTATTGTGACAAAGTGGGGAAAATGCCTTGGCGATTATTCTTGGAAAGCGAATCATAACCAACCAATCAGATAGAAGTGTCATTAATCTATCTACATCTCTGCCAAGAGTAATCTTGCGCGCAGGTAGATACCTTGCAAGCCAATATTAGATACTCTTGAGTTTTGGTCACTGTTGGACCATTACTGCAATCCGTGACAGTATTTATTTCTTAATTTTAAATGTTCTGTGTACATGTTTTCATTGTTCTTCTGGGATTTTGTAATAATGTGTGTGTGATTGCGTGTGGATGTGTGAATGAGTGAATAAGTAGTGACAGTGAGCGAATGGGTGAGTGAGTGAGTATTGGTACACCAAATGATTGTACATACTGTACTATTACAAAATAAGAGTGTATAAAATACATTTATGAAATGAACAGTATAATAAATAAGCTGTTTTTTTTAAAGAAGGGTACACGAAATGATGAGTTTATGGTAATCGGTAGCAGTAGTGTATGGTGAAAAGAGTCCCGCAGGGACCTAACCACCTTTTCCCCATAAGATCATTGGTTCCGTATTCGCGGATTTCCGTACTCACGGGGTTTTCAAGGAGCCTAACCCCGCGAATAGCGAGGATTGACTGAATGTCTCTGGAATTGAACGTTATGGTGGAGAAAAGTATTTTTAACTCTCACAAGCATTTGGTCAGTTTATCAGATTGCAGATTAAATATACAAGACGATCTTTCATTTTTTTAAATTACATAAACAGGCACTATTGAGAGATAGACAGACAGATACCCCAGTCTCAGAAATGAGCACTGGAGCAAGAATAGCACAAGATGTAGTCAGACTTTTAAGAACTTTAGTCCAGATGGTAAAGAACAGACCAAGAGACTACCTTGCTTCTCGTACGACTTCCCTATGCTCTATTACAAAGTAATTCCACTTAAACCATTTCACACAATAAACAAAATGGAATTAACTTCACAAAGTCAAAAAGTACAATAAAATTAATCAATTTATTTATTTTTATTTTCTTCTCTTCTGTCTTCTTGGTAAAAATGAAATTATATATATATATATATATATATATATATATATATATATATATATATATATATATATATATATATATATATATATATATATATATATATATATATATATATATATATATATATATGTATATATATATATATATATATATATATATATATATATATATATATATATATATATATATATATATATATATATATATATATATCATAAATCTCACAAGATAATATGTTACCCTTAGGCACATGTGATGTAATCATCACGCATTAATCATCACTACTCCCGTCGGAGTCTGGGGTCGCTCTGCTGTCGGGTTTCCCGCACGACTAGTCAGAAAAAATAACCAGCTCTTGCAGTAGTGGTTCATGCATATACTATTTTCATATGTTGAGGTTGCCAGCCTTGTATATAACCATTTAGCAGGAAACCTGTAGAATTTACATTAGTAAATAAATTGTTTACACTTACCCCAAAATTTTGGGAATACACAATCTCCTTGCACAGATTTAGACTGGACACAGCTCTGTATCAGATACTTCGAAATCACTTTGATCTGGAAATTAGAGTTAATTCCTCGGAAGGCGGGTGTTCTGCGAAATCCTGGCCTGGAATAACTTTTGTTTAATTCCTCTATGGCTTGGTCTAGGAAATTAGAGTTAATTCCTCTGACGGCGGATGTTCTGTGAAATCACCTGGGCCTGGGATTTGTTAATTAAAGTCCTGGCCCCTTTAAGTTTCCAGTCTTGTATTAAAAATGCAGGTTTACTTGTGAAGTCCAAAGTTGCCCAATACTCAATCTGTTACTTATACTATAGTTAAGGAATTTCTAAGTCCAATGTCTCCTTTCTCTTTCTGGCTTTTAGGAGTCGCTGATATGACTTGTGCGCTGCAGTAACTCTGTGTGATCTGTGTCTGTGTTTTCATCACACTATGTTCTCAGTTCTTAGTGCAAATCACAGATTGCACTTCCGACTAGTGTGCCAATAAAATACATTGTATATTTCAGCTCCTCACAATGAACCAATCCAATAGAATCTCGTTCAGCACTTCGAGGGTAGGGGCGTTATTTCAAATTCGAAAAATACTCTAACGTGTTTCACAATATTAAATTTAATATCCACTCGTGACCTCTTACAGTGATGTCATATCGTTGCGTCAGACTTCCGCCGGCATCTTATGCACAACTCATAAACACCATCTGTGAACTCATTTGATGTCTAGATGCTACCTATCGCTAATATTGTCTCTCCAGGCAGATTATCGTGATAATCACACACAGGGATGGTCTCGTGAAACGATAAACGCATCTACCACCTGTGTTATCTGCCCACCTCAGACGGCTATCTCAAATAGACAATATTGGCTTCTATAGATGTTGATCGGGCGAGACCGTCTTTTCATGATAAGAATCTCGCTCGCTGACCGGTGATAATGACTGGGTATTGTTACGATAATACCCGTTCACCTGAGTCTGAGGAGTGGTAAGCAAGATAAAGACCGTCCCATAGCAAATACTTTCGTAGGGGAGTGGAGACTTCACCCTACTAGATTCAGCATAGAGAGTAAAATATGGTGCATAAAATATGCCACATAATAATGACAGGGGAGAGAGCAATAAGAAAATATCACTCGCGTGGGAATGTAATGCAATTTTGCCGGAGTGGACTTGAGATCGCACAACCGTATCGTCACATAGACAATTTCAATAATGTTGTAAACGTGTAAAGAAAATACTTAAAATTAAGAAATACAGAAATTGCATTAACACTGAACACAGGCATCCCGGAACGAAGTTTATCTAACACACGTACTTTATCACTGAGGCTCATCACAGCTTTCTTCCGCTTTGGCACACTCGCCAACACACTTGGATGCCATTCTTAATTACAAAAATAATCCAAAACAGCGTAAACTGTTAACAACGTGGATGAAAAGATGTTTGCCAAAGACACGTGTAAAAACAACGAAAGCCGCGAGAACAAGGAAGCAGCCTCTCCTTGCTGGAATTTTTTACTGCGCGTGTCCGCGAATTCCCGCGAGGTGTTCGCGAATGACAAAACATGGATTACACTTTATCTCGCGCGAAAGAGTGAATCCGAGGATATGGAACATGTGAATAGCGAGGTTTAACTGTATTTGGATTTGCTCAGGAGCTATCTTTACTTTCTGGTGCCAGCATTAAAATATACAAAAAAATAAAAGCAGACTAGTTCGGATTATTGAAGTTTCGTATTATTGAAGTTCGAATTATCTAGATGCTACTGAACTATCTAAAAACTATTGATACTATCAAACTCCATAAATCTCGCCGTTTGTACGTCGGTCACATCTAAGGGATGCAACTGTGGTTGAAAGTTAGACATTAATTGTATTGGTTCCCTTATATGCACTCTCCCGAAAACAGTAACACTCATCGAAGAAAAGTCGGTGAATTGTGCAACACAAAGTGGGTGACAGTGATTTGTGAATAAAATGTAAGTTTTTGATTGTAGAACCCAGTTTCATTCCGGAAACGGATTTAACTCATCATTTTGTTAAAAATAACCTTAAAATGTAAGTTTTTGATTGTTTCTTCAAGACAAAATGTTGATTTAAAGTATTGCAGACTTATTGTTGGAGCTACTCGCTGGAAATGAAACGGTTTATTGGAGCATAGATACCACGATTTCCGATGATCCCAACGGCGCAGTTGATTTCCCAACCGAGTTCCTAAACGAGCAGTGCCCATCAGGAATGGCACTGCATTTGCTGAAATTAACGGTTGCTGCATTTATCATGCTATTGCGAAATCTGAACGCAAACAACGGACTATTGAATGGCATGCGTTTGGTCATAACAGTCTTGCATCGGAATTCCACTGATGCAGAAATTATCACTGGCAGTAATAACGGAGAACGAGTCTTAATTCCTCGCATTGACTTATAACCGAGCGAGCGCAGTTTGCCATTTAGGATGCGACGTCGTCAATTCTCAGTGATTTTAGCATTTGCAATGACTATCAATAAGGCGCAAGGACAATCTTTTGATCCCGTAGGAGTTTTCTTCCTGAACCTGTTTTCGGACACGGCCAGTTCTATGTCGCCCTCACCGGGGGATCAAATCATGAAAACTTGAAAGAAAGTTTTTGTTAAAAACACTTTTTATCAGGGAACATTCTTTGAAACAAATCCACGCACTTTCACAAAAAATATTTTAAAAATATATTACAGTTTTTTTATTTACTTCCGTCATTATTGACGGGTTATTGCTAGTATATCCTAATTCGCAGCTTAATGCGACTACACAAGTTAGCTGAGTGCATATATCCAGAGTCGCAATGTGGATTCCGAGCTGGTAGATCAACAATAGACATGATCTTTTCTCTCCGCCAGCTCCAGGAAACATCGAGAGAGCAGAAAAGGTCTTCATAAATCGCCTTTATAGACCTCACAAAGGCATTTGACCTGTGTAGCAGAGGTGGACTCTTCAAAATCCTCCTGAATACAGGCTGCCCCACTTAATTGCTCGAAATGATAAAGTCATTGCATGAAGAAATGAAGGAAACAGTCCAATATGCTGGAAGCACATCACAGCCCTCTGACATACGCAGTGGCGTTAAACAAGGCTGGGTCCTGGCTCCGACCCTATTCGGGATCGTCTTTGCCTTGCTCTTGAAACATGCATTCAGAGATGCAGCTGAAGGAATATGCCTTCACACTAGGTCAGATGGCCGTCTGTTTAATCTCGCAAGGCTGAAGGCAAAAATAAAAATCAGAAGGGTCACTATTAGAGACTTGCTATTCGCTGATGATGCTGCAGTCGTCATTCAAAGTCAACAGAAGCTTCAGAGCTTGATGAATCGCTTCACCCAAGCATGCAAAGACTTTGGCTTCACAATAGTCTAAAGAAAAATAATGTGCTGGGTCAGGATGTGGATGTTGCACTAGTTATCATTATCGATAGCTATGAATTGGCAGTGGTGCACCGTTTCACATACCTGGAGTCTGCAATCAACGATAAACTCTCTCTGGACACAAAAATTTACAGCCGCATTGGCAAAGATGCAGCCACCTTTGCCGGCCTCACAAAGCGCGTTTGGGGAAACCTCAAATCCCAACGAAGACCAAAGCTACGGTATATAACGCTAGCGTCACCAGCACACCCTATATGGCAGCAAGACATGGACAGCCTATGCTAAGGAAGGAGGACTCAATATCTTCAATTTACGGTGTGTACGCCGCATCCTCAGTATTTCGTGGAAGGGCAAGGTGACAAATGTCGAGGTGTTGTCACGTGCTGGTCTTCAAAGCATGCATACACTGCCTAGACAGCGCAGGCTACGCTGGCTTGGTCATGTCCGTGTGACGTACGTCTAGTTCGACAAGTGAATTTTCCCTGATTTGATGAATGATTAAAGGGACTTTCAGCTTTTCATAACATTAGAACCCCTGAACATTTGTTGTAACTTTTTGGTTTCGCCAGAGCGAACCGATTCCACCGGGACTCATTTAGTATGCGGCATGAGATCTAAAGACACTGAGACGATCCCCGAGCAGAGAAGCTAGTTTCTCGCAGGTATTTATCATCTCCGCGCGAACACTAAACCGCTCGCAAGATGGACCAGAGCGGTCAGAAGAAAGACACTGGGGGGGGGGGATCTCAGGAAGGACGGGCGGCATGCTATCAAAGACAGTAGTGGTCCCTGAAACGATTTCGCATCTCGGTGTTAAATACGGAACCGATCGCAGTGGGAGCGAACGGGGAAAGCTGACGCAAGCAGCGAGCCAAGATACGAGAGGCCAGGGGCGGCTTCTCTCTTTGGTCTGGTGGTCAGATCCCCAAAAGTCTTCTGAGATCAAAAAAAGCTGTCAAGTTTCTCATGTCCCACTCATCTTTCATTTCATTCTAGATATATACAGACCTCGTAGAAATACACTTTATCACTCGCTGGCCAGAACTTAACAGAAGCACTAGCTATATTTGAAATCTTGCTAGATTATCCCATGGATTTTATACATATTTGCAGTGAATTCTATTCTGTGCAAAGCGGTAATATATATTGTGTAAAGTGATCAGTGGTCTAGTTCAGTCATTCTATTTCACTGGATTTTGTGTTAATTTAAATCTATTAAATTAAACCGTCTCAATAGTTCCAGTTGTAAATGTAATGATATACCTGCTATATTATTTCCAAAAGATAATAGATGTTAAATGCTTAAATTAACTTTTAAAGTCGCGAAGGAATTTATAATTAATAAATTTAGTTAAGTCATATATTTATAAGAGTGTGTTTTAACCACTAAAACTCGCGCAGTGTTTATTAAATACATAATTAAATACGCGAGCGTATATAAAATAGGCTTAACGAGAAATTCATCGCGCTTTAGAAGGTTATTTGTTTTTCGGTATATTACATGTCTTTTTTTCTTTCATACAGAGTGATCGTAACCTGTGCGATCCCAGCATTAAGAAAGCAATAAAGCAAATCAATTTAAGCAAAGCAAAGCATAAACAGTGTGTAGAGTTCCCCTGACGCAGAACTTGTTGAGACTGTGTAAATTTTTAATCTTTGAGGCGATTCTATGTTTGGAATTCCGCTATCTAACTTATAGCAAAGAAAGCACACCCAAAGACAAATTTAACCCATCATCAAGCCAATTAAGTCGTAACGGGAAGAAGAACACTGGCCCGAGCTTTTGTTAGTTTACTGACACAGAGAGAGAATTCATATTTTCCTGAACAGTGATGTGACTAGTTTTCTCACTGGACTTAAACCATACCTCACGGATAAAGTGTACCAGCACGCGTAAGAATTTTATTATCAGCGGCATAGTCAAATAGACCACACCATCCTCACCCCGGTATCAGAGACCGTGCCCTCCTATAGAAACTGTTATTAAGAAAAGAGACACAATTACAGATTCATTTTCCAGCGATTACGGGATCCTTTTATGTGCTGACCGCCTACCCGCTAATCTGGGGCTGGAACTTGAACAAACACTCATACATTTAGTTTGAGGTGTAACTGCTGTTGTGTTATTCTATGGAGTGCAAGATTTTTTCACAATCGGTAAGTGAGAGCAAGATGAGTGAAGGCCTTTACTAGCGCGTGTATGAATGATAGGAAATTAAATCTTTTGTGTAACCATTTTGTTAACTTGCTTACCTGGTAATATATATCTTTTCTGTATACCCTACATTGTTCCTTTAAGTGGGATAGTTGATAATTTGTTAACTCTGTTTAAAACCCCCTCCTTTTCATTTGCTTAGTAAAGGGAAGAACAACTGGGAAGAACAGGATTTTTTTCTACCACCTATACCTAATTTTGTAACACCTCTTTTCAGAGTAATTAACTTTACTGTTAGGTTAACTTACCTACGTTCCTGATAACTATCTATCTTTGGACTGGGTTTATCTTTGTCTAATAAGCGGGACGGGCTTAGTCGATACCAATCTTCTTCCCCCCCCCCCCCCCCTCCCTACCTTGTTATTTGCATTTTTCTGTAAATTTTGATAATTCTTGTTGTAAACAATTGATTATTTTAGTGATTGTCTTTTTTAACTTTAATAAACAACATAAACTTAATCGTTACGGTGTTGGACTACCCAAAGCCCATAAAAATTCCCCTATTTGTTTAAGATAGTTGTATCCACGTCGTCTGTGTGTTTGAAGCACCAAATCGGTGTGAGCGCAGATGTGTGTCTGGAAAACTGGCAAATAATTGTTTGACCAGGAGAGTGGAAGAGAAGATTGAGAGAAACGATTTGTCGTAAATAAGTCTGTCTTTACTCTCCTCCAGCACTCTGTGGAGCATCATATTTAATCTCTACATTTCTATCACTGAGCTTTTTTTCACCATCATTCTACACTCTAAACCGGACTACTATTTCTAAGACTCTTTCTCTCAAAATAAATTTACGACAGTCCGCCGCATGGAAGATGGTCGCACCCCGAAAGAATTCTTCTACGGACAAATGGTAGATGGCAAAAGAACAATTAGGCGACCGCAGCTGAGGTTCAAAGATGTGTGCGAGAAAGAGACATGAGGGCACTGGACATAAATCCAGCAACCAGGCAGGATGACCGCACTAAGTGGCGATGCTCTCTATGGCGCCACATCAGATTGGGAAAAAAAGAAGCTCTCACAGCAAGCAGAATTGAGGAGAAAATGTCGAAAAGAACACCAGGAAAATAAGCAGCTGTGGGCTGTCAGCCCAGGAGCGCATTCCCATAGTCAGTTTTTTGGGGGCTTCTCTGCTAAGGGTAAAGGGCAGAATCATCTCCGAACATAGCGGGCCTTGCAAGATAACAACTTTCAGCTTGAGAATGGAGGTAGAAGCAGCTACTGCAGTCTTAAGGTGGTTAACTGAAACTTCATTAACAAAGGCAATCATTGTGTCTGACTCTCAGTCCATGCTTCGAAAAGGTCCAAAATGGTTGGCTAAGGCATAAATGGAAAACATTCATAGAAGCTTCGAATCTGCAGGGGCTGGCGTGGATCTACTGTCCTGGTCTTGCAGGGATGTGAGGTAATGAGAGAGTTGACAGACTAACATCAAGGGCATCTAACGTGGGGTCAATGAATATGGAAAAGGGGGAGATAATGAGAACAATTAATAATCGCCTGTTAGAGAATGGCACTGCAAAAGATGAATCATCAAGGCTGAGACTTGGAATATGGCATCAAGCGTGGGGCTATTAGAGATGGAACCATGAGAGGATGCATCCGTAGTGTATATAACCAGCGAGCTACAGGAACAGTTAGCATTCACACTCTTCGACATATGCTGAGGGAGACTCAGCACCTATAGGTTTGCCCGGGGTGCAGTGATGTCGATTCTGTTCAACAATAACAATTATGACTGAAGAGGCTATTATTAGTATTATCTTAATTATAATATTATCCTAGATTTTGCTGATGACTTGGCTCTTCTGTCTCATAACCGTAATCAGATGCTGGACAAAATGAAAACACTCGGTGAGAGGTCACAGCAATTGGGTCTCAAAATACACAGGTAAAAGACAAAAATAATGAGAATAAATGCAGGTAATGATAACAGGGTTGAGCTTGAAGAAACACCCCTACAGGATGTAGAATCGTACACATATCTTGGCAGCAATATAGACAAGGTTGGAGGGACAGACAGTGATATCAGGGTAAGGATACAAAAAGCAAGAGGAGCTTTCATTGCATTGGGAAATATATGGAGATCGACAGAAATTGGATCCAACACGAAAATAAGAATCTTCAACTCAAATGTGAAGTCAGTCCTATTGTATGGCTCTGAAACATGGAGAACAACAAAGACAACAACCAAAAAGCTGCAGACTTTCATAGGTGGGTGCTTGCGTAGAATAAAGGGACTGAAATGGTGAAACAAGGTTACCAATGTAGAACTGATGACAGGAACCAGACAGGTGCCAGTGGAACAAGAGATGAGAAGAGGATGATGGCGATGGATGGGACACACACTGAGGAAACCTGTTGATAGCATTACAAGGCAGTCCTTGTTTTGGAACCCCCAGGGCAGGAGAGGCAGAGGTAGACCAAGAGGCACATGGAGAAGAGAGCTGGAAAAAGAGGTGAAAATGATGAGGAGAATGTGGAGAGAACTTGGGGTGATGGCACGTGACAGGAGGACTTGGCATGTGTTTGTTGAAGGCATATGCTCCTTGGGGAGCGGAGAGTTATGACGATGATGAATTATAACCCACCTGGGTTTGAACAGGATATCTGGGTGAAATTAAGTATAATGGGATGTATGTATAAGACCAATTTCGGTACTAACTAATCCAACACCATAACGACGTGAGTGACCGCTGGATTGATAGCTGTTTGGGCGAAATCATACATACGTCACACTACACTTCATTTCAACCTGATATTTTTCTCCACTTATTACATATAATACATGGCTCTGCAGGACACAGTCACAAGAATAAATTAGATACAATTCAGCAACCAAGCATTTTATACAATTGCAGGTGCAATCAGATCAACACCGAGGGGTGCTCTTGGGGGGAGGGGGGGCCTTAGGCGTTCTTTTTTTTTGAACTTTGGAGAAAGGAAATAAGACTAAATTACATGACCAAAATGTTGCGCACATATTCTTTTGTATGGAATTATGCGACGCACGGATTACTGTAGGTAGGTAGGCATACACATGTATTGTATGACTATTTGATATGAACAGTATTTATTTTGAAATGCTCTCATGGTCAAAGTTATATCACCCATGATTAATTCATACTTTTATTGTATGGGTGATCTCTCTTGAATATCGATTTGGCGGATGGATCTAGACTCCGTTGATCTATTCTCTGTTCGGTCAGAAACAGATTATTCTTGCTTAGGTTTATGCAGGGATGTTTATGGTCCGAGTCTATGTTTACTCAGTGTCTGTTGGAGATGATTCGGTCTTATATCGGGTTATCTTTGTATGTCTATGTCGGACTATTTTTCCTTGTACTGTATTGTGGGGTCAGGTGCTTTTCGGCGCATGAAGATACGTTAGGGAGTTCTTCGGTGATGGCGAAGCCTGGCGGGAAGTCATGTCTGAGACCTGCCAACAGTTTGTGATCTCTTTTTTGATTATGGGAACGAAGATAGTTTCTTCAGGGATGGTTAAATCCATGAGTTCCCTAGTGTTCATTCCATAACGCGAGGAGAAGAGCGTTTCTGTGTTTGCTAGTGGTTTTTTCCTATGACAAGGTAAAAAACTGTTTACCGAACTTTTTCCATTCCTAGGCCTAATATGGGCAGACAGCTACATGAATTGAACCATGTCAGTATGTCGGAACGACATGTTATCTAGCAGCACTGATTATGTATATATGCAGCAACTATGAGGAAAGAATATGCTGAATGTTATAGAAACAGTTATGTTCATGAACTGAACCTTTATTGAAGCTTCATTGTGCATCGTTATCGTGAGCGAGGCTCACAAGACTAGAAGCCATTTTGGAATGCTATTTGTTATTGATCATTTACCAGAGAACAGGGACGCCCTTATTATCAGGTGATGATAAAGAGATCATACTTATGAAAGGAAAACCTACTATTGGTAGTTTAACGTTTTCTCAGGAAATAATGGCTGAACTGTATTTAACGGAATCTTCGCTAGAGTGCAAGTTACGTTTATGCTAAAGAGGTTCGGTCTAGGAATCAGGTTGGAACCTTGTATATTAACTGACATGATCAGTCAGTAAGGCCTGATGAATATTTATATAAGATATGGAACTCTGAATGCTTGTATACTGACGTTCCATTGTGATTTTCTACATGAATGCCAATTTATTATTGTACACCATGGGTCAACAATATGCTATTGATGTCGACCTGTGTTCCTGTAACTGTACCCGTTCTGTCCAAGTGTGTGCGTCAAATTAAACCATAGAAAACGTCCACAGTCGTCCATGTCATTGACTTCCAGCTGAGTGAGTGTGTGTGCAGTCTAGTTGTCAACTCAGCCGAACATTTCACCATTCGCGTGCCCTGCACTCTCACTTCAATGTTTACACTACCCTGCGTCGGTCGAGTTGACCTTTGTCTTCCATTACACGCCCAGTTTTCATCTGCCTTCAACACCCATCATTAACATCACTGATTGCTGGGACTGTAACACTGGTTTGTGTACCATATACTGAAAGGGTGGTTACATGGAAGACAGAATACTTTTACACTAGAGGCCAGCATGACATGATTCCCTTTGTCGTGGGCCTTTACAGAGATGGTTACAGTGGTGACCGATCAGCACAATTGCTACACAAAATTTATGTTGGACAAGACTCATCCAGCTTTTCCAGCATTTGCTAGGTATCAACTCAGAACCAGTAGAATACCAGTAGATACCTGACAGATTGGAAATGCATAGAGGAACTAGTACACTTGGTGTAGTGAATTTCTAAATACAATATCTAAATTAATATATAACAATATAGGGCATAAAGGCAAAATAAGAAAGTATAAAAGAATTTTCGGTTCTTGTGCGTTTATTCACCGGTTAAATCAAATTCTGGATATTTATTACCCAAACCGATCACCGTACTCTTTCTTGACTGAAAAAAGTGTCATTGTCCTCTCTCCCCTCCCCCGTTGCTTAGAATTTTTTTTAAAACACGCCTGCCGTTCGTAAGGTTGTAGTCACGTAGCACATTCTGCCGTAGGGGAGTGAAGTGTTATAGACTTCGATGTACTGGGTCCCAGCTTCATGAGGTGGGGTGGCCTGTTCCCTTCCTCGCTGCCGTTGCCTTCTCTAACTCAAGATCAGAGGCAGGTACCCTTTTACAGCTGGTTAGACTGATGCGTGACACCTGTTCCCTTCCTCGCTGCCGTTGCCTTCTCTAACTCAAGATCAGAGGCAGGTACCCTTTTACAGCTGGTTTGACTGATGCGTGACACCTGCTCCCTTTCTCGCTGCCGTTGCCTTCTCTAACTCAAGATCAGAGGCAGGTACCCTTTTACAGCTGGTTAGACTGATGCGTGACACCTGTTCCCTTCCTCGCTGCCGTTGCCTTCTCTAACTCAAGATCAGAGGCAGGTACCCTTTTACAGCTGGTTTGACTGATGCGTGACACCTGCTCCCTTTCTCGCTGCCGTTGCCTTCTCTAACTCAAGATCAGAGGCAGGTACCCGTTTACAGCTGGTTTGACTGATGCGTGACACCTGTTCCCTTCCTCGCTGCCGTTGCCTTCTCTAACTCAGGATCAGAGTCAGGTACCCATTTACAGCTGTTATGGAGTGTTAGAGACTTCACCATACTAGGTCCAGCATCGAGAGATGGGGTCTACCTAGCTATAAATGGGTACTTAACATTGAGTTAGGGAAGGAAAAGACAGCGAGGAAGGAAACTGGTCTCCCCACCTCTCGATGCTGGACCTAGTATGGTGAAGTCTCTAACACTCCATAACCAGCTGTAAATGGGTACCTGACTCTGATCCTGAGTTAGAGAAGGCAACGGCAGCGAGGAAGGGAACAGGTGTCACGCATCAGTCAAACCAGCTGTAAAAGGGTACCTGCCTCTGATCTTGAGTTAGAGAAGGCAACGGCAGCGAGGAAGGGAACAGGTGTCACGCATCAGTCTAACCAGCTGTAAAAGGGTACCTGCCTCTGATCTTGAGTTAGAGAAGGCAACGGCAGCGAGAAAGGGAGCAGGTGTCACGCATCAGTCAAACCAGCTGTAAAAGGGTACCTGACTCTGATCTTGAGTTAGAGAAGGCAACGGCAGCGATTTCCCTTGTTTTCTTTGTACCGTTAACTTGTAGAACTGATTCAATTCCGTTCTATTGGTTTATAAACTTTTTTTTTTAAATACGGGGGGGGGGGGGGTTTGAGGGCGGGTCTGTCGTAAGCGTGTCAACTATGAATGCAAGAGAAACGCTTTTTTTTTTAACTTGCCTCCCAAATCACAATGTGAAATCAACATTTTCCAGTCAAGAAAAAGTACGGTTCTCAGTTTTGGTAATAAATTTCCAGAATTTGATTTAACCGGTGAATAAACGCACAAGAACCGAATTTTCTACTAGAACTGTTGGTATCGACTACGCCTTCAGATTATTATTTGCTAACGAATAGCCGAACAAAACGGTACCCAATTTTTCAAATTCGTCCTTGACATAATCACTTTCCTAGTTCTAAGAAAATATTTGCCTAAAATGCATTGTGGAACGAGGAGGGGAAAGGAAAGATGAAATGCTAATTCGTTTCGCATTGATTTTAAACTAAAAGCCAATACCAATACAGGGGCAAGCCTTGCCTTAGGGGTTTCCCCAAAATACGAGGAAAAAGTTAGAACATGCAGACAACTCGTGTCACAAAAACAACCTTAGCTCTTATTTCAAAGGACGTAATTATCACGTAAATAGAGAAGACAGCACATGGAAATGAATTGAACGTGTAGTAGACTAAAAATAAAAACACTAACTTAGGAAAAAAAAAACTGTGTACTTCTGAACCAAGCCAACTAGTCCCATATAAATTGTATATTCGTGTACCTTAGGACTTGTTGACAAAGAATATGGAAATAGTTACGCAAATAGTCCATTAATTAACTAATTATAGCCATAATACTATAGTGGACCCGACCAGACTGTCAAGTAAAGATCATGCCTGCTTACAATTTTTTATGGCATGTTTTGAAAAAAACGACTTTGGGTAAATGAGGTTAAAAGGTACGGGATATTTGATTGGGTGGATTTTGAAGGAAGGCGAAGTATGTTTGGTTGACCTAAAACTAAAAATATATTTGCCTTGGAAACATATTGGGAATTGTATTTGAAACGATAGATTCAAAAATAAATGTAAACATGGTCCCATTGGACAAAGCAGTAGATACTGGTACGAAACGGGGACTGTTCACTGCCATTTCTAGTAAATTTTGTGTAAAGCAAGATCGATGAGAGCAGGCGGAGAAATTTTCTAACATAGAAAAAGCCTGGACATAGGGCAGATCGAAAATGTGCCATATTCTATTGCCTAGTCATCGTTTAACTTGTGTTATTTCCTTGCATCTGTGGTAAGATTGATTTTCTTAACATTTTATTTGAAATAAAATTTGAATGTGAGATACTAACATACGAATGTAAGTAAGTGAGTCTATGGCAGACTCAAAACAGAGTCTAGAGATTGATCCAGCATATGAAAGACTATCAGAGAGGTGTAGACCAACTAAATTATATAGGATTATCATCAGGAGCATAATACCTATCCTATTGTATGGACAACAGATTATTGCTGGAATTGCAGAGGCGTTGTAACTATTAAGGGAGAGGAATACTGGTATACCTGGTCACATCAAAAGAAACTGGTGAAAGGGATTGTTGTAAAGAGCTGATCTTACATGTTTGTTTGTAATGTGCCTGTACTGGTTGTTGAGTATTATTGTAGGCTGTTGATTACGAAGGAGGCATATCCTTCTGATTTCAGAGGGTTTTGGTTGCTGTCAATAACTGGTGCCAGACTACAGTGGGCCGATATATTCATGCCACAGTCTTGCCTTTTTCGGAGACAACTGTAAACCACCATCATTCTTGAAGAAGTGGGAGCTGAAGGTTGTCGTTCAGCGAAGTGCAGGAAGATTCCTACATCATATTACAAAGATAGGTGCATGTTTCGGCACCTGATCGCTCAACTAACATTATATTAGAAAAGAGACTGGGAATAGTGATATAAACATTCCATCAGTGTCCATAAAAACTTACAAACAACATGCAGAGATGATGATAATAAACAATCAACCAGTGTATACTAGAAGTCACCTCAGTTAAACAATACAACTACACCCTTATATAATAATATGTGTATTATGGTCAGAAGACCCATTGTGTAAATTGATTGATGTAATTAATTTCTATGATTTCACTATTGATTGTCAGTCCTGATTCCAAATAAATCAGATTCAGGACAATAAATTGAAAAATATTAACTTTACCAAACTTTCAACCACTGACTTACTAAAGATAGTCTTTTAAAGTGTAGTTTGTATGTGAGTGTCGTGGTACTGTTGTGTTGTATTAGATAATAAAATAATTTGTGTAATTGTTTATATGTTTAGTTGGTTAATGCAACCTTACACTAACATTTCATAACCCTAGACACCAAACGTAGTCATCTTACAGTCTATCTAGAATAAGTCTGAATGAGATCATAGTGGTGGTAGTAGAAAGGTGCCCTGGAAATTTACTCTAATATTTATTATCTTCAGGGACCTTCACAGCTGACCTCATTCAGTACACTAAGATTTCTTTACAACAAACTGTATTAACATCAAACCCACCACATATATTGGGGTCTCGCTCCTGGGGATTGAACTTTTCATAACACCAGCTATATTGGGTAGTTTGCTTCTGGGATTTTAAATTCTTAAAATATTATCAATTATATTAGGAATCTCAGATAGTATAAAACTAAAAGCATTCCTTTTTGGAGAAATTAAATAGTGGTTGAGCTATCAGTGCCTGTGGTTGTTCTTAGTTATAATTAGAAATTGTTAGTTATAATTAGAAATTTGTCTAGTTAGAAATTTTAAAGGTTTGCCTAGTACAAAATGGCTGATCTGGCTAAGTTTCGATCTGCTGCTGTGCAGGCTGCTAAAGAATTGGGAATGGAGGGGCAAATTATGATTGCTTATGTCACAACTGAATGTGACAAATTTATTGAACGCGAAGAAAAAAGATTAGAAAAAGAGGCTGAAAGAAAGTTAGAGGCAGATAAAGAAATTAAGAGGCTGCAGATTGAGGCTGACAAGGAGGCTAGGGCATTGGAGGCAGAAGAAAGGAGACAGGCTGCAGAAAGGGAAGCAGAAAAGGAGAAGAGATTACAAAGGGAACATGAGTTACGACTAAGGGAGTTAGAATTTCAAGGCCATGCTCCTGAAAATGGTGCCAGTCCCTTTGCCTCAGATGCTACTGTTAGTCAGGGAGCCTCAACCTCAGCTATGAGTTTTCATTTAGACCATTTTGTTGAGAAAGACGATGACATAGAAAGTTACCTAAACAGATATGAACTTTTAGCTACCATGTATGGTTTAGAGAGAGAAAGGTGGAGCCTAAAGTTACCACAAGGGCTTCGTGGTACAGCTTATGAAGTTTTTGCCAAGATGAGCAGGGATGATCAGGACAATTATGACATGCTAAAGCAGGCTCTTTTGTTAAGATATGAAAAGAATGGGGAATTTTATAGAAAAAAATTTAGGAATGCCAAACTACTGTCGGGTGAGACTTATCACCAGTTCTCTGCACGGTTAGAGACCTACTTGGAGAAATGGACTGCTCTGGGGAAAACCCAAGATCTTAAGGAAATGATCCTTATTGAGCAACTAAGAGAGTCCATGGCTCCAGACCTGAGAAGTTTTCTCATGGAACAAGGTGCAGAGAGGCTGGGTGAGTTACTCAATGTCACTGAGAGGTATCAGGCAGCCCAAGCAGAGGTAGTTGGAAATAAAAAGAAACAGGTAGACAATTTTAAGGAACCTCAAAACTTTAATAAGTTTGACCATAGAGACCAGAACAAAGATAAGCACCAGTTTGATAGGCCACGCAATGACTATAATAATAAAACCTCACAATTCAATGAAAGGAAATATAATGGCAGAAAACCCTTTAACCGAGGAAAGAAGTATTGTAAACATTGTCGGATGGACAACCATAACACTGAAAATTGTAGAAAGAAAACTCCTACTTTCGCTGCAATGAAAAGGGGGAGAAAGGGAGAAAAGGTCAACCCTACTGAACAACAGGAACCTTACCACCCCCCAGTGTGTGAAGATGTAACATGCAATGGTGTCACCATAAGGTGTTTGTATGATACTGGATTAGATTATGATTCAGTTGTGAGTTCTCACCTGGTGCAGGCAGATCAATACACCACAGAAACAGTGGAGATTCAAACTGCAACCAAGGACGTAGCGACCATGACACTTCCCGTCGCCAGGATAAATGTGAAAACGCGATATGTGGAAGGAATCATAAAAGCAGCAGTGATAAATGAACCAATCTACCCTCTGATATTGGGGTGTAGATATGTCTTCTTGGGGAATCCCAAGAGACCTGTGACCATGGCAACAGTGCAGACCAGATCACAGTCTAAAAAGGAGGAGGATAATCCGATAAATACCCATCCAGATGAGATGAGGAAGGCACAGGCGGAGGATAAGACCCTCAAGCCTTGTTTTAAGAAATTGCCCAAATGTCATACACTTCCAGGCAAGGGAGATTTCTATATGAAGAACAAATTGATATATAGGAAGGCTGGAAATGGATCCAATGGTCACGAACAGCTGGTCCTTCCAATTTCATATAGGACTAAAGTGTTGGAACTAGGGCATGTGATTCCCTTCAGTGGTCATATGGGGATCAGCGCAACAGGACAGCGTATAGCCTGTCATTATTTCTGGCCAGGAATAACTGAAGACATAAAGAGATATCTAAAATCCTGTCCAGAGTGCCAACGGGTAGCTCAAAAGCATTGGACTGCTCCAGTAACTCTAGGGGAAATGCCCATAGTGGGAACCCCCTTTGAAAGAGTTGCCGTGGACATTGTGGGACCTCTCACTCAGACCAATAGGAGGAACAGTTACATTCTGACTCTGGTGGACACTTGTTCTATGTGGGGAGAGGCGGTAGCCCTGTCATCAATTGATTCGAAGCATGTGGCAGAGGCATTACTCACAATCTTCACCGGGTTAGGCTTTCCCAACCAAATCTTGACTGATAATGGCTCTCAGTTCAAGGGGAAACTAACAGAAGAAGTATTCAGGATCTTTCAAGCCAAACACTTTCATTGTAGCCCGTATCATCCTCAAGGAAATGGCCAAGTAGAAAGATTTAACGGGACTCTCATGTCGATCCTGAGGAAGTTGGCACACGAAAAACCAGATACATGGGATCAGTACCTTCCCGCCGCCCTGTTTGCCTACCAGGAGGTACCCCATAGTTCAACCGGTATGGCCCCGGCAACATTGTTATTTGGAAGGCCAATAAAAGGTCCATTGGAAGCCTTGTTAAGGACCTGGACCGATGAAAAGGCAGAAGAAAATATTACCTCATCATATCAATATGTGAACGAGCTGATCACTCGTCTTAAAACTGGCTGGAAACTTGCCAATGAAAATTTGAGACAAGCCAGGAAAAAGCATGCTGCCTATTACAATAAGAAAGCGAAGGATCGAGAATTATCTGTGGGAGAGAAGGTGCTCCTTCTACTGCCTGGCAGCCAGAATAAATTGCTAATTGGATGGCAAGGTCCATATACAGTTCTAGAGAAGGTGTCTAGAACAAATTATAAGATAGATAAGAAAGGGAAAGAGAAAATATATCATGTGAATCTCCTGAAGAAATATCTGGACAGAGAAAACCAGGAAGAGACACACCTACTGACCTTGTCTGTTGCAATGGAGATGAAAAAGGAACCACTCACTTCTCATGAATATCCTTTACATCCCTGTGAAACCGCCGCACAGGTAAAAATCAGCACACACTTAACGAAAATTCAGAGGGAGAGGGTTCAACAGGTTCTGAATAATCATACAGATGTGTTAACGGACCGTCCAGGCATACAAATTTATTGGAGTATGATATGAAACTCATAGACCCAACACCAATCTGTATGAAAGCCTATTCGATTCCGTTCGCTAAGGAAAAAGCTTTAAGGGAGGAGATAGATTATCTGTTGAGAGAAGGGATTATCTCGCACAGTGAATCTCCCTACAGTTCCAGTGTGGTTCTGTTAAGAAAACCCTCTGGAGAACACAGGCTGTGTATAGATTACAGGAAACTGAATGCTGTCACAGAAGGTCAGGTGGATCCATTACCTGATACAAATCAGCTGTTTGCCAGGCTGAATAGAGCTAAATATTTCTCTAAAGTGGATCTGAGCAAAGGCTACTATCAGATTCCAGTAAGGCCGGAGGTAAAACCTTATTTAGCCTTTAGCACCTCGGAAGGACATTATGAATTTAATATGTTGCCATTCGGGCTGAAAAATGCACCGAGTGTGTTTTCGAGGATGATGAGAAAGTTACTGGTTCCCCTGAAGAATCCATGCATCACCAATTTCATGGATGATATTCTCATAGCAACAGAAACATTTGAGGAACACATTAACTCTCTGAATATGTTGTTTGATCGATTGAGAGAGACCAATTTGACAGCTAGACCGACGAAATGCTGTGTTGGATGTAAAGAGCTGGATTTCTTGGGCCACACAGTACATCAGGGAAACATGACCCCTGACCCCAAGAACCTGGAGAAGTTAAAAAAAGCACCAAGACCACAGACAAAAAAGGATGTGCGATCTTTTGTCTCATTATGTGGTTTTTACCAAAAGTATATAAAAAACTTTAACTCCATATGTGCTCCATTGACTGATTTAACGCGCAAAGGAAATTCTGATAGAATTATTTGGACAGCACAATGTGAATTAGCATACCAAGAATTGAAAGAAAAGCTCACAAGCAGGCCTATTTTGAAATTACCTGACTTAAGTCAAGAATTCATTCTGAGAATGGATGCGAGTAATATCGGTTTGGGTGCAGCTCTATTACAACGGTCAAATTCACTTGATGGGGAATTAACCCCAATAGCTTATGCTAGCCGTAAGTTGAATACAGCAGAACAAAAATATTCAACAAGTGAAAAAGAATGTCTGGTAGTCATCTGGGGTATAAAAAAGTTCCAGATTTATCTCTATGGACAATCATTTAGGATCCAGACAGATCATAAACCACTCATGTGTCTGTCACAAGCAAGGCATGAAAATGCTAGGTTATTGCGCTGGTCTTTGCTCTTACAGCCATTCCAGTTTACCATAGAGTACATTCCCGGAAAAACTAATGTGGGAGCTGATTTTTTAAGCAGACATCCGTACGACGAACATCAGAGTAGTCATCAGGCATAGATAGTAAATTCATCTATGTGTATTTAGAAATAGGAACTGACATATGATCGTCTGTTCTAAAGGGGGGACATGTGTAGTGAATTTCTAAATACAATATCTAAATTAATATATAATAATATAGGGCATAAAGGCAAAATAAGAAAGTATAAAAGAATTTTCTACTAGAACTGTTGGTATCGCCTACGCCTTCAGATTATTATTTGCTAACGAATAGCCGAACAAAACGGTACCCAATTTTTCAAATTCGTCCTTGACATAATCACTTTCCTAGTTCTAAGAAAATATTTGCCTAAAATGCATTGTGGAACGAGGAGGGGAAAGGAAAGATGAAATGCTAATTCGTTTCGCATTGATTTTAAACTAAAACCCAATACCAATACAGGGGCAAGCCTTGCCTTAGGGGTTTCCCCAAAATACGAGGAAAAAGTTAGAACATGCAGACAACTCGTGTCACAAAAACAACCTTAGCTCTTATTTCAAAGGACGTAATTATCACGTAAATAGAGAAGACAGCACATGGAAAAGAATTGAACGTGTAGTAGACTAAAAATAAAAACACTAGCTTAGAAAAAAAAAACTGTGTACTTCTGAACCAAGCCAACTAGTCCCATATAAATTGTATATTCGTGTACCTTAGGACTTGTTGACAAAGAATATGGAAATAGTTACGCAAATAGTCCATTAATTAACTAATTATAGCCATAATACTATAGTGGACCCGACCAGACTGTCAAGTAAAGATCATGCCTGCTTATAATTTTTTATGGTATGTTTTGAAAAAAACGACTTTGGGTAAATGAGGTTAAAAGGTATGGGATATTTGATTGGGTGGATTTTGAAGGAAGGCGAAGTATGATTGGTTGACCTAAAACTAAAAATATATTTGCCTTGGAAACATACTGGGAGTTGTATTTGAAACGATAGATTCAAAAATAAATGTAAACATGGTCCCATTGGACAAAGCAGAGTCATCGTTTAACTTGTGTTATTTCCTTGCATCTGTGGTAAGATTGATTTTCTTAACATTTTATTTGAAATAAAATTTGAATGTGAGATACTAACATACGAATGTAAGTAAGTGAGTCTATGGCAGACTCAAAACAGAGTCTAGAGATTGATCCAGCATATGAAAGACTATCAGAGAGGTGTAGACCAACTAAATTATATAGGATTATCAACAGGAGCATAATACCTATCCTATTGTATGGACAACAGATTATTGCTGGAATTGCAGAGGCGTTGTAACTATTAGGGGAGAGGAATACTGGTATACCTGGTCACATCAAAAGAAACTGGTGAAAGGGATTGTCGTAAAGAGCTGATCTTACATGTTTGTTTGTAATGTGCCTGTACTGGTTGTTGAGTATTATTGTAGGCTGTTGATTACGAAGGAGGCATATCCTTCTGATTTCAGAGGGTTTTGGTTGCTGTCAATAACTGGTGCCAGACTACAGTGGGCCGATATATTCATGCCACAGTCTTGCCTTTTTCTGAGACAACTGTAAACCACCATCATTCTTGAAGAAGTGGGAGCTGAAGGTTGTCGTTCAGCGAAGTGCAGGAAGACTCCTACATCATATTACAAAGATAGGTGCATGTTTCGGCACCTGATTGCTCAACTAACATTATATTAGAAAAGAGACTGGGAATAGTGATATAAACATTCCATCAGTGTCCATAAAAACTTACAAACAACATGCAGAGATGATGATAATAAACAATCAACCAGTGTATACTAGAAGTCACCTCAGTTAAACAATACAACTACACCCTTATATAATAATATGTGTATTATGGTCAGAACACCCATTGTGTAAATTGATTGATGTAATTAATTTCTATGATTTCACTATTGATTGTCAGTCCTGATTCCAAATAAATCAGATTCAGGACAATAAATTGAAAAATATTAACTTTACCAAACTTTCAACCACTGACTTACTAAAGATAGTCTTTTAAAGTGTAGTTTGTATGTGAGTGTCGTGGTACTGTTGTGTTGTATTAGATAATAAAATAATTTGTGTAATTGTTTATATGTTTAGTTGGTTAATGCAACCTTACACTAACATTTCATAACCCTAGACACCAAATGTAGTCATCTTACAGTCTATCTAGAATAAGTCTAATGAGATCATAGTGGTGGTAGTAGAAAGGTGCCCTGGAAATTTACTCTAATATTTATTATCTTCAGGGACCTTCACAGCTGACCTCATTCAGTACACTAAGATTTCTTTACAACAAACTGTATTAACATCAAACCCACCACACTTGGGATGCCCTAAATGCATCAATTAATAACAGTAGTCTATAAAAGCCGGTGGTATCCCCCAGGGAACTCAAGAAACCAGATGCAGACTACCACCTAGCAGGCATAATTAATATAAAAAAAACTGATATGGCAACTATCAAAAACGAAGCCAGGAAACATTTTCAACAAATATCAAAGGGTAGTATTACAGTGTACACAGATGTATCTAAGGGAGACGATAAGAAATTATTGATAGGAATTGATGATCCCATGTGGCAAATGGTGAAAAGATATAGTATAACAGATAATACAGCTATTTTCACAGCAGAGATGGTTGCAACTCTGAAAATCTTCTCTAACAACTCTCCTCATAAACTGACAATATTAACACTCACTTTCAGCTATTCAAGCTGTAAAAAACTTAAGAGAATGCAATAGACCTGATACAGCAGAAGAGATATTACTGGCAAATACTTACCTATACTCCAGAGCAGAGGTTTTCAAACTGTGCGTCGCAGCTCCCAGGGGCGTCGCGGCCCTCTGCTAAGGGGGTCGCGGTGGCTTGGGAAAAGTGTTGGACTCGATATTATGAGCCAAGGTCCATCAATAAATATAGGACATTTCCTACTAAAATGTAGGAAGCATGAACAACAGAGAAAACCAATATTAGATTATTTACAGGCATGCTATTCATCCGTAACTGTGGAACATGTGTTGAGAATAGATTTCCTGCGAGTGCCTGATAACATACCTTTATATTTGTTTCATATTAATTTACTGTTTACAGGCCTCAGGTTTCCCTCCCTTATTTGTAATAAATGTTTGTACAATACCAAACCTACCCACTATCCTGTTCTCACTGTTCTAGTCTACTATCATTTACTGGACACAGTATTAAGGTCCTAAGGGTCTTGTTGGATTCGGCCTATACTGCTTGATAGAAATACAACAGAAGTGATTGCGTCATTAATAGGCTGAACTGCCCATGGAGGACTTCTGGTGTCGTGTATTGTGGTTCGCACTATTGACCTGCCATTGAAACATCATTTTTGATGATGCGTAGATGGCAGAGCGGATAGTGTGATTCGCTTGCATGGCTAGGCGGGGTTGTCGCACGGAAGGTCCAGTGTTCAAATCCTGGGTAAGCCACTCATGTCTGTTGTTTTTCTGTTGTCTGGTGTTCTACTTCTTTATTTCCTGCGAGTGCCTGATAACATATCTTTATATTTGTTTCATATTAATTTACTGTTTACAGGCCTCAGGTTTCCCTCCCTTATTTGTAATAAATGTTTATAGACATAGAGAATTGCACAATATAGTAAAACAGTATATAACAAGAACTAAAATTTATACATACGGATCAATGATGGTGTGAGGATAAAGGGTAGTCTAATGTGGTGCTCGTGTGGATGATGGCAGATAATTGGTGGATTTGGTGTAATCTCAGACACTGCCAGGCTTTCTCAACCCTTTTCACCTTGTTAACAACAGGGCAGTTATGAGAGACTTTACTTTGTTTTTTTCTCCAACTCATTTTGTTCGAATTGTTTCTTTGTGTCTTGGAAATGGGAGATCACACACACAATTTTGATTTACTCCATTTGAACTGAGTGTAAAGGGGGGGGGGGGGGGGGGGGGGGGGGGGGGGGGGGGGGGGGGGGGGGGGGGAAGAGATGTTACTATATTGTATTGAATTTATATATCCTAATTATAACCTATCGAGGGTTGAACGGGACACTTTATTTTAAAAATCTTTTTACAAAAAATGATAATCAAAGCCCTTCCCTCGTCCCACCAATTCTTGGTTTACCATTAAACATTATTCTATTGCCATCGAACAGCACGCAGGTTTCTAAAGGCGACCGTCAACAACATGTAGAATCAATCTAATCAGATCCTTACACTACCGATCAACAGAAATGCTGTATCTTTTGCGCATTTCCGATAAGATGTTAATTTGTCGATTGCATAACAGTTTCACTTGTTTGTAATTTTTTTTTTTGGATGTGTTTATAAACTAACTCCGAAAAACAAATAACATTTTATAGATTGCTGTATAATATTTAATATTATGAGAAGTGCTATACTCAGGGGAGAAAGTAGTTTATTGTGGATAACTCGTTGGCCTTCACCAAACTACAAGGAAAAATTGTAACGATAGGCTACATTAGGCCTATATTTCTATTTTTAAACTCATGAGAAGTTTAGCTTTTTACGCTTTATGTTCGACTGTTCATGACCTCGTGAATCACATTCGGGATTCTGACAGACGATCAAAACTCCGTTTATAGTGTATTCCATTTTCGTTGTGGGTTTTTTAATTGGGAATACATTTTCATACGTACCGACGGTGATCAGTTGCTGTTGCCAGTTTGATTAGGATCTGTAACAGCGTTTACGAAGTCATACGGCAATTTGTTCTTGTGTGAATTGTTCACTGTTTAGTTTATTTCTACACTTAGTAGATATTTACTAATAGGTTTTCCCGGCTGTTTATCATAACTCAGTTTATTCGATATTGGCCTTAACAAAAGCGAAACGAGCAGTTGATTCCGGACCACGGTAAGGCCCTTTTCGGACAACACAAACAGTAGCGTGTTTGTTTCGACGATGGTAAAGTCTCGGTACCTCTGTCACATTGTATCAGCTTGTTTCAGTTATTTTCCCACGTTTCAGTGATTGTCTTACAACATTACCATATTCCAACTCAACCTGTATGAGTGGTTAAAAAAATGAGTGGACAGGATCATGGACGTGACTTCTTATCTTCGCAAGCTTCAGCCAGTGTACCAGTTCTTCACCCAGCAGTGAGCGATACAACAGATGTCGAAAGTGGGACGATATATTTCCACAACTGCTATACACCCATGCCTGTCAACGTATGTGGGAGCCCCCATAGGTATATGTATGATGACAGTGATTACATGCCACCTGCTACACCAGTTGATGGTTATGCAGGACATTATCTTGATAGGCCTACTTATCCAAAAACTAATGACTTTAATACAACTCCATACACGAATCCTACGAACTTCACTTATATGCCAGGAATGCCTGTACAGACTAACCATTTTGGAAACGTGGACTTAAGCATGGTAAGAGAAATGACTGTCGGCAGTGTTCATGAAAATCAGTGGCAACAAAATATTGCATGGAATGAAAAAGGAAGAATGTCCCAGCCATATCGAGGAAGAGGCAGAAATAAATCACAGAGTCGAGGTAGAATCTATAAGAATATGCATAATTACTCATACTCTCATTACGGACAGGATGGCTTTTATGACAGAGACGATTATTACTATGAAACACCTCATTATCAGCATTATAATTCACATGGAGGAAGGAGAGGAGGCATTGCTGATAATGGTCAGAGAGGAAAGGAAGAGGATTATGAGGATGCACAATTTAGATTAGGAGATGGTGATGGGAAACATCACAGAAGAAAAAACTATGGATTTCAGACAGATCAGAATGGTGTTTTTACCAATAATTGGAACTCAATGCCAGCCACAACAAAACATGTTAAAAGTGTGCAAGGGCAGAGTGGTAGATATAATAAAACACAAGTCTTTGGTTCACGAACTGTGCAGAGTGAAAATGTACAGACTGCGCATATCAAAAGTTTAGATGGCAAGAAATATAATTTTGGTCAAAGGAATGATGACTTCCATAAGAACTTAGTTTCTCAGGCGGAAGAGGATGTTAGCGATAAATATTCAAAAAGTTCAAGGAGTGATGGGTTTCTGAGTAAAGAAAACAAGGAGAAAGAAGTGAGTCCTGGCAGCAGTAAAGATCAGATCTCACACAACAGGGGTAGAGGCCATGACACTGTAAGCAGTGTAAGAAAGGGACCTGGAACTAGATCAGCAGATACTAAAAGATACAAGGGCGGAAAACAAGAGCATGAATCTGTAGAAAATGATGAAAGCCAAAGAGGTATGTCTTTATTTATTGTTTTATTTCTTGACATTTGGTATTTATTTTGAGTTGTACACCTATATGTCTGTTGTTGAAGACCTCTGCTCCTTGGGGAGCTTAAGAATAATGAATAAATGAATATACATCTTATCTCATATGTTGCCAAGTAGTACTGGTTACCCGTAATCTGTTAAAGTAATTCTCGTTTTCAGATTTTTACGGCCCGTAGATAATTTCTGTACAGGTTTTTCTCCTAATTATTATTATTATATATATATATATACACACACACATATATATTAACACACACACACCTATATATACACACACACACACATATATACTACTGGACAAAAGTTAAGGGCCACCATTCAGTTTAGACAAGGTTTATATAATTCTTCGTGAGCAGGGTCGATTTTCCAATTGTCCGGTAGCTTGAAATCTCTCAAGAAGTCTCTGAATGGTAGAGTGGGACACTGCTAAACGTCTTGCAACATGACGAACAGATTGACCATCCTGAATCCATGCCATGGCTCGACCACGGTCTACAGTGCTGAGACTTCTCCTTGGTGGCATGGCTAATGCAGTGATCATTTCGACCACTTGTCATACTGATTTATTGCATACCAACGGTGAACATTCTTTACCAATGATCATTTTCCACTTGCATTCAAATTCAACTCACTTTTTCACCTTTTGAACTAGTGGGGCGTGTTGCAAAAACCACAAGTTTTTGCAGCAACAATGGCAGTTTTCAAGTGCGGGTTAAAGTGACCCAGTTTTTGGACATTTAAACAAAATTAACCTAGTGCACACAGAAATGTATACACATTTCTCTGAGCTCAGTTTTAATGACATTTTCACTTGTCTTTACACAGGGTTCGTAGCGACCTTGAAAAACCTGGAAAACGGAAAAAAAAATTCCAGGCCTTGAAAAGCCTTGAAAAATGGCTAAAAGCCTTGAATTTCCCGCATCGGACCTGGAAAAAAATTAAAATCGAAAGTTGTCCATTTTCGGTTATTGAATATTGGTGGTATTTTTCGTTAAACTTCAGTTACCATAAAATTTTTACTTCCCTTTGCGCACTAAATCCATGTCCAGACGTTTTCGGCGATTTGCGTTTTCGGCGATTTGCGTTAATGATGTGGACGCAGATTTATTTTTAGCGGTCCCGTCTGTTTCTCGAGGCCTTTACACCCCTCCACTTTATTATTCTTGTTCAGAGTTTCTTCTTGATTTTTATTTTATTTTAGCGTATAGGCCTAAGCATGATTGTTATTGTCCCTATTTACAATGATTTGTTAAATATGATGCCACTTTCTCATCTCGGCAGTTGTTCATATTATTTGGAATTGAAAACAATATATATCCTAATTATAACCCAATAGAGGTTGAACGGGATATTTTTCTTCATTAATTAAAAAAAAAAATAATAATAAATTCATTTATCTCATTTATAAAACATATTTACATAAGTGCAGTTTATAGATAGGCCTACTGCACTTGTGTCTGTAATTTACAATGTAGGCATATTTACAGTTTTATTTTTAACCATGGCCAAAATTAGTGTTTTAATAAAATTTCTTGGTTTACAAACTGCTTACGGGAATATGTTTGACACAGTTTAAGATGGTCAGGAATAGAAATTGATGGCGATTCCATATCCTATAGCCTACCCTGTTATCAGACCATGTCCCACTGTTCATTTCACCACATTTTTTGGAAATAAATATATTTTGAATGCTTTTTTATTATATTTATGATGAATAGACATATCCCGTTTTCCTCTGCAGGGTTATAATTAGGATATGCCTAGGCCTACATATTTTCAATTCCAGATAACATGAATAACCGCCAATACATGAAAGTGGCATCACATCTGTCAAATCACTGTAATTAGGATAAATGAAAATTACCAATTTTGTGCATTTATGGTTATTTAAAATTAAAAAAATAATTTAAATTTTTTTTTTTTTTATCGAAACAAACAGAAATGATAAAACAAAACAAACCCCAACAAAAAAATCAAACAAAAATAGTAAAGATGGGGAGGGGGTGTGTGTGTGTAAAGGCCTGATGTTTCCAGTTACATATTTAATAGATTTTCACTGATCATAAGTGTTATAAGGATATCATCATACTTTCACCCTCGCAATTACTATATATTAACTTTTGTTCTAGTTAAATATTGTTTGACTATATTATTCATTCGTTTAAAACTTTGACTTGGTAAATTTACATAGCTTAGGCCTACTCATAAGTTATTTGTGTGTTCCATTTTTTTTTTTTTAAACAGAAAAGAACACAACTCCAAGGAGCAGTTTTTCCCTCAGAAACATCAAAACCATCTAACACTACTCCCTCGGACACGTCAGAAACGTCTAACACTACTAGGAGACCTACAGATGTGACATCATTTGTGACCAAGGAAGAAACTCTCAGAGCTGAGATTATTTGGACTCTTTTTTCAGTGAAAAGTCACCATAGTTTTAATTCAAATTTCATACGCAACAAGGGACATATTCTCTTCTGTGGTAGTTTTTATTCAGCCTTCAGCTTTATTTCAAGACCTGAAATTCAGATTGGTGCATTTGGAACAGTAGCTGAAAATAGGAAGCATTTTCCTGTAGCACTGAAGAAAAAACAACTCAAATTGAAAAAGACAAATCATCCTGTGTTTTGTGCGACAGAAGATAAGGCATGCCGACAGTCACCTTGCATGATACGAAAAGATTTAAACTTATATCTACTGTTCACTCCAATGATAATATAAACAAGACAGTTAGAAAGACAAATTCTTTAGAGCAGAACAATTCAGAAGCCAGTGCTTGCAGAAAAATACAGCAAAAGTATGGGAGGTGTCGACCACTTCAGCCAACTAGGTGCAAGCTACCCCTACCCACACAGATCCTATTTTTATATCATTTCTTAGTTGAAACTGCCCTGGTCAATGGGCACATAACCTACAACACTGCCAACTCTACATACAAAAAAAATCAAAAAGCAAAGATCAGGATGTCAGTATGACTCTTATTGAACCTGCTATTCTTCGACGCAATATGACACCTTCAAAACCACAGGTCACAACAACACGACTTACTGAGCACCACGTCATTGATAAATATGAAAGGGCAAGGTACAAACCAGACTGTAAAGTGTGTAAGGCTGCAGGGAACAGAAGCCAGACTTGCATGTACTGCCCAGATTGCAATGTACCTCTATGCCTGATACCCTGCTTCAAGTTATACCACACAGTCAAGGATTATCAACGATCCAGACAAAGACTATGGCAGAGGCCTACAGCTACAACTTCAACCCCAGTTAATGAAAAAAGCAGCTCAGACTCCAACTAGAGGTACTTAACTACTCAAACATTTACAAACGCTCATTGTCAGATGCCACAGATGCAGAATACATTCAAAAAAGACAAACACGAAAAATAGAGTTTTTTTTTTTTCATTTTATTCAAATTTTATTAGCCTTTTATGTTGATATACGTGGTTAATCGTTAAATCAATACGTCAATCAAGCTTATTTTATTCATTACCATCCATGTCACTAACATTTTATTGCGCTGACGTTGAACAAATTCACTAAAAACTGGAAAAAGATGTCTGTTTTTCAATCTTTTATGAATTTAAAAAAAAAAAAAACAGTTCTTTTTAAAGAAATCTGCAAACACCCTTGGTAATGGAGACGGTAATGCACCGGATTGCTGGTCAGCAAAGTGATAATTATATCTGAGAAAATTAGATGAGGAAAATATTAGAGTTTCCCATCCTTGAAAATCACGTGCTGGACCTGGAAAAAGCCTGGACAATGCTTGAAGAAACTTGCTATGAACCCTGTTTACAGTTTGCCAATCAATTATATAAACCTTGTCTAAACTGAATGGTGGCCCTTAACTTTTGTCCAGTAGTATATATATATATATATATATATATATATATATATATATATATATATATATATATATATATATATATATATATATATATATATATATATATATATATATACACAGATATAAATCGATCGCCTTGTGCCACACGTTTGCCGATATTTGTGTCGCTAGATTCAGTGAGATTTTAGGCCACATGAATAAAACAAAATCAACCAATGAAATCAAGCTGCCTATTTTTTGACTGATGCGGATTTGTGAGAGTCCGCGTGGCATGTCCTTCATTCATTAATCTGCGCTAATGCTGATGGCAGGTTACTGATTATTTTAACGATTACGTCGCTTTGAGCATAATTTATTATTTACGACTGCTTATAAGCAATAACAAAAAAAGGATACCACTTCATATTCCTTGATTACACTAAAACTTGTAGAATCTGCGTAAGAAATGTACATTTGAATAATATAATAAGAATTATGAAACTGAAAATAAAAATCACGAAAACAAGGCAAAATTGCATCTTAACCCGGTCAGAGCCCCTGTCATACAATTTTAATCCTTCAGGTCTGTGTAAGCCCCCATTCATATAATACTAATTTCCTATTTCTTGGGTTCTTTTTTTCCTGCTATGTGAATTTTCCATTCATTTTCAGGCCATATTGTTTTCTGGTAGAGTAATATCATTTACATGTTATGTTATCTGTTTACTTTAAAAAATGTGTTTTCTTAGGGTTGTTGTTTAATTGATTTGCATTATTTTTTAGGCATCTTAACTTTCATTCTTTTTTTTATATCTTGTGCTTGCTGTGTCAAAGTATTATTTCATTTGCTTCCTTACTGTGTTTTACAGCAACCTTGACTGAGCAGCTATCATCTAGCAAGTATGAATGTATGGTCTGCTGTGATAATATCAGGCCAGAATCTGCGGTATGGAGCTGCCAGAACTGCTATCATGTCTTCCATTTATCTTGTATCCAGAAATGGGCACAGTCTTCACTGAGTAAAGGTATTTTTGCTGTTATACTGTGAGAAGGAAACGTTGAAATTGTCCTCTTTCCACACAATCTGCCTAAGGAAAATTCTCCAAATCATTTGGCCAAATACCATCACCAACCAAGAACTGCTTATTCAGAGCAACCAAGAGGACAGGCACACCATCAGAGCTGACAGACGCCGGAGTTGGGTTTGCCACATCCTCAGAAGAGACCCTGATGCCATCACAAGAACAGCTATGCTGTGGACCCTTGAAGGAAAGCGAAAGAGAGGCCAAAAAAAAAAAACAACTTGGCGGAGAACTGTAGAGGGAGAGATGCAAAGAATGAACCAGAGCTGGGCACTGCATGAAGGACAGTCTGTGGCTAAGGATCAAAGAAGAAGAAGAAGACTGTGAGAAATGAATTGAGCAGTCATTTTATAGACTAGTTGTTCTACTGCAGTGATCACCAACCTTTATGGTACTCGGGGCACTTTATAATTTTTTGGAACACCTCTGTAGGCACACACACATGTATTAGAGCTTTAAATGACAGTAAGAGTTCTGTGTGTTGTAGTGAATGTTTCTGTAGCATCAACAATTAGTTTAATGAATAAAGTTGAAGGACTTTTCAAAATATGAAGCCTAAAATTAATGAAAACAACATGGATAAATTTTGTATATTGCAAATATTTTAGTTTAAAAAATATGGGTACTAGTTGACTGTAAGTAAATTATTTCAGCATAGGTCAAATGTCAGTTTACAGAATAGTATAAACAAAGGACTGAGCCAAAAAGTGCGTGAGAAAGATATAGATGAAGATATGATTATGACATTATTCAAATTCTGGGCAGGAGAAGTCATTTGAAGAGAAGGCTTTTATTTAGAATGGTACATAAAAGGGTAAATGAGAACATGGTGCCTTTTTAAGAATACAACCAAATAGTCTGACATTTATAATTCAGTTCTAAGTAACAGTGGTCAGATATATAGAGTTAGGTAATGTTTCGCTTCATTTTTAAGGTATGGAAAATAAGGTTTGCAATTGCTGTGAAATTAATTTTTGTTATTAAAATTTGTGTCTCAAAATGTTTTAGATATTCAGCACTACCTAACGTGAAGTACATATATAATTACTTATAATATTCAACCAACGTCCTTTTCAGGACGAACGAAGAAGAAGAAGACATAATATTCATGAAGGGATGGTTAATATGAAGATAGGTACTTACATGATTCTTTAAAAGTCAGGATTTTAACTTGACACTGCAGCTGTCAAACAGCCACAAAGGTTTCTGTAGGAATGGCAGGATCCTACTTTGTTTTTTACAACATTCATTGTTAATAATATTGATTCACACATATTGGGAGATCCTTAAATGCAGTTTGATTTTTGTTGCATTATTTTTTAGTAACAGAAATTATCTAGGTTTATCTGTTACACGGTTTTTTAACCTTAATTGGGCCATGGACCCCATTGATTGTCTGGTGAAGACTGTGGACCCCTGCCTTATGAAGGCTATAGACCCCTTCTTGGAAAAAAATGTACATGAAAGCATAAAAAACTACATAAAAAAATTTAGGTTATGTTCACGGACCACCTAGTGTCCATTCATGGACCCCAAGGGATCTGTGAGCACAAGAAACCCTGATCTACTAATTTCCACAAATCTTTGTCTGAGTTGTTATCCATGAAGATTAGAATGTTGTTTAGGCCCATAAAGTGTGATTTTAATTCTTAAATGTTTGCTTCATGAATGGCACTAATGGCTAAAATGCACAAGGTTTTAAAAAAAAAAAAAATGATAACAGGCTTGTTTGTGTGAAGCTGTGCAAATCTTTCTTTGAATACACTGCCCTGCTTTTTCCAAATGTTCAGCATATACTTAGGAATCAAAGTTGCTTTCTTTGATACAATGGTGATGCATCAGAAATATGTAAACCACATGGAGAATTTTATACTCAATCAATCAATACCCTTTAGCTCCCCCAAGGAGCATAGGCCTTCAACAAACACATGCCAAGTCTTCCTGTCCCATGCCATCCGCTCAAGTTCTTTCCATGTTTTCCTCATCATTTTCACCTCTGTATCCAGCTCTCTTCTCCATGTGTTTTTTTGTCTACCTCTGCCTCTCTTTCCCTGTGGATTTCAGAACAAGGACTGCCATGTAATGCTATCAACAGGTTTCCTCAAGTTGTGTCCTATCCATCGCCAGCGTCTTCTCAGCTGTTGTTCCACTGGTTTGTTGCGTGATAAATTCTCGCAACATCGTTTTATTACAATATCTATTTTATAACGCAAGGGCAACAACTGCTTGAAATTTATAGTCACTTTTCTCGGTAAGCATTTGTCTTCTCGCGTTGGTATTGAA
Organism: Oreohelix idahoensis; assembly: GCA_024509875.1. Lineage (NCBI taxonomy): Eukaryota > Metazoa > Mollusca > Gastropoda > Stylommatophora > Oreohelicidae > Oreohelix > Oreohelix idahoensis. The sequence continues at coordinate 213,497 of JAMPIV010019394.1, read as the reverse complement.
TGCAGTTAAGTTTTGAGCTGTGGTCATTTTGCGCTGGACTGCGCATGACTGGTCTTGCTGCTTGGTCGATCGGTTTCCGCCCACCACTAGTGGAGTGAGCGATTTGAATGGCGAAAGAGATGCCTCGTTGAAGAGGGGATCTCCGCTATTTTTTGTTCTGTCAGGGATGTGTGGTCCTCTTAATGGATATTTCGTTTATTCGAGATAATACCTCTAGTGTTTCCCACATGTCGGGAGGCGTGATATTTCTGTGTATTTCCTGAAAGCAAGGTAAATTGACTTTTCATTAACTCTATCGATTTTGGGTCGTGAGCGATTTCGATTCATAGCCTGTCTTCGAAAGTCGTCGTCACGAGATGTTTTCCCAGCTCACATGTCGCTGTATTGTACTGCATCGGTTGATGCATGTTCCAAGGACCATTACTTGCTACTTTGTTAAATGAACTAGGTTTGGAAAACCTTTATTATCTAGAGGATATTTTTGAGGACATTATTTATACTTCGGCAGACGTGTCTGTCTTGCTGAAGTCAGACTAAGGAGAGTGAACTGATCTCATACATCTGGTTATCTCCTGGCTGTTATAGAAAAGGATGGAGTTTTTCACCTGACTACATTTACAGCACTATGAAATATAACATGCATCTGACTCATCATTGTAATGCTGTCTACCGTCTATTGCTGTATTGAATGTTGCTGTGATAATGACTGTTTGATGTGCCTACATATTCGCGTAACCATTTTGTCACTGTGGCGTCCACAATAAATAATGAAGAAAAACGTCAGCGGCTGTTACAAGAATCATTGACTTTATACGTCGTGAGTTTACTGACGTCCTATGTGGATTGCCCTGTTATTTTTCTATGAACATTGTTTGACTGAACACATCTGCACACTACACAAAACCAGACATGCGGATACCATCCATCATCATATGGCATCACGCATCATTTGGTGGCCATAAGCTGGTTTGATTCTGGTACCAGCAAACACGGGGTCCCTTACCCACTTCATTTTCAACAAGAATTCATCAGCATCCTTCAAGAAATTAACATTCTTCAATACAGTCAACATCTTCAAAATTTTCAAAGTACTCGGCGTTGCCCGGTAAAAGTCAAAATTTCAACTTTTTGACGGAAACAAGAATTTGACAGTACCCGGCGTTGTTACATGTTGCCGGATAACTCGGACTGCTGTTATCTTTTACGCAAGTCAAGCAAGTTGCTGCTGTCAAGGTTCCAGTGCTGTCGTTTTTGTGGAGGTCAAGTGCCGGTTGAAACGGGTTGTTTTCTGAAGAAGGCCAAGTACCGATTTCCATCAACTTATTTTTGGATTAGAAGGTCAAGTGCCGAAACAACTCAACACACAGTATTTCAGAAGCTCTTGTACCATCGTGTTAGCAGTGGAAGCAGTTCAGATGTGCCATCATCGTTGGAGCTTCGCTCTTTAGGACGTTGATTGACATCCGTTTTTTCTGCTGTTCTACGATTGGAAGCCTATAAGTTAAGTGGCCTGTTTGTATGTAAACTGTGCCCTTATACTTCTGCTGAGTCTTCTGTGTATCATCTCATTCTATATGTTATATGTCTATATGTTATTTGTATATTTATATGTTTATATTTCAGCGGGTTCTCGGTTGGGTGGTGTCTCCGTTAGATTATGCCACGTCATAGAGGTCGTCTATTGTGAGCGTTTTCTGTAGGGTTTGCAAATTTCCGATACTGGAATTTGCTAAGCGACTTCTGTTGCTATTTATGTTAGCTGTGATGACATGTTTTAATATTGTTTTCGTTATTATTTCGCATTCTTTAGTTTTGTTTTGATTTGTTTGTATTTGTTAGCCTACTCTTGTCTATAATTTAGTTTCATACAACATTTTTGTTTATACACTGTGGTGTCATGTATTTTGTTTAATTATAGCGCAGATATTGTCACATTTTTTGTGATATTTCATTAATTTCTGCTTTATTTTTAGTTGATTTCTGCGAACGTTTTTGTATTGTTGCTGATCTTTGTTATTGTTTACATTGTTATTGTTTACATTGTTTGCATTGTTTACATTTTCAATGTTTACATTCTGCATGTGTTTACATAGTCATTGTTTACAGTTATAGTAATTAGTTAATGGGCTATGCTAATGCACTGTTACTACTACACTGATGATAAATGAATGATGAATAGTGTCATGCACTATTGAATGAGAAGTGCACTTATGATCAAGAATTGAGTGCTGATATTTCATATACAAGTTCTTTGATTGGAGACTTGTTTCCCACAGAGACTGGGATAATATAATGTGATGTGAATATACAAGTGCTTAATTAAGACTTGTTACACTTAGGTTTGAAATAAATTAGTTAATTATTTCAGGTTTTGGACTCATATGTTAGACAACATGTCTACATTTGAGCACTTTATTGAGCAGGGTAAATTGCTTNGGAAGACTGGTGATAAGTTAGAAGAATTTGCAACTGCTCGATATGATAAAGCAATGGAAGCTGAACAAAAGAAACTGCAGATGCAGGTGGATGAAAAAAGATTCCAAATGGAAATGGAAAAACAAAAAAGGGAATCAGAAGCTGAGGAGAGAAAACTCCAGCTACAGCTAGAAGCTGAAAATAAAAGACTTGAAAAAGAGGCTGAAAATAAAAGACTTGAAAAAGAAGCTGAAAATGAAAGACTTCAAAAAGAGGCTCAGGCTGAGGAAAGAAGATTACAGAGAGAGTCTGATGAGAGGAAAGCAAAAATGGAACATGAAGAAAAGGTCTTAGCTTTAGAGTTGGAAAAATTGAAATTGACGAGCATGAGTAATGGTAATGATTCAAACAAGGGTTCATCTTCTGGTAAGGCTAATAATGATACTTTTAAGATTAAGTTACCAACATTTAGTCCTTCCAGTGATGACATAATGTTCTATCTGGACAGATTTGAACAAGCATGTACAGCTCATAACATAGACAAAGCAAAATATGTTTATCAGTTATCAGGGATACTGACAGGTAAAGCTCTAAGTATATTAAATATGGTGGATGAACCTGACAAGAACAATTATGAGGTTGTCAGGGCCGCTTTGTTAAAGAAATATCAGCTTAACGAAGACGGCTATCGTCTACAATTTAAAAACATGTTACCTGAAAATGGAGTTGAATTCTCCGAGTTTATTGCAAGAATACGCATTACTTTCTCACGATGGGTTGAACTATCTAAGACAGAAAAAACTTACGAAGGACTTATGGACTTAATACTTAGAGACAAAGTCATGTCGTCTGTCAATGAGTCTTTCCTTGCTTTCCTTCATGAACGTAAACCTAAAACAATAAAAGAAATGGAAGATTTCTGTTGCCAATACGTAACTGCGCACCCACACATAACCATGGGTAACTCTAAGGGGAAAGAAGGTTTACCAGTTGCTTCGGCAGCTCCGTATGGCCAAAACTTTGCTCGTAGATTCCAACAAAATTTTGATAGAAAGACTAGCGGTAATTTCTGTCAAAATCATGGAAATCAATTTCATGGTGATTCTTCTTCGAAGAATTGGAGACAACCTGATAGTACTCGTTACTATCACCCTAATAATTATAAGCATTTCAAAAGAGGATATGGTAATAGAGGTTATTCCTGCCGAAGACCTCAGAACCAAACAAATAGATGTTCGCATCAATGTGAACATGATAGTAATCGTGGAAACTGGAATTCGAACCAGGATAACAATTACAATAGAGACAATAATAACTGCAGAGATAATAATAACTCTGATAACTTCAGAGGTAATAATAGTCGGGGTAGATCTCAACACAAAAAAAAGAGATATCAGCAGGCTAATGCTGTACAACAGGAAACTGAGGGAGCCTGTAATCATGTTGTTGATAGTAAAAACTTTGACGCTGTCACTGGTTCTGCTTTTGACTTTGAGAGAGCAAACAAATGCCCCCAATGCAGTACTTTATTCGAACCGGGTACCATAACTACTTTGAGTTGTGGTCACCCACTTCCCGCTCTTCCTGCTGCTGTTGCGCATGACGGGAGGGGTTCTTTAATTCTACATAAGGGTCTTGTTAATGATACTCCGGTCTCACTACTTTTCGATTCCGGATGCACCACTATTGGTGTTAGACAATCGCTTGTAGATCCATCTTGTGCTACAGGAAGGGTTATTAAATGTGTCACATTTGGCGGCACTCTAGAAAAATATCCTACTGCTGTAATTCGCATTGCCACTCCTTTCTTTACTGGAGATGTGCATGCTTGTCTCTTACCTAATCCTATTGCGGACCTTATTATTGGTCGTATTCACGGAGTTAGGGAGTGTACCCCACAGCAGATTGCTGCTTGGGTAGATAATAACATGCAAGCTACAAATGCAGTAGTTACAAGAGCACAAGCTCTACAAACACCCGAAACTTCACTGAATAGTGATAATGAAGTTGATAGCCAAGATAGTCACTTAGTAATCACTCGTGACTCTTTCATAAAATTGCAAGAAGAAGATCCTTCTTTAAAAAAATTCTTCGTTCTTGCGAAGAAAGGTGATCCGAATCAGGATACAAATAGAAAATCTTGGATTGCAATGAGAAACGGCGTACTTGTACGTATGGTACAAGATTCGACTACGTCGGCACATTCGCAAATTCTTGTTCCCAAGAGCATGAGAGTGCAAATATTACAACATGCTCATGACTCGCAATGTGCTGGACATATGGGTTTTTCCCGTACGAAGTCGAGAGTCCTTGCGGCTTTCTTTTGGCCTTTTGTCAATAAGGACATTCGTATTTACTGCCGATCATGCAAGGTATGTCAGGAGGTCAAATCTAGAGGACCACGACATGCTGCGCCTATCCAGGCTGCTGACATTCCTATTCGGCCGTTCCAGAAAATGGCCATAGATATTATTGGCCCTTTTAAGGTCAAGTCGGCCAGAGGACATCAGTTTATCCTTACATGTGTCGATATGTGCACACGTTGGCCAGAGGCTATTCCTCTTAAGAGCATATCTACTACAGATATCGCAGATGCTCTTTGGTTGATATTTTCTCGCTTGGGGTTCCCCAGAGAAATATTGTCAGACCATGGCACTCAACTCATATCTGACACTATGTCACAGGTAATGTCTACCTTACATATTGAACGATCTCTCAGTAGTATCTACCATCCTATGTCTAATGGGTTAGTTGAGCGTCTGAATAGAACGCTCAAGACTTTGCTTGGTAAGATAACTGAAGATCATCCTCAAGATTGGGACAGGGTTTTACCCGCGGCTCTCTTTGCCTATAGAGAAGTCCCTAATGAACACACAGGATTTTCTCCCTTCGAACTTGTCTTTGGCGCGCGTCCACGCGGCCCTATGTCTTTATTACACGATCTCATCACTGCCGATGATATTAGCGATGAAACTCAATCCTCATATGAGTATGTCATTGCTCTTAGACAAAAGATCATTGAGGCATGTAAGCTAGCAACTGCTTCATCAGAAATTGCTAAAGAGAAGGCAAGACAGTTTGCTAACAAGAATAGATGTCTACGACAACTTTGTCCAGGTGACAAAGCATTCGTCCTACTCCCCAGTAGGGAAAATAGACTTCTTATTGCATGGAAAGGTCCGTATGCAATAGTCTCTCGGATTTCCGATGTTGACTATGTGGTCGATATTGATGGAAAGCATAAAACTTTCCACATAAACATGCTTTCGGAATTTCACGAACGTCCGGACTATTTGCTGCCTATTTTCCAGGCAACGGATGATGCTCCTGCACCTCACGGTCATTATTCATCCCTGTCTGTCATACAGGATGAGGAATCTACCTTCTCTGATGTTAACCTTCCCCTTCCAGTGGTTCCATTACATTCTACAGAATCTTGGAAAAACGTTTCTGTTTCTCCTAATCTTTCTGGTGACGAACATCGACAAGTCTCGTCGATGTTACAAACATTTCAGGATGTTCTCACTGACATTCCTGGACACACAGATGTCATAGAACATGACATAATTCTTACCGACAATAATCCAATTAGGGTTAGGCCTTATCCTATTCCTATACACTTTCAGTCGCAAGTGGAAAAGGAATTGGATGAAATGATTCAATTAAATATAATTGAACCATCGACTTCACCATATTCTTCTTCCATGGTTATTGTCCGGAAGAAGGATAAGAACATACGAATTTGTGTTGATTATCGCAAATTGAATCAGGTCACAAAGTTCGATGCTGAACCGATGCCTTTGTTAGAAGATCTACTGATTAGACTTTCTAATTCTAGATTCTTCACTAAACTTGACTTGTCTAAAGGTTATTGGCAAGTGCCTTTAGCAGAGCATGCCAAACCTCTTACTGCTTTTTCTACACCTAGGGGTCTATTTCAATGGAATGTTATGCCTTTTGGTCTCATGAACGCCCCTGCCACTTTCGTTCGCATGATGCGTCGAATTCTGTCACATCGTTCGGATGTCATCGCATACTTAGATGACATCTGTCTCTTCAGTGATACCTGGGAAGATCACTATTTAGGGTTATATGACTTACTGTCCACTCTACGTGAGAATAATTTGACAGCGAAACCTTCTAAAGCTTTTGTTGGTTTTGGTGAAATCTCTTTCCTGGGTCATCGTGTTGGTCATGGTCTCTTGAAGACAGAAGACCACAATACTTCCAAAATACTGAACATCTCTGTTCCTAAAACGAAGAAACAAGTTAGGAGTCTCTTAGGTTTAATTCAATTTTATGGGAGATTTATTCCAAATTTATCTTCGATCATGGCACCTCTCTCAACATTGTTGAAGAAAGGTTCGCCTAATCTGGTCCGTTGGTCTGAAGAATGCCAATCTTCACTAGACCAAATCAAGAATATATTTTCTTCTCCTCCCATCTTAAGATTACCTACTCTTGATAGGACTTTTGTTCTTCGGAGTGATGCTTCATCCACTGGGATTGGAGCAGCACTGATGCAAGAATATGCAAATACTCTGCATCCTGTTATGTACATTTCTAGAAAACTAAATGCGGCAGAGAGGAACTACTCGGTTTTAGACCGTGAGTTGTTAGCGATGGTTTGGTCAATTCTAAAGCTACAAAGATTCCTCCTGGGCGCACATTTCATTCTAGAGACTGATCAGAAAGCTCTTACAGCTATTCAGACTAAGAATTTGAAGAGTTCGAGATCCACTCGATATGCTATAGCTCTTCAACCTTTTCACTTCACGGTACGAGCTATCCGTGGTGCGGATAATGTGATGGCTGACATTTTGTCTAGATGCCCACATGACTCCAACTAATACTTCTGTCCTATATTTCCATATATTACAGAGTCATAACACACCTATATTTCTACAATAGATTAGCACATCTGTACTTACTTTATATGTACACACTATCGTGCTTTGTTGTCATCTTCTTCTGTTCGTTTTTTAAGATGATAGAGGAGGACTGAGTAGTTAATATAAGGGCCGTTAGTTTACTAAACAGCCACAATTATTAATAATGTATTGTACCTTATGAAGCATATTAGTTATTAATTAGCATTATATTGCTTGTACTTTCTCAGAATGTCATTGTTGAGCTGAGGACTTACCTTACTAGTATCAAGCATGACGAGTTCTAGATTGTGTACTTACCCTCGGAATACCAGAGCATATGTCCTGGATCGTCATGTAGTTTAACTTTACTATGTACTTATGTCATTACATGTCAAAGAATGTACTATTTAAATTTTCCTATCAGATTTGTACATCCATTTTTAAAGACAATATTAGAGTATGCTGTTTAATGATGATTATAGTAACTTGCATACGTATATTGAGTTTACATGCTAACGTGATGTGTGTTGGTGACACCTCCCGGATGTGAATATTTTTTGAGACATATTTATTTTTCTGTTGAGGTATATCCTCACCAGACACTCTATATTTAGCCTCATGTTAGGCAATTTAATTAATTATCAGCGCATAATTCGTGCGTTTTGAGCCGCTTATCGCATGCTCTTTGATATTTAAAAAAAAAAAATATGTTCCACATTTTTTTTTTTATCGGGAGGAGGTGGTGATATGTTGCGTGATAAATTCTCGCAACATCGTTTTATTACAATATCTATTTTATAACGCAAGGGCAACAACTGCTTGAAATTTATAGTCACTTTTCTCGGTAAGCATTTGTCTTCTCGCGTTGGTATTGAATGCAGTTAAATTTTGAGCTGTGGTCATTTTGCGCTGGACTGCGCATGACTGGTCTTGCTGCTTGGTCGATCGGTTTCCGCCCACCACTAGTGGAGTGAGCGATTTGAATGGCGAAAGAGATGCCTCGTTGAAGAGGGGATCTCCGCTATTTTTTGTTCTGTCAGGGATGTGTGGTCCTCTTAATGGATATTTCGTTTATTCGAGATAATACCTCTAGTGTTTCCCACATGTCGGGAGGCGTGATATTTCTGTGTATTTCCTGAAAGCAAGGTAAATTGACTTTTCATTAACTCTATCGATTTTGGGTCGTGAGCGATTTCGATTCATAGCCTGTCTTCGAAAGTCGTCGTCACGAGATGTTTTCCCAGCTCACATGTCGCTGTATTGTACTGCATCGGTTGATGCATGTTCCAAGGACCATTACTTGCTACTTTGTTAAATGAACTAGGTTTGGAAAACCTTTATTATCTAGAGGATATTTTTGAGGACATTATTTATACTTCAGCAGACGTGTCTGTCTTGCTGAAGTCAGACTAAGGAGAGTGAACTGATCTCATACATCTGGTTATCTCCTGGCTGTTATAGAAAAGGATGGAGTTTTTTCACCTGACTACATTTACAGCACTATGAAATATAACATGCATCTGACTCATCATTGTAATGCTGTCTACCGTCTATTGCTGTATTGAATGTTGCTGTGATAATGACTGTTTGATGTGCCTACATATTCGCGTAACCATTTTGTCACTGTGGCGTCCACAATAAATAATGAAGAAAAACGTCAACGGCTGTTACAAGAATCATTGACTTTATACGTCGTGAGTTTACTGACGTCCTATGTGGATTGCCCTGTTATTTTTGTATGAACATTGTTTGACTGAACACATCTGCACACTACACAAAACCAGACATGCGGATACCATCCATCATCATATGGCATCACGCATCAGGTTCTTGTCATCAATTCCACATTTGTGACTTTGTCATATGTCACGTGAAAGATAGTTTATTTTACCATCTTGTCCATAATTTGATTACTCCTTTAAATGTTCTGTTTTCCGAGACATTTTGTATTTTCGTTTCTTTCATATTCTACCTACATTTTTTCACCTTCTCAACCCCACCCGAGGTTGTTTACGCTGGCCAGCTGCGGTCAGCTAACGCTAGACGTAATGTTATCTAAACGCACCTGTTCGACCAGAGAAACATTTCTCGGGTCCGCTTTAAGTGTTAGAACGAGCCATAGAAGGTTTCTGTGAAAGAAACGGTTCGTTAGCGGCGGGTACCCTCTGTGGTCCCAACAGGGGAATTTCTCTGGTCGCTTTAAAACGTTTGATGACGAGCGGCTGGTACCCTTTGAGGCCTGGGTAACGAGTGTGATCTTTTTCAGGGGAAGATAACAATCGCGGTCAGTCTTTGGGTTTTCGCCCCTTAGACAAGATAGAGCATAATGTTATGCATTTCTCTACCTGGGGAACTTTCGCACGATTTCTTTTGTCTTACTCTAGATTACGTCTTTCGCCGAACTTCTGTAGAAATATGCAGGCCAGGTCCGTGGGGAGCGTCCCTTGTGATCTATAAGAGTAGACTGGTTTTAATAGACAAAGACATTCGTAAATTTTCCTGGCCCGTAGATGACCATCATGAGATAAGGCAAACTTTAACACAGTACTAGAATGTGTTTGCCTATGTTCTAGTCATTTTTCGGGGTGAGTTGACATATCTTATAATTATTATATTAGATTCATGTTAGCTTTTATATATCTGTTAGGAAAGTGAATTTATTTCTGAGGACTTCTCCTAGTAATTTATTCAGTGATAAGGTAGCGCTGTCTACGGCCTATTAAGTGGTGCTTAAACTGTTACGGTTTATCATGGGTTAAATGTTAAACTTACAATAACAGATATTAGGCGTAGAATCAGTCCACGAATGCTTACCATTGGGTTAAGAGTCAGCAAAAATTAACTGTCATTTCTGTAAGATAATGTCAGGTGTGGATTGTTCACTTTAAAACTGAATAGTGAGATGCAGGTAATAACTCTGGATTATAGGAGATAGTCACTTATTCCTTTTGATAGATATTTCTAGTGGCAAGGGAGGATCATTTTATGCTTACTTGTGTGGCTAGGCACTAGTCTATAACTTTCACTGAAAGCAGTCACCAGGCATAGATATAATTATATCTTATGACTTAGCCACAACTGTATTATTATAGCAAGAACATGGCATTGTCTTTGTACTCATTTTGTGGAATGCTAATATATTTTCCAAAGGGGACATACGATTTATTTGTGTAATGTCAAATTCTGTAATCTGTTTATGTAAATTCATTTAATGTTGTAAGATGAATAAGCATATTCATTTAACTGTAACTACAGGTTAGGTTTCCTGTATGTTGAGATTGGGAGAAGAGGAGTAGATTTTTGATGTCAGAACATTTACTGATAGGTACCTGGGGGTGCAAAAGATATTAAGCCTATGCGGGCGCGTGTTGATAATTGATATTTTTAAGGAACAGGAGACATGGTTAAAGACAGCCCTAAACTATCATAGCAATAACTACAATAAATTTAATCCCATAGTGGAGCGAAACTTTCTGTATAAAGTTAGTGTGATTTATTATTTGCTTGAAGTAAAAGGGTGTCTCTTTTTGGGTCTCAGTTTCAGGAAGACCGAATCGCTAGAGCAGACTTCAGTCAGGCGAAGAAAGTCATATACTCTTCGATCTAGAGGGTTTCTGTATACATCTAGCAACGAATCGTCAACCCCGTTCCTGAATCAAAACCCCTTTTGTCAACGCCAAGTTAAGCTCACGCAGTGCAACGGAGCCAACGCTAAATCTGGAATCACCAAATGCAGTAGTAGTTCTCTACTCGCCTCTTGGATTACCAGCCAGAGCATTGCGGCTTCCAGAATATCAAAACCGCCCAGCATGCCTATAGCAGAATTCCATATCACCCGCCTTTTTTGTGCCTAAACGGGGCACTCAGCAAACCACAGCCAAACCAGTTTAAACAGGATTTACAGCCAAGCGGAGCCTTGCGCTGGATAAGCGCGCCTGGGTCTCTTTGTCCTCAAGTGACTTCTTCTGGTGTATTTTCTGGATACTTAAAACCTCGCACGTATGAGCAGCCATCTATGGACAGAGTTCCAGCCCCACTCGCGCCAGTAGGGGGAGTCACCAACGATAGCGCCTATACAGTGATTTTATTCAGGTTAATTCCATCACCGATGGAGGATATATACGAAAAAACCACTTACTGGAGCTTTTCCCTTGGTCCCCAAAAGCGGACAGGCTGTCGCTAAGTTCATTCAGTTGGTCTGCAGGAGATAAACAGCGTCCTCCAGCCCACCTCGCGCCAGTAGGGGGGGAGTCACCAATGATAGTACCAACAAGGACAGTTTTGTAGGCATAGTCCCTCACGAAGGATCTACAAGTAACACACTGTCCGGACTATTTCATCTGGGCCCCGAAAACGGACGGACTGCCACGCAGTTTATTCATTTTGGTAAACAGAAGGTAAATAGAGTATTCCAGCCCACCTCGCGCCAGTAGGGAGGAATCACCAATGATAGCGCCTATACAGTGATTTTATTCAGGTTAATTCCATCACCCATGGAGGATATGTACGGAAAAACCACTTACTGGAGCTATTTCATATGGTCCCGAAAGCGGACGGACTGACACTCAGTTATTTCATCTCTCTGTGTTCTACAGGTTTTATGAATGGTGGTGTGTGTGTGGTTGTTGGTGTATTTTGCATATTTTGGTTATTGATGATTATTTGATTATTGATGTAATTTTATGTTGTTGTGATGATATGCATTAATTCCATGCTTTTTCTTCTTTAATAAAGTTTACACCTTTATTAATACGCTGTTCACGACCTTTCCATCCATATTTGTATTTTTAGCTCTTTACTAGAATCTCTATGTATGATAAGAGAAAAGAGTTGAGAGCAGGAGATGCTTAGACAGTAAAAGTGAGTTGAGGCCTGGAGAGAGAGATCATTTGAATAAATCTTCTTCCAGGTTGTCTCAAGTCCATCTCCTATTTACACCTTATCTAAAGTGTAATCTATAACTCTGTCAGTCCACTATCCCTTGTCGATTTCACTACAGTTGTCCAACTCGACAAATACTCTACACTCCAACTCAACCACGACAAATGGGGGCTCGTCCGGGATTCTAGAACCCATCTAGTACGACATTTAATATGTGCTCGATCCGAGGATGAATCTCTCACAAGATTCTATTCTGATTCTTAGAGTTTAGTGTTCGGCAGATTATAGGAATTTCTTTCCCCTAGACATATCGAACTATTTCTTTTGGGTGGAAGTCGGAACAGCGTTTTTTCTCCACAGCAATCATAATATTAAGTTACATTTATTGTTCATGCTACACATGAGACAGCTGGTAAAGGTTGATGGTATCACTGCTGAGTTTTGGTTGACAAATCTGACGACTATTGTTGAAAAAGTTAGAAAAATTTTTTGTTTAAGAGTTAATATTTTTTCAGGAGTAGCTCTTTAATCTGAGATAAGAAGCTACAGATAGTCAGTTACTAGCTTGCATTTGTACCAAGGGAGGGTGTTCATTCGGATGATAGTAACCAATCCTCTCAATAGCTTAGTACTGACAGAACTGGGGTGAAGTGATAGTAATAAGTTTTACATCACTTACATTTTTTGGAGTTTTTTTGGGGTCTGTGCTTGTCGATCAGAGTAGCTACAAACTTTCTTGTTTTTAAAGTTCCCAGGCTAGCCTAGATTTTATTGATTATTAAGTTAATCAGCACCTAGTGGACTAGGTAACTAAGATCTCTAGGTTCTATTCTTCTATAGTGTTTGCTCACCCTGATATAATGGCCGATCTAGATAAAGTGCATAGGATTGCCCTCGAGGTAGCTAAGTACATGGAGTACAAGGATAGCGAAATCCAGCCCTTTCTAGAATTTGCAGTAAGCCTGCAGGATCAATACGAGGTAGACAATTGGTTTGACAGCCGTTTAATCTTAGCATGGTCCTGTAAACAAACTGGTGAGAGTGAAGCATTCACCCGACAGTATGTAGAAGAAGTGATAGAAGATGAGAAGCAAAGGGAAAAGCAAAGACAAGAACGGGACAAGCAATTGGAAATGGAGCAACAAGAATGGGATAAGCAATTGGAAATAGAGCGACAAGAAAGGGACAGGCTACACCAAATCAGAATGAATGAACTGGATAGCCAAATTCAGAGGGTGGAAACAGATACTAAATGTAGTCACTCTACTTCCCCTTCTACTGTGCCCTTAACGGTCAACGCCCCTGCAAACCTTGCGCCCATGAAAGAAAACTTGCCTGCTAAAACCGAACCCCAACTCCAGAAAATTGACTTTCCTTTGGACTTGGATCCGAAGCCCAAACAAGGAAAGAATTTACGTCGGGATAGCAGACCTAAAGCCACGGGAAAAATTACGCAACGTTCCCAGGCATGGAAACTGCACAAAGGTGAGACAGGTGCTAACAAGCATTGTAATACGGATTGTTCCCGTCTGGCAAGCGGCGAACCCCGAGCCTCTCACGCTCCAGACCGAGCAGCACCTAACCGACACGTGACGTCGAGAAAAGGGAGCCACACCCTATCACGTTATATTTCGCAAGATTCCCGGCCGGACAGCGAAAAACCATATGCAGAGGCGTATCCCTCCAACTCAACGATCGTAGAAAGGAGGCGCCGCTCCTCTTATCACCCTGAGCTTAAAAGGTGCAAGAATAAGTCGCCTGCTAAAAGGGTTAAACTTTCCAAACCGTTCCAAGGAACTTTGGAAAAACACACCGAGAGTTTTCTCTCGGGCACTTCGCGATCAAACGGGATCTCAAACCGTCCAGTCTTTTGCATGCAGTCTGCGGGGCCTGTCAACCAGGAAGTGGATCTCGCATTGCAGGACAAAGTTCAACTGACGCCAGTAACTTCCTCAGGGGAGGGCAAAGTTGACGTTTATGGTGGACACAGGGTTCCAGGCGAAGGGATCCCTGGTATTCCATTTGAGTCTCTCACACTTCTCAGGGCAGAAGACAGTGAGAAAAGCTGCCTTACTACTGTACAAGGAGCCATTGTTGAGAGCCTTGGCTCACGTCATGCTAGTAATGGGAAAGCGACTCAACAAACTCTGCAACTCGCAGATATTACCTATCTGTCTTCACGGATAGAAGCTACGGAGATCTGTTATGATTTAGTAGAACCCCAGAATGCGATCGATTACTCTCTGCTTCAGGCAGCAGAGTTTTCTCATTCAAATCGCATTATTCCAGTGGTCTCAACCCCACTGATGGACAGCAAAGTAGTCGCCTCCGCCAGGCCATTACAGAACAACTTGATCATTTCCGTTGACCAAGCCAGAGTTGTGACTGGCAAGGCAAGGAAAGCTCCAGACCCGCCTTTAGACGGCACAGGTCTGAAGATTGATCAATGCTCCCACCGAAACAGGGGAGTAGGTGTGGAGAGGCAGAAGAAAAATGCAAGCATTTCTTCGGCCAACGAACGGCTTTATTTGCCAACTAGGGTTACACGCGCGCGAAAAATCCCTATACACTGCAGCTATAGAGGGTTATTCAAGGCCACGCCCGTGACAGGTAAATATATACGTAAGCAGCCTGAGCCCATCAATGATTACACTGCATGTAACAGGCGGATTATCTACGCAGTGGCCAGTGAGTTCAGGCGGGGCCGAAACTCACAACAGGTGCGGATAATTTTCCGGACCATAAACAGGCACAGCGAATTGCGGAAGCAAGGTCAGGTTCACACGGAAACGGAAGGCGTCAGTGCCGACTGGCCTCGCAAAATCCCATTCGCTGAACGTCTATTAGACAGAGGGAAGAAAAGAAATGAACTCGGAGCTAGGCATACAGACAGACAGAAATTGGAAACGTATTTGGTTTTATGAGTATAGGATGTTCCAATGACAGGTAACAAAAGACGATGGAAAAGATAAATTACTGTCATTTTTGTCCGTATTCCTCGAACTTTAAAAGGGGGGGCACTTGTCACGTGAAAGATAGTTTATTTTACCATCTTGTCCATAATTTGATTACTCCTTTAAATGTTCTGTTTTCCGAGACATTTTGTATTTTCGTTTCTTTCATATTCTACCTACATTTTTTCACCTTCTCAACCCCACCCGAGGTTGTTTACGCTGGCCAGCTGCGGTCAGCTAACGCTAGACGTAATGTTATCTAAACGCACCTGTTCGACCAGAGAAACATTTCTCGGGTCCGCTTTAAGTGTTAGAACGAGCCATAGACGGTTTCTGTGAAAGAAACGGTTCGTTAGCGGCGGGTACCCTCTGTGGTCCCAACAGGGGAATTTCTCTGGTCGCTTTAAAACGTTTGATAACGAGCGGCTGGTACCCTTTGAGGCCTGGGTAACGAGTGTGATCTGTTTCAGGGGAAGATAACAATCGCGGTCAGTCTTTGGGTTTTCGCCCCTTAGACAAGATAGAGCATAATGTTATGCATTTCTCTACCTGGGGAACTTTCGCACGATTTCTTTTGTCTTACTCTAGATTACGTCTTTCGCCGAACTTCTGTAGAAATATGCAGGCCAGGTCCTGGGGGAGCGTCCCTTGTGATCTGTAAGAGTAGACTGGTTTTAATAGACAAAGACATTCGTAAATTTTCCTGGCCCGTAGATGACCATCATGAGATAAGGCAAACTTTAACACAGTACTAGAATGTGTTTGCCTATGTTCTAGTCATTTTTCGGGGTGAGTTGACATATCTTATAATTATTATATTAGATTATGTTAGCTTTTATATATCTGTTAGGAAAGTGAATTTATTTCTGAGGACTTCTCCTAGTAATTTATTCAGTGATAAGGTAGCGCTGTCTACGGCCTATTAAGTGGTGCTTAAACTGTTACGGTTTATCATGGGTTAAATGTTAAACTTACAATAACAGATATTAGGCGTAGAATCAGTCCACGAATGCTTACCATTGGGTTAAGAGTCAGCAAAAATTAACTGTCATTTCTGTAAGATAATGTCAGGTGTGGATTGTTCACTTTAAAACTGAATAGTGAGATGCAGGTAATAACTCTGGATTATAGGAGATAGTCACTTATTCCTTTTGATAGATATTTCTAGTGGCAAGGGAGGATCATTTTATGCTTACTTGTGTGGCTAGGCACTAGTCTATAACTTTCACTGAAAGCAGTCACCAGGCATAGATATAATTATATCTTATGACTTAGCCACAACTGTATTATTATAGCAAGAACATGGCATTGTCTTTGTACTCATTTTGTGGAATGCTAATATATTTTCCAAAGGGGACATACGATTTATTTGTGTAATGTCAAATGCTGTAATCTGTTTATGTAAATTCATTTAATGTTGTAAGATGAATAAGCATATTCATTTAACTGTAACTACAGGTTAGGTTTCCTGTATGTTGAGATTGGGAGAAGAGGAGTAGATTTTTGATGTCAGAACATTTACTGATAGATACCTGGGGGTGCAAAAGATATTAAGCCTATGCGGGCGCGTGTTGATAATTGATATTTTTAAGGAACAGGAGACATGGTTAAAGACAGCCCTAAACTATCATAGCAATAACTACAATAAATTTAATCTCATAGTGGAGCGAAACTTTCTGTATAAAGTTAGTGTGATTTATTATTTGCTTGAAGTAAAAGGGTGTCTCTTTTTGGGTCTCAGTTTCAGGAAGACCGAATCGCTAGAGCAGACTTCAGTCAGGCGAAGAAAGTCATATACTCTTCGATCTAGAGGGTTTCTGTATACATCTAGCAACGAATCGTCAACCCCGTTCCTGAATCAAAACCCCTTTTGTCAACGCCAAGTTAAGCTCACGCAGTGCAACGGAGCCAACGCTAAATCTGGAATCACCAAATGCAGTAGTAGTTCTCTACTCGCCTCTTGGATTACCAGCCAGAGCATTGCGGCTTCCAGAATATCAAAACCGCCCAGCATGCCTATAGCAGAATTCCATATCACCCGCCTTTTTTGTGCCTAAACGGGGCACTCAGCAAACCACAGCCAAACCAGTTTAAACAGGATTTACAGCCAAGCGGAGCCTTGCGCCGGATAAGCGCGCCTGGGTCTCTTGGTCCTCAAGTGACTTCTTCTGGTGTATTTTCTGGATACTTAAAACCTCGCACGTATGAGCAGCCATCTATGGACAGAGTTCCAGCCCCACTCGCGCCAGTAGGGGGAGTCACCAACGATAGCACCTATACAGTGATTTTATTCAGGTTAATTCCATCACCGATGGAGGATATATACGAAAAAACCACTTACTGGAGCTTTTCCCTTGGTCCCCAAAAGCGGACAGGCTGTCGCTAAGTTCATTCAGTTGGTCTGCAGGAGATAAACAGCGTCCTCCAGCCCACCTCGCGCCAGTAGGGGGGAGTCACCAATGATAGTACCAACAAGGACAGTTTTGTAGGCATAGTCCCTCACGAAGGATCTACAAGTAACACACTGTCCGGACTATTTCATCTGGGCCCCGAAAACGGACGGACTGCCATGCAGTTTATTCATTTTGGTAAACAGAAGGTAAATAGAGTCTTCCAGCCCACCTCGCGCCAGTAGGGAGGAATCACCAATGATAGCACCTATACAGTGATTTTATTCAGGCTAATTCCATCACCCATGGAGGATATGTACGGAAAAACCACTTACTGGAGCTATTTCATATGGTCCCGAAAGCGGACGGACTGACACTCAGTTATTTCATCTCTCTGTGTTCTACAGGTTTTATGAATGGTGGTGTGTGTGTGGTTGTTGGTGTATTTTGCATATTTTGGTTATTGATGATTATTTGATTATTGATGTAATTTTATGTTGTTGTGATGATATGCATTAATTCCATGCTTTTTCTTCTTTAATAAAGTTTACACCTTTATTAATACGCTGTTCACGACCTTTCCATCCATATTTGTATTTTTAGCTCTTTACTAGAATCTCTATGTATGATAAGAGAAAAGAGTTGAGAGCAGGAGATGCTTAGACAGTAAAAGTGAGTTGAGGCCTGGAGAGAGAGATCATTTGAATAAATCTTCTTCCAGGTTGTCTCAAGTCCATCTCCTATTTACACCTTATCTAAAGTGTAATCTATAACTCTGTCAGTCCACTATCCCTTGTCGATTTCACTACAGTTGTCCAACTCGACAAATACTCTACACTCCAACTCAACCACGACATCATACCATTTCAGTCCTTCTAATCTACGCAAGCACCCATTTATAAAAGTCTGTAGCTTTTTAGTTGTGGTTTTTGTTGCTCTCCATGTCTCAGAGCCATACAATAGGACTGACTTGACATTTGAGTTGAAGATTCTTATTTTCGTGTTGGACTTGATTTTTCTTGACCTCTATATGTTTCCCAATGCAATGAAAGCGCCTCTTGCTTTTTGTATTCTTATTTTGATATCGTTGTCTGTCCCTCCAACTTGGCTGTATTACTACCATGATATTGTACGATTCTACATCCTTTAGTGGCGTTTCTTCAAGTTCAATCTTGTCATTTCTTGCATTTATTCTCATAATCTTTGTCTTTTCCCTGTGTATTTTCAGGCCCACTTGTTGTGACCTCTCATCGAAAATTTTCATTTTCTCTTGCATCTGATTATGGTTGTGGGACAGAAGAGCCAAGTCATCTGCAAAATCCAGATCATCAAGCTGTTTAGTCAGATTCCACTGGATTCCATTTCTGTTGTGTGATGTCAATGTTTTCATAGCCCAATCTATTGCTAGTAAGAAAAGAAATGGAGACATGAGGCATCCCTGTCTCACTCCTGTTCTTATCCTAAATGGTTCTGTAAGTTGTCCTTCATGAAGAACTCTGCATGTCATGTCTTCATATGTCTTCCTTATTAAGTTAATGATCTTCATGGGAACTCCATAATGCCTCAACAGTTTCCAAAGTGATTCTCTGTCTACACTGTCAAATGCCTTTTCGTTGTCCACGAATCCAATGTAAAGCGGTGAATTCCATTCCAGACTTTGTTCAGCTATTATTCTCAATGTGGCTATCTGGTCTGTACATGATCTGTTTTGTCAAAAACCTGCTTGTTCATCTCTCAGTTGCTTGTCTATGGACTCTTTTAATCTCTCAAGGATGATTCTGTTTAATACTTTTTCTGGCACTGATAGTAACATTATTCCTCTATAATTTGTGCACTCTTGTAAATTTCCCTTCCTAGGCAACTTGACCAGATAACCTTCCTTCCATTCTTCTGGTATTTCCTCTCTCTCCCAGACTTTGCCAAGTAGTTTGTATAATATCTCTGTAGAGGTATCAATATCTGTTTTGATGGCCTCTGCTGGAATGCCATCTGGACCAATTGCTTTTCCATCTTTCAGAAGCGTTATGGCTTTCTTTATTTCTTCTATACTTGGTCATTCACAGCTGATTTGTAGCTCCTCTTCTGCTGGCTGGATGTCTGGGTGATTAGTTGGAGCTGGTCTACTGAGAAGTTCCTCAAAATGTTCTGTCCATCTCTTAATTTGTTCTTGTATATTACTAAGCAATTTTCCATTCTTATGTTTTATGAGGCCATTTACTTGCTTATATCTCCCTGTTAGCTTCTTTGTGTTGTTGTACAGGTCCCTCATATTTCCTTTGGCTGCAGCTTCCTCTGCTTCCCTTGCCAACTCTACAATATACTTCCTCTTGTCATGTTTCTTCTTACTTCTTTGTTTGCTTCTATGTACACTTCATGAGCCTTGGCTTTGGAGCTTCTGGTTTTACTTCTGTTTAAATCTGCTTTCTTGTTTTTCCTGTCTTCGTTCTTGCTAATGGTTTCTGTTGTTATCGATGCTTTGTGCCGATGTTCTCTTTTTCTCAGTACTTCTTCACATCTCGTTCCAAATATTTTTTACTTGTTGCCAGTGGTCTTCCGTATTTTTTTTTTTTTTTTTTTTTTTTTTCTTAACCAGCGGCACTTAGGCTTTCAGCCCTTCGGCCCAATGACATGTCATTGCGAGGCTGGGGAACCTGAGGACTTTCCTTCCAACCCGGTCAGGAGCTTCGCTCCTTCCCATCCACAGAGGGTTTATCACAGGAGCCGTTCAGGCTATTCAGTCAAATTTCCGGCCGTAAACATTTCTTCAAACGCCGACGCCCGGGTTTGAACCATGAACACCTGGTCGCCAGTACAACGCCGAAGCCATTACACCAGCGCGGCTCCCATGGTCTTCCGTATCTGCTTCATCTTCCAGCTGTTGGAGTACAAATATGCTTCCTCCTATAGCTTGTTGATTTGAAGCACAGAAGTTAGCTAATAGTACCCCATTCTCGTTCATCATACCTAATCCATGTTTTCCCATGATTTCTTAAAAGCCGGTGTTGTCTGTACCTATTATCGCGTTTAGGTCCCCCATCTAATTGTGATGTCCTTTCTTTTCTTTTTGTCCAAGACATTTTGTAATCTAGTGTAAAAGTCTTTCTCAGATTCTTCTTTATCATTTGTTGGTGCATAACATTGGATGATGTTTATATTTACTTTCTTTTTGGTTGATTTAAACCTTGCTGTTATAATTCGGGGTCCCATTGCTTCCCACTCAATAAGTGCCTTCTGTGCTTCCCTAGACAGCATTAGAGCCACCCCTTCACTGTGGTGGGCTCTTTCCTCCTCATGTCCTGAGGACAGCACAATTTCTCCTGTGATCAATCTCCTCCTCTATATGCCCTTCCACCGTGTCTCGCAGAGACCCAGTATATCAGTCCTGTAATTTGTCATTTCTGCTGCTACCTGTGCAGTTTTCCTTTGTTCATATAGAGTGTGAACATTCCAGGTGCCAATCCTGGAGATTTTCCTAGACGAAAAAAGGTTAGTCGGCACCCCAGACTCCTTTCTTTATCTGGGTTGCTTCATGCACCTCCTTTGCCGAGGACCTTCTTCTGTCTGTGGCGGCTGCATTGATTTATGTTCTGTATTTGACTTGTCCATGGTTGTTGACGTTTTTTGTGGTAAAATGTTTTTTACGGGATGGGGTAACCAACCCCGTGCCCAACCCTCTTTAGTCGCTTTTTACGACATGCATGGTAAGGTACAGTGTTACTATTCTTTGCCCCCCTTTTGGGCCCCGGTAACACACGGGTGGAATTTTATACTAATTACTAGATATCTACATTGTAATTCTGCATTTCTGCTGCCACCTGTGCAGTTTACCTTGTTCATATAAAGTACAAACATTCCAGTTGCCCATTCTGGAAATTTTCCATGGAAAAAAAGGAGTGAATCTCCTTTCAGCATTCTCTATGCTGAGACATGAGACACCTTACTGGAGGATCTTCTCTCTTGGATGGTTGTCTTGACGTATTTACTTTAGTTGACCTGTCCATATTGTTTGTTGAAGTTTTTGTGGTTTAAATTGTTTACATGAGGGGATGACCGACCCCATTCCCAAACTTCCTTAGTCACTTCTTATGACATGTGTTGTAGATTACAGATTTTCTATCCTTTGCTCCCCTTTATGGCCCTGATAACATACAGGTGACTAATTACTAAACACATATTGTTTTTAATGGATTATGTTTTTTAAAACATAAAACATGTTGATAACTTTCACATTTCAACAGATACCAAGAGTTGGCGCTGCCCAGGCTGTCAGAATATTTCCATTAACATACCATCTCAGTATCGTTGTTTCTGTGGTAAGTTTGCTTTGAGTATTAATGTTCCTTTGTGAGATGACGCATGCATCATGTAAACAATATCATTCTTGAGATGCAACTTTTAACAAACAAATTATTTAACTAGTTTTAATATTAGCGTCTGCCATCAATGGTACCTATACCTTGTAGCGGTATGGCAGCTTGTGTACCCTGACAATCCCCAGAGCTATGCCAGTGGGAGATTTACTCCTGGTAGGTTCAACCAAGCTGGACTGGTCTGCGTGGGTAGGGGTCTGACAAAAGCTGGTACTCTGGTCCTCCAGGTTAGGGGTTTTAGCACAGGGCCGACACCCCTGTCTATGTAAAAAAAAATCGTACGTTACGGAAACAACAATAAATGGAAAAACTTTGCTGCGGGACGGAAATCCGGAGTCTCAGGCTCGTATGACTGACAGTGGTGAAAGCCGAAAGGAAGCCACTGGCATGAAAACGGATGCCCCGACCACAAAACACGAAACCAGAATTGGTTTTTGGAACGTCAGAACTATGAATGAGGCAGGAAAGCTGAGACAAATCACAGCAGAGATGAGGAACTACAAGATGCATATCCTGGGAATAAGCGAGAGCAGATGGACAGGTAGGGGGAGAATAAAAACAGCTACAGGGGAAACAGTACTTTATTCTGGCAGAGAGGATGGTCAGCACAACGAAGGTGTAGCCATTATCCTGAAGAAAGGAATAGAAAGGTCTTACTGGAATGGAAACCCATCAACAACAGACTGATAAGAGCAAGACTAAGAGGGAGGTTCACCAACACCACAATTATACAATGCTATGCACCAACAAACGATAGCGATGAAGAGATCAAGGACGAGTTCTATCAACAGGTACAAAAAGAAATGGAAACTACACCCAGGTACGATCTCATTATAGTAATGGGAGACCTAAATGCGAAAGTCATCATCTCATCTCAACCCATAACCCGTCATGGGTCGTAGGGGTGCCATGGTGGAAGCATCAGCAGACAGGGTCCTCCACTGCTCTCTATTCTCAGCAATGCGTACAAGTGTGGAGAAACCGTGTCCTGCCCATTCTTTGATGTTATCAGCCCAGGATTTTCTTTGAAAAATGCGAAAGTGGGAGCACACAATAATTATAACGAAAGAGTAATGGGGAAATGCGGCAGTGGAACAGCAAATGAGAATGTGGGGCAAATTAATAAGCTTCTGCAGTATTAACAACCTGGTCATTAGAGGAACACTTTTTCCACACAAGGAAGTTAACATGGGAATCACCAAACGGACGAGACAGAAACCAGATAGATCACATAATGATCAATGGCAGATGGAGACATGCACTACAAGATGTGAAAGTAAGAAGAGGCGCAGATGTGGGAAGTGATCATCACCTAGTAGTAGCAAGACTGAAAGTGAAACTCAGAGCTGCTGGACCAGTTGCAGTCAAACAGAAAAGATACAACATCACGAAACTGAAGGATCCCCTCACCAGAAAAGCTTTCGTGGTCGACGTAAAGAGAAGATATGAGATTATCAAAAGCCAGGAAAGAACAGAGACCGATGATGTTGACCAGAGATTCAACACCATCTCAACAATATACAAGGAAAGCAGCAAGTCATGCTTGGGATTCCAGGAAAGAAAGAGCCAAGACTGGATAACACCAGATACGCTAAACACCATAGCGAAGAGAAAGGAAATGAAAAGAAAGAAAACAGAAGCTAAGTCTCCCAGATTAAAGGCAATATATAGTGAACAGTACAGTCAGCTGGACAAGGAAGTTAAACGTCAAACCCGTGCTAACAAAAGGACATTTCTGGATGACCTTGCAAGACAGGCAGAAGAGGCAGCACTGAGAAATGAACAAAGCACAGTATACAAAAATAACTAAAATTATCAGTGGAAAACGAGGTGCAAACAATATTACATTAGTAAGAGATAAGCAAGGAAATCTCATCACAACAGTAAATAAATTAAGGGGCTGCAGTAAAACTGGTAAGGAATATAAGTTTATAAACTAATAAAACGGTATTGAATCAGTTTTACAAATAACGTCCCTTGTCTCATACTTACTTACTTACTTACTTAGTCGTTCCCCTTCTACCGCGAGGTGTAGAGGTTTGGAAGAGAGAGCGCCAGACCATTCTATCAGCTGTCTTCTTCCTGGCCTGGTTCCATTGTCTCATGTGAACTGTTATTTGTAAAACTGATTCAATACCGTTTTATTAGTTTATAAACTTATATTCATCACAACAGTAGAGGGACAGGAAACAAGATGGGCAGAGCATTTCAGAGAAACTCTGAATAAGGAACCACCAGAGACACAATTGAATGTTCCTGAGGCTGAAAATGATCTAGATGTTAATACAGACATCCCACGAAAAGAAGAAATCATCACAGCAATCAAAGGGTTAAAGAATGGAAAAGCTCCTGGTCATGATAACTTAAATGCAGAGCTATTTAAGACAGACCAAGAGCTAGCAGCAGAACTATTAGAACCACTATTTGCACAAGTCTGGAAAACAGGGACAACACCAACAGGGTGGAGAAAAGGAATAATTGTCAAATTGCCCAAGAAGGGAGATCTTGCAGACTGCAATAATTGGAGAGGAATAACTCTTCTCTCAGTTCCCAGCAAAATACTAGGCAGGATAATTATACAGAGAATCTCAAAAGCAGTAGACCACAAACTTTGGAAAGAACAAGCAGGATTTAGAAAGAACAGAAGATGTGTAGATCATATATTTACCCTCAGGAACATTATAGAGCAGTGCTCAGAATGGCAAAGACAGTTGTACATTAATTTCGTTGATTTTGAAAAGGCTTTTGACAGTATACATAGGGACAGTTTATGGAAAATACTGAGGGCTTATGGAATTCCAAGCTGCATAGTGTCAATCATAAAAAGCCTTTATGCCAACTTTACGTGAAGCATTGGGCAGAGCAACCTAACCTTTGAAGTGAAGACAGGAGTATGACAGGGATGCCCCTTATCAACCACTCTATTTTTAACAGTCATAGACTGGGTGATGCGCCAGACAACAGAGGGCAATCCAAGAGGAATAAGATGGACTAAATTTTCTCATTGGAAGATCTGGAATATGCAGATGACATTGCACTGCTAGCACATTCACATCAACACATCCAGGAAAAAACGGATAGACTTAACAAGTATAGCCAGCAGGTGGGCTTGAACATCAGCCTAAAGAAGACAGAGGTCATGACGCTCAATGTGAGCAACCCTGAGCCCATATCAGTAAGGAATCAGCAACTGGAACAGACAGATGCCTTCACATACCTAGGATGCATAGTAACACCAGACGGTGGAGCAAGCAAAGACATCAACAACAGAATGAACAAAGCAGGAACAGCCTTTTTTAGTCTAAACAACATCTGGAAGTCCTCTCAGTACAGCACAAGCAAACAATTAGGATTATATCAGAGCTGTGTGCTTTCTGTGCTTCTCTATGGCGCGGAGAGTTGGAGAGTTACAGAGAAGGAAATGTTGAAATTGTCCTCTTTTCACACAGCATGCCTAAGAAAAATTCTCCGAATCTTTTGGCCGAATATCATCACCAACCAAGATCTGCTTACTCGGAGCAAGCAAGAGGACATGCACACCATCATAGCTGGCAGACACTGGAGCTGGGTTGGCCATGTCCTCAGAAGAGACCCTGATGCCATCACAAGAACAGCTATGCTATGGACCCCTGAAGGAAAACGAAAGAGAGGCCGACCAAAAACAACTTGGCGGAGGACTGTGGAGGCTGAGATGCAAAGAATGAACCAGAGTTGGGGCACTGTACGAAGGATGGCCGCTGACCGAGCAAAGTGGAATCAATTTGTTGTTGCCCTACAAGACGCCACCAGGCATAATGGCCACTGACTGCTTTGACGGTTGGCGGCTAAGGATCAAAGAAGAGAAAGAAGAAATATTAGCGTACGTTACAGTTTGTAGCATAGTCAACTGTGATGATTGTTGTAAGCCCTTGCTTTTGATGCTGAAAAAAATCATCTGTTTTCTAGTGTGAAAAAAAAAGACATGTTATGTATCATTATCATCCTTTGTGCTGCTTATGGAGCATGGAGCCACCACTGGTCCTCTTACAGGAAACCTGCACCAAGCATTCATCTGCTCCTGCAATGGTGGTTTCTGTAGCAGCTTGTTTAACATGATGAGGTTGCCAGCCCCCCCCCCCCATGTCCAGCCTTATGTAAGTCATCTTGTGTCAATTGCCTGAGGAAGCAGTAATCCTATTCTTTCATTGTCTCCTCAGAGGGGCGCCCCCCCCCCCCCCCCCCCCCCCCCCAGGGAACTATACGGGGCAGTTTTATGTGTGGTTATTAGTAATTAAATGTTTCAATTATAATGCAAGTTTCTGTGCATTTGAATACTACTATTCAGGCCGTAGAAGAGATCCAAATTACAAGCGAGGGGAAATAGCTCACAGTTGTAGTGAAATATGCCGTAAGAAGAGGAAAGGTGGCTGCAAGCATCTATGCACTATGTGAGTATGAATGTCACGCCATGAATGTTCAATCATCATCACCCTGCAGCTCCCTAAGCAGCATAAGCCTTCAACGAATTCAAGCCATGTAATCCTGTCCTGTGCCATCTTCTCAAGCCTTTGCATATCTTCTCTTGCCCCTTTTATTTCTATCTCCAGTTCTCTTCTCCATGTGCTTTTTGATCTCCCTCTTTTACACTAGGATTCCAGATCAGTGGCTGTCTTGTAATCAGGTTTCCTTATTGTATTTCACATCCGTTGCCATTATCTTCTTCTCATCTCTTGCTCCACAGGCACTTGTCTGGTTCTTGTCATCAGTTCTACATAGGTGACCTTGTCAAACAACATTCCATTTTTCTATTTTACACAAGCACCTGTAGCATACCTGTCAACCTGTACGAATTTTTCGTCCAATGTACGGATTTTTGATACTTTTAGCAGTGTACGGCTGTACAGACTCGTACGGTTTTTTCCTCCCTCCCCCCCCCCCCCAAAAAAAAAAAAAAAAAAATTCGAAATTAAAAAAAAAAAAAAATTCTAAAAATATTTTCCAACCCAAGTTTTTTTAAATTTTAAATCAGAAAATATTTTCTAGCCCATGTTTTTTTTTTAAACCAATTTTTTTATTCCGGTAATCTCGGCGTCTGTTTTTAAACTGAAGTCTCTCGCAGCAACCAGTCAAATCCTTTTATACCCACCCATTCGGCAAAAACTTTGAATTCGGCCTCAAACACTTTCGGCTTTCAGCGTGACATGACATATTTTTAAAGTTACCTGTTATCAGCCACGCTTGCCAAGACACTTCTACGCCAATTTGTTTAAAAAAAGCTAAGTAACTATAACTTGGTTAAATATTGCAGTTGTTTTGCTTTGTTGCAATTTAATCGCTGTCTTAATCTTTCCAGTTATATCTTGCCCTGCAATATATTTCTGATAAATTAATGTCATAATATTCTGTGTAGGCCCTGCATAACTAAAAAAAAAAAAAGTTTGTTTGCGTTGAGTAGGCCTACTTTATTCCGGCGATCGAGATTCACTACTTTATTTTTCATAAAGCGGCAATCTATTATCACTGGTGTAGGCTATCAATTTTTAAATAATAATTTTGTAAATTTTTGGTAGTACATTTTTCTTCCTAGATTAATATTCTGTTCACAATTTAGTTAATTTTTTAATTTTTTGCCGTTGCTTTGCTTTGCTTCGTTGTATTTTATTTTTGTCGTTCTCTTAATCTTTCCAGTTATATTTTGACCGTTTCAATATTTCCAATAAATTAATATCATAAAATTTTGTGTAGGCCCTACAAAAGTAGAAAAATAAGTTTATTTGCATTGAGTAGGCCTACCTACTTTATTTCAGCGGTCGAGATTCGTTGCTTTATTTTTTAATAAAGTGGCAATCTATTATCACTGGTCTTGGCTACCAACTCTTAAATAATTTTGTAAATTTTTGGTGCTACATTTTTCTTCCTAGATTTGATATTCTGTTCATAATTTGTAAAAATTGTGTTGTTGTTGCTGTTAGCTGTTTGCTTTGCTTTGTTGTATGTTTTTTTTTTTTTTGGTCATTCTCTTAATCTTTCCAGTTATATTTTGATCATTTAAATATTTCCAATAAATTAATGTCTTTTTTTTTTTTTTTTTTTTTTTTTTTTTTTTTTGTACGCCCGCTAATACTCGAGGCGAAATCTCAGGTTATTTTTAATGTCTAACCTGACATTGATTTTTACGTGAGTATCCTATTTTCTTGTACAGAGACAAGTGTCCCTCGCCATTCAGGCAGATACTCGCCGTTTTCGGAGGTAATTAATGTCATAATATTCTGTGTCGGCCCTACATAACTAGAAAAAATGTTTGTTTGCGTAAACTTCGCTGCTTTATTTTTCAATAAAAAATTCCACACAGACTGCAGGAAGTCCATGAATGCAGACACACTCACTTCTTTTTTACAGTGTATGATTAACATTGATATATGCTGTGCAGACTTTAAGCCCACAAATGCAATTCTGCAAAGTGCTAAAAGTGCATGTGTTGATTATAATACAAAACACTGTGCATCGAAAGAATAGTACCTCACAATCACTAAGTTTTTTTATATGTAAAGAACAGCATGAGACTATTAGCATGTTTTATATCACACTAATTCAAATGCTAATAGATTTGTGTATGTCATTTCTCGTTTTAAAACTGTATTGTGTATAATTTATTAATATATTTTTTGCGTAAGGATTTGTTGGTATTTGTAAGGATTGTTTTGGTCCGGCGTACAGATTTTTGTCTCAGGAGGTTGACAGGTATGCTGTAGGGAAAAAAAAAACTTCAGCAAATGAATATTGAAAGGCCTTACTTAACTTGAACAATGTAGCCATTAACTGGTTAGTGATGAAAGATTATAATATTATTCAAAGTGAATATTTGTGAGTTTGTTCTGGTAATTATTGTTAGAGATGATACAATAGCAATACTAGAAACATCAGGGACATGTAGAAAACTAGTCTATAAAACTGCATGACTAAGCTCTATTTAACAGAAAGCTGTGAGAAATGGTTTTCTGGATCATCAGAACCATTATACCTTTGTTCGTTTCTAGTTCTTATATTCTTTTATGTTAAATGTTGCTCATTTATGGTAGAGTGGTTTAATAGACACAGGTCCAAACATAGAAACGTAGAATGGAGATTTGATTCTAGCACTTATAACAGAGGCCTGACTCTGGTGTCCTGGAATGGAGATTAATTTCCAGTACTCTAAAACAGATGCCTGGCTGCAGCATCCTACAACAGAGATTAGATTCTAATAATGTAAAACTGAAGTCAGGCTCCAGTTTGTAAAAAGAAACATTAAACTATCGTATCTTGCAATAGACACTAATACTAGAAAAGGATACATACGTGTTTTGTGATACAGACATTTACATTAATACTGTGAAACAGGGCTATACCTCAAAAATTTTTTACATTATAGTATCCTAAATCTCACGCTTTCATACCATAAAAGATGCTTTCATCTTATCTGTTTTTGTGAACCATTTCCAGTCTGTGCCATCCGGGTCCATGTCCACCATGTTTTGCTATGGTCTGGGTGACCTGTGACTGTGGCAAGATCAGGTTTGTCATTTTACCATTATGCCTGTTGTAACATTTTCGCTTCTTCAGGTGCCACATCGATCTGTATAATTACATTACGATTTGTGTCATTACGTTACTATCTTTGTCATTGCATTACAATCTGTGTCATTACGTTATGAAATGTGTCATTATGTTACGATACGATCTGTATCATTATATTATGCTCTGTATGGCTACATTATAATCTATATAATTACATTATGATCTATATAATTAATTTATGATCTAAATAATTACATTATGATCTGTATCATTACCTCACCATTCATCACCCTTCAGCTACTTGTTGTAGAGCATAAGCCTTCTGTCAGCTGACACCAAGCTCTCCTGTCTTGTGCCCTTCATTCAAGCTCTTTTCATATATCATTGTCAAGCCTGTCGCTAATTCCCTTCCTCATGGGATTTTAGATTTCACTCTATTTCTTTTACTCAGAGGATTCCAAAATAAGGACTTAACTTGTAATGCTGTCACCTGGTTCTGTCAGTGTTTGTCCTACGCAGTACCATCCTCTTTTCAATTAATCAATCAGTCAACACTCTTTAGCTCCCCAAGGAGCATAGGCCTCCAACAAACACATGTCAAGTCCTCCTGTCACTGCCGTCAGCTCAGGTTCTTTCCATGTTTTTCTTATCATTTTCATTTTTGTCTCTAGGTCTACCTCTCCCTCACTTACCCATGGGGTTCAAGTATAAGAACTGCCTTGTAATGCTATCCACAGGTTTTCTCAATGTGTGTCCTATCTATATCTCCTCAATGTGTGTCCTATCTTTATATCTCCTCAATGTGTGTCCTATCTATGTCTCCTCAATGTGTGTCCTATCCATGTCTCCTCAATGTGTGTCCTATCCATGTCTCCTCAATGTGTGTCCTATCTATGTCTCCTCAGTGTGTGTCCTATCCATGTCTCATCAATGTGTGTCCTATCCATGTCTCCTCAATGTGTGTCCTATCTATGTCTCCTCAGTGTGTGTCCTATCTATGTTTCCTCACTGTGTGTCCTATCTATGTCTCCTCAATGTGTGTCATATCTATGTTTCCTCAATGTGTGTCCTATCTATGTTTCCTCAATGTGTGTCCTATCCATCACCAGCGTCTTCTTCTCATCTCTTACTCCACTGGCACTTGTCTAGTTCTTGTCATCAGTTCCACATTGGTGACCTTGTCATACCATTTTAATCCTTCTATTCTACGCAAGCACTATTTATTAAAGTGTGTAGCTTTTTGTTTGTTGTTTTTGCTGTTCTCCATGTTTCAGAGCCATACAATAGGACTGACTTGACATTTGAGTTAAAAATTCTTATTTTAATGTTGGATGATTTCTCTTGTTCTCCATATATTTCCCAATGAAATGAAAGCTCTGCTTGCTTTTTGTATTCTTATTTTGATATCATTGTCTGTCCCTCCAACTTTGTCTATCTTCTTCTTCTTCTTCCATCCTTAGCCACCAACCGGCAAAGCAGTATGTGGCCAGTACGCCTAGTGGCGTCTTAGGGCAACAACAAATTGATCAATCTATCGCTGTTTCCACCACGCCTAGTGGCGTCTTTGTGGAACAAAAACAGACCAAACAATCTATCATTGTTTCCGTAATCAGATTGGTTGGCAAGCAGGTGATCAGCCCACTGTGCAAAACTTTGTCTATATTGCTGCCTAATTGTATGATTACACATCTTGTAGTGGTGTTTCTTCAAGTTCAACCTTGTTATCATTTCTTGCATTTATTCTCATTAAATCTTTGTCTTTTGTGTGTGTATTTTCAGATCCACTTGCTGTGACCTCTCATAGAATATTTTCATTGTGTCTTGCATCTGATTACGGTCATGGAACAGAAGAGCCATGTTATCGGCAAAATCTAGATCATCAAACTGTTTAGTCAGATTCCACTGGATTTCTTTTGTGTTGTGTGTCATCGATGTTTTCATAACCCAATCTATTCATAACCCTCCACTCCCAAAGGAGCATAGGCCTTCAACAAACACATGCCAAGTCCTCCTGTCACGTGCCATCATCTCAAGTTCTTTCCATGTTCTCCTCATCATTTTCACCTCTGTTTCCAACTCTCTTCTCCATGTACTTCATGGTCTTCCTCTGCCTCTCTTGCCCTGGGGGTTCCAGAACAAGGACTGCCTTGTAATGCTATCAACAGGTTTCCTCAGTGTGTGTCCTATCCATCGCCATCGTCTTCTTCTCATCTCTTGTTCCACTGGCACTTGTCCAGTTCTTGTCATCAGTTCCACATTGGTAACCTTTGTTGAAGTTTTTTGTGGTTTAAATTTTTTTTACAGGATGGGGTAACCGGCCCCATGCCCAACCCTCCTTAGTCGCCTTCTACGACATGCTTGGCAGGGGACAGTGTTACTATTCTTTGCTCCCCTTTCGGGCCCCGGTAACACACGGGTGACCCAATCTATTGCTAGCAGAAAAAGAAATGAAGACAAGAGGCATCCCTGTCGCATTCCAGTTCTTATCCCAGATGGTTCTGTAAGTTGTCATTCATGAAGAACTCTTCAAGTCATGTTTTCATAAGTCTTCCTCATTAAGTTAAAGATCTTCAGAACTCCATAACGTCTCATCAATTTCTAAAGTGATTCTCTGTCTACACTTTCCTCACCATTTGTTTCACTGGAATTACTTCATTTTCTCCATCAGTTAAACATTGGTGACCTGTCCTAACATTTTAATCTTTCTGATCTGGACAAGCACCCATTTCTGAAAACCTGGAACTTCTTGGTTGTCATGTTTGTTGTTCTGAGTGTTTGAGGACTATACAATAGAATTGCCTTGATATTTAAGTTAAAAATTCTTAACTTTTTTCTTAGGTGTGCTTACTTTCAATTTCCATATATTCCCTAATGTAATGAAAGCCCCTCTCACTTTTTGTATTCTTATTTTGATGTCACCATTCTCTAACTATGACCTTCTGTATAATTATTTGATATCACCATTCTCTAACTGTGTAGGGGCGTTTCTT
This sequence comes from Oreohelix idahoensis, assembly GCA_024509875.1. Classification (NCBI taxonomy): domain Eukaryota; kingdom Metazoa; phylum Mollusca; class Gastropoda; order Stylommatophora; family Oreohelicidae; genus Oreohelix; species Oreohelix idahoensis. Next base: position 181,090 of record JAMPIV010019394.1, on the reverse strand, counting down.
CAAGTACAATATGTAATTTGCTGCATTCTCTTAATTTTTATCTTTGCTTTATGTATGTTCAGATTAAATTGATGTGACATCTACTCAAGTTTTCTTATTTCATCACACATCAATTTTTGACTGGTATAACAGGTCAAGGTCATTGGCAAAATCTAGCTGTTTTGTTAAACTCTACATAATTCCATTTTTGATGGTTGATGTTTTCATAATAACTCCGCCTAGGCCGGTCCCAAGCCCGGCTGAAAAAGGAGGAGAGCAGCCTGCATGGAGGCCGTAAGGAGGCAGCCCCTCCACCATGCAAAGGCACAATAGGCCAATCACCTGTTTGCTTTAAACCATGATTACGCGAACTACAAGAGAGAAAACCGGACTGATTCTAAAGGCAACGAACTGGAACGAACTACGACTTATGGAACATGGAACACAAGAAGTATAAATGAGAAAGAAGAGGAGCTGGTGGAAGAGATGAGGAAAGCAAAATTAGAAATCCTGGCTATAACGGAAACAAAAAAAAAGGGACAAGGAGTCATGGATCTCGATGGCAACACGCTGCTCTACAGTGGTGTACCCACGTCTGAAAGAGCTAAAGGGGGCGTGGGTTGCATTGTGGCCAAAAACCAGAAAGATAGTATCAAGAGATGGAACTTTGTCTCGGAGCGCATTATGGTTGTAAAACTAAAAGAGGGAGAAACCATAGTCAACCTGGTCATAGTGTATGGGCCAAATGAGGATGAGAGAGCAGAGGTCAAGGAGGAATTCTTCGAGCTGCTTCAAAGGACAGTGGATGACTGCCTAGATGAAATTATCATGCTTGGAGATTTCAATGCCAGAGTTGGAAATGACCATGCTAGATGGGGTGGAGTTATCGGAAGATATGGAGAAGATACTCTCAATGACAATGGAAAGCGACTCCTTAGATTCTGCAGTGAGCAGAATCTGATCATTACAAACACAAAGTTCCCCCATAAGCGCATGCATGCATACACTAGATGTGAACCAACAAAGAATGAGAAGTCAGTGATCGACTATGCCATTGTTAGGAGGAGCTCATTCAAATATGTCTGGGATGCTAGAGTCTGGAGGGGGCCAGAGATTGGAAGTGATCACTACCTGCTTACAATCAAAAGAACAACTGAAAGAGTTGCTCAGCCTAGGAACTGCCCAACATCAAGAAACCAAGTAAACAAATGGGAGAAATGAGCATTAAGACCTACAAGCTGAGAGAGCCAGAAATTAAGACCAGATATCAGGGGCTTATTACTACAGCGGTGAGAAACACAGAACAACAACCTGATGACTTGGAAACCCTCTGGCTTAAATTCAAGGACATCATAAAGACAGCTGCTGCAGAAGCATGTGGTGAAATCCGACTTGGGATCAAGAGAATGAGGACATCTTGGTGGACAGAGGAAGTCAAAGAGAAAATAAGAGAGAAGAAAATGGCATGGAAACAATACTTAGGAGCTAAAAACACAGGACAAATAGAGAATATGTGATACTCAGAACAGAAGCAAAGAACGAGGTGCTAGCAGCAAAACAGAAGTCCTGGGAAGAATTTGGAGAAAAGCTAGAAAAAAGATGCGCAAGAAAACCAGAAATTGTTCTATAAGACCCTAAAGAACATGAGGAAGGAAAAACAATGCCCTCTCAAATTTATAAAGGACAAGCAAATTGCTTACTGCCCCGAAGGAAGTAATGGAAAGATGGAAAGAATATTTCTCAGAACTCCTTGATGGTGAGCAGGGTCAAGCATCAGAAATGATAACCACTAGCACAGAAGAGGAAACCAATGGTGATGAAGATGACAAATATGGAAGAACTGAAGGCAGCACTGGAGAAAATCAAGATGGGCAAAGCAGCAGGGCATGATGGTATAACACCAGAAATGGTTAAGTACATGGGAGCATCAGGTGACCTATTACTCTTAAGGGTCCTACAGGCGACGTGGTGCAACAAGACCATACCAAAGGATTGGGAGATTGCCATCATAACACCAATTTTCAAAAACGGTGACAATTGACAATGCGGAAACCATGCGGAAACCATAGAGGCATATCACTTCTCAGTGTCCCTGGTAAAATCTACCCTAGAATCCTAGAGCAGAGACTCCGACGCCTAGCTGAGCCACAATTGGATGAGGTCCAGTGTGGATTCCGAGCAAACCGAAGTACTCAAGACCTAATCTTCACACTCAGACAGCTGAGTGAAAAGGCTCTTTGAGTATAAGAGTGAGATCCATCTTTGTTTCATAGATCTGGAAAAGGCGTTTGACAGGGTCCCCTGGAGCAAACTTTGGGACTGTTTGGCAAGGAAGAACATTCCAGTACCTCTGATTCATGCTATACAGAGCTTCTACAAGTCTTGCAGAAATTATGTGAGGACAGCAAACCATAAGTCAGAAGAGTTCAGGACCACCACAGCTGTAAGACAAGGTGATATCCTGTCACCTATCTTTTCATACTCCTCATGGATGATGTTATCAAGGCATGTAAGGAGAGAACAAGAAAGTATTCAGTGGGGTACTGGAAGATGAGACAGGAATGTATTTCAGAGCTGGCATTTGCTGATGATGTTGCCCTAATTGCTAAATCAGAGGCACATCTCCAATCCAACCTACAAGTATGGAAGGAAGAGCTGGAGAAGAGAGGGATGGTCATAAGCAGCTCTAAAACAAAATCCATGGTGATATCACGAGAAGAAAGAAGACATCAGATTAAGCTGGGAGAACAGGTCCTGGAGCAGGTTGACCACTTTAAATATCTCGGAGCTATTATAGACCGAAAGGGAGGCATCAAAGAAGAGTTGGCCACTCGAAAAGCTGCAGCTGGGAGACTTTTTCAGGCTATAAATCGAGGATTCCTCAGCAAGAGAGAGGTTGGTAAGAAAACGAAGATGGCTGTATATCGCTCCAACTATTTCCCAGTCTTGACATATGGATGCGAGTCATGGGCAATGACTACAACCCACAAAAGCCAGATCCAAACCTCAGAAATGAGGTATCTGAGGAAGGTGGTTGAAGTAACAAGAAGAGACATGGCCTAAAATGCCACCCCCTGCAGACCCAAGTAGAACAGTCCCAACTAAGATGGTTTGGCCAAAATCTGCAGAATGGGAGAAGATCGGCTACCACGACAAGCATGGGAAACAAAGAGCCAGGGATCCAGACCCCCAGGACGACCCAGAGTTCGCTGGGAGGACAACATTAGACAATCTTTGAAGGACCGAGGACTAGAATGGAACCAGGCCAGGAGGAAGACAGCCGATAGGATAGTCTGGCACTCTCTCTTCCAAACCTCTACACCTCACGGTAGAAGGGGAACGACTAAGTAAGTAGTAAGATGTTTTCATAATCCAATCTGTAGCCAGTAAAAAGAGAAATGGTGACAGAAGACATCCCTGCTGCAGTAATATTCCTATCTAAAAGTTCTCTTTCATGAAGAACTCTGTATTTGTGTCTTCAAATGTTTTTTCAAATGACAAGCTTAGTTTTTCTTGCTAAACCCCACCATCCTTGACTCACTGAGAAAATCCTGTCAGATTTACTTTCTTCATCACTGGATTCTAGGTCACTTTCAGGATACGTTTCATCAAATTTCTGTTCATCGTCATCTGAAAACGATGTTTTCTATTACCTGAGCAGCTGTAAGCAGCCTAGACCTAGGGCTTTCCCACTCAAAATACTTGGTTCCTGATTGGCATACTTCATGCTAAAAATAGTCAAATGTTCTGTAAATACAATTACCTGATCATCCAGGAATACAGCACGGAAGGGTTAACTTATGATGTGGTGAGCTTTAAAACAGCATAATCCTTATCATAATATGTTCTATGGCTACTGTTGGTAACTAAAGTGACCCAGAAAAGCTGTGTTGACTTTCACGTGACCCTCAGTAGCTCCTGTAAAGAAGGAGAATTTGATTAGTGTTTATGTTTTTACTTACAGCTCACCCATATAAACAAAGTAAAAAAAAATAAAAAAATTCCATAACACGCCCATTGAGGCATATTGGGAATATGGTGTTAGGCCCATATTTTCTTGACTATCTGCACACTAGGGGTGATGTGGTCAGCATCACACTGGCCGCCTTTATCCTTCCCAGAGTTGCTCTGATATGTACAAAGTGGTCATGATAAAAATTGGTTTTTATTTATTACAATTTTGCCCCTCTCCATAGGAAACATGTTCGCTGCTCAGCTGTTGCCACTTTTAAATGTGACAAGATTTGTGACAAGAAATTCAACTGTAATGACCACAGGTGTCAGGAAATATGCCATGCTGGTACTTGTTCACCTTGCTCAGTTTTCAACATACAGGGTGAGCAATTTTGTCATAATAATAAATAGCAGTTAATATAATTCCTGTGAGCCTCACACATATGTGCCTTATTTGCATCAAGAAAACCTAAAGGCAGAAAGTTTTTAAGAGACTTGCATAGTGGAAAACTAAAAACCAGTTTTAAGTGTTGACAAGTGAAATTGGTAAATCATAACCTACAAAGGAAAGAAGGACAACCAAGAAAAACATAGAAATCATCTACAGTGGACCAGGCATGCTGTATGAGGTGGGTGTATGAGGCTGGCGACCTCAACATGTAAAACAAATTGCTAGAAACCTCCACAGCAAGAGCATAAGAATGTATTTGTGCAGGCTTCCTGCAAGAGGCACCAACAGCAGTGGTGTCTCCATGCTCCACAAGGAGAGAATGAATTTTTAAAATATAATTCATGCGAGCGTTGATGATAAGTGCCTTATTTATGTGCTGAAAATCAAAAGGCAGAAAATTATAAGTGACAAGGACCTGTGTAGTGGAAAACCAACAACCAGTTCAAATGAAAGGAAGTGACATTGGAAGTTAAGTCTTCACTTTAAGGAACCTACAAGGGAAAATGGGACAGCCAAGAAACACATAGAAATGATCAGCAGAGGAGAATAATAAAAAAAAATGGTGGAACATTATCCTGGAATGAGGTGAAGAGGATAGCATGGAATCAGAATACACTAAAAGAATTTTACAAATCCTATTCTACAGGGTGTTTCATACGTCTGGCATCATAAATCACATTAATGACACATGTAACGCCATTACTCCTGACATCATTCACCGCGTGCTTGCTGACTGGGTACCATGTCTGAATTTGTTCATTAGGAAAAACTGTGAGCAAGTTCTGTGAATGTGGGAGCAAATTTTGTGAATGTGTGAGCAAGTTTTGTGAATATGTGAGCAAGTTCTATTAATAAAAGATTTTGTGTTGCTTTTTTTAGTACCTTTCCTACTATGCCAGACTTATGGAATACCCTGTACGTAATAAATCAAGGGGAATAAATCAAGTGACATATTCTGTCAGCCAATTTTTGCTTTAGCTTTATGTGCTCAAAGTGTAGTTTATATCCCCTTGGTTGGTAGCAGCTGGTAAATTAAGCTCAATGAGAAGAGGAAACCTGAGAGAAACACCTCAACAGGACTGACCATGTGCCATTGGATGAAATTGAAAACACTGCTGCTTCAAGACATCAAAGACTGTAGGAAAATAAGATACACCATTGACATGGCACTCACTGAACAAAGGAATGAATCCAGTTTGAAGATCGTCACGCTGAAATCAAGATAATGGAGTGTGTATGCTGCCTTCTAATTTAACTAATGTTACATTGGAACATGGTGAGGGCTAAATGCTATCATTTACACTCTTCTATATAAAACTTGAGCCGCGGTAGCATAGCGCTTTCATCACTGTCGAAAAAGGGATGTAATTTATTTAATCATAGCTTGAATTTTTTTTAATGTGAGACACTAGATAACACCTTTTTATATAAAATGTTACTTTATTAGATTATATAATTATAAATTCTTAATGACTTTTTTGCTGTTGCTTACTTTCAGTTATATTTTTGAAAAGGTCCTCTTTGTTTGAAATAGTCATCGGCCTATCATCTCTCGCATCTAAACGATTTCTAGCCTTTGTTTTTATATTTGCTAGTGAAGAAAATTCCATCTCACATGTACGTTGTAGCAAGTTGCACAAGAATATGAAGTGATGTCTTTGCTAGTTGTGGAAATAGTTATAGTTGAGCACACCAGAAATCATCTAATTTCATTTGTTTGAACTCTTGAATGCGGCTATTCGCTCGTAATTCATTGAACAAAGTTTAGATCAAATTTATTCTTGCCCACGTGTACATAAAAATAAATATAATATAATGATGTTTGATCTTGTAAAATATTTTGCTGCAATATTAATTTACATTGTTATTTAGAATTATAAAATTACAACATGACAAATAATCGCTTACTTGTGGGCTGCTGCAATTGTACAATAAGTGATATTTTTTTAATCATGACGTCTTGCACCCCCAGGGGTTGCTTGCACCCCTGGTTAAGAACCACTTCTCTTGGGAGAACTTTCTTATTCGTTTGTGTAAATTTGTTGCCTTTTACCAATGCTTCCAGAATGTTTTTGCAAGAAGATGACACGCAAGGTCATGTGTGGTACTGAGGAGTTTGTGATGACTTCATTCAGTTGTGAGAAACCATGTGGAAGGTGAGTTAGTTTACAAAGTGGTCACTGATATCTGTCACTTAGATCATGTTGTCATTAACTGAAAACAGCACTTTGCTCACTTACATTTTAACATACTTGCGGCACTCTGTCTCACAGTTTGTCGTATTTTGCTATACCGGCATAAAAAAAACCTAAGTTGAACAAGTAATATTTTTTTTAATTTCTTGTTTTATTAACCTTGTAGAGTATCTAGCAGGAATATTTACTTGTTATTTGTGTGTGTGTTGTAACCCTTTTGTAACCACAGCTGTGTATCATGGATATGAAGTATAATCTTTTGCCTTATGTCAAGGGCAGAACACTTTTGTGGTCTGGAATAAAAATGTAAATTGTCACACATCACGTACATACTTAAGAGGACGTGAAAATATTTCTCGTGATGTGAAATCCAACATTTAATTTCAGCAACATAGAAAACTTGGAGATATGTTCAGCACATTCTGGCCAGAAAAAGTAGTATATGATAAATTCATAGAAAATTTTCATCAACAAATAACAAATCTTCAGACATTACAAATGTAGACTGGCTTTTAGAATATAATTTATTGCTCAGTATTATACTCTGACCTTACAAATCACTACATATACAGGGTAATGTGATATATATCTTTCCAGATGCCAAGCTAGTCCTATTCTGTCTGTCCTCTAAACTTTAACTACCTCGACCACAGCATCATTTAGCAACCACACACACTTTTTATTACAGCAGAATAGCCCCTTGTTAACTACACATGCTAACACACAATTTGTTTCCTGCGTTCACTCTCAAGCACATATGCAGTATGTCAGTGGTTATTGAACATGAAGAGTACGCATTCGTAATAACTTGCAAGTCTGCGTTGCATTAACAAATAGATACACGGCCTGCATGGCTGTAGTATAAAAAAGACAGTCCCATAGCAGATACTGCCATAGGGGAATGAAGTGTTAGAGACTCCACTATACTAGGTCCAGCATCTAGAGGCGTGGAGACCAGTTCCTGTCCTCACTGCCTTTTCCTTCCCTAACTCAAAAGCAGCACCAGGTACCCATTTACAGCTGGGTATACTGGAGCTTTATGATACCATGATTCAAACCTGGCTTCTTTGCAGTGAGAAACCAGTGCTCTAACCACTCTGTCAATCGGACGCTCATAAAGATGCATACATACATATAAACAGTATTTTACAAGCTAAACTGTTGCTTGCTACTTGTAGTTCCCAGAGATGTTTGAAGAGGCAAAGAAAGAAACGGACCACTAATCCCTCAAGCATGTCATATAAGTTGACTAATATGGGGCTGGCAGCTTCATCATTTAAAACAGAAACCACTGCTGCAAAGGTCAAGTCATTAAAAACAAAAACCCATGTTTTAATGTACCAACCTTTACCCCTTCACTGGTTCATTGTCACATCACCAGTTCAGAGTCTATGTGTGGTTAAAAATGTTTGTAATAAGACAAAAGTCATCATAGACTATGTGTAGTTACTATTTTTTGTGAAAAGATGAGTCATCAGAGACTGTAGTTAATAATTTTTGTGATAAGACAAGAGTCATCAGAGACTAGTTAATAATTTTTGTGATAAGACAAGAGTCATCAGAGATTAGTTAATAATTTTTGTGATAAGACAAGAGTCATCAGAGACTGTAGTTAATAATTTTTGTGATAAGACAAGAGTCATCAGAGACTGTAGTTACTATTGTTTGTGATAAGACAAGAGTCATCAGAGACTGTAGTTACTATTGTTTGTGATAAGACAAGAGTCATCACAGACTATGTGTAGGTACTATTTTTTATGATAAAATAAGAGTCATCACAGATTATATGTAGTTACTAATTTCTGTGATAAGACAATGGTCATCGGACGCAAGCACAGGTACAAAAGCCTGCTGATGCACAAATACTGCTACTCTATCAAGTAAATAATGGAGGAAACCTGATGCACTTTTTTGGATTGCAAAATTGGCTGAGCGTCCTTTCATGATGTACTGTCACAGCAAGGCAATGGCGCCGTTTGGTTGGTCCTGGGTTCTATTCCCAGTAAGCCTATCACATATATTTTCTTTTCTGTTGTCTAGTGTCATCCTTTATGTCCAATGAGTACCTGTTAATTACCTTTATTTATTTACTAATTTATCGACTCTATCAACGGGTTAATCAAATATTTCTCTATTTTTATCATCATCATTTTCATTTGTGCTGCTTACGGAGCATGGGACGAGTTACTGCCATGGTTTCTGTGGCAGTTTTTTTTTCATGATGAGGTTGCCAGTTCCATACAATTTCTGCATTTTAGTGCACTGAAAATATACGTGTTTACTTGATGATTACTTGATGTTTACTTGATGATTACTTGATGATTACTTGATGATTACATAGAACACTGGCCTGTGGCAATCATGTCTGTGAAGAGACTTGTCACCCTGGGGAGTGTGCCCCTTGTCCCTTAATGCCAGGGAACCTCCAGACCTGCTGCTGCGGCAAGACCCCTCTCTCACAGCTGGAGGTCCAAGAAAGACAGTCCTGCCTGGATGCTGTGCCCACCTGTGAGCAGATTTGCAACAAGCCTATGACCTGTGGATCACCAAGTAGGTCGCCTTCGGATCTTTCTATGTTTGTGTAGATTAGTTGTGTATTTCTTAAGTATTTCTTCTTCTTCAAGTACAGTGCTCGCTGGCATGGGTGATCATGTCTCTTCACAACGGCCTGCCCCCCAGTGGGGTTTTTCAAATCTGTTGTTGACGTCTTTTTTTGTCACAATGTTAAATTGTTCAGTATCTTCCCTCATTGTCATTCTATACCTCTTTCTATCAGTCTTTCCTGTTGTCAAAATATATTATAGCATTCATCTGTATGCCGAAAGAAAGTGGCTCGCCTTATTCTAATATGAGTAATAATAAGCTTCCTTGCACACTGGCTGTCAAATATTTTATTATCATGTATTATTAGTTCTTGTATAGACTTGTTTTCTTAACCTTCTCTATGTGTCTTTGTTGTTGTAGCTGATGGAGTGTTCCTTGTCATTAATTGCATTGATTTACTGTTTTTAAAAAAAATGGCACAGAACATTTATGTCTGTAATTTCGGTTTTTTGATCTGGTGGTACATTTTGTGTCATTTCAATTTTTTTTTTAATGCAGATACCCACACAGAAGCATTTTCTTGTAAAAATATTTGTGTTTGGTTTCTGAAAGTTATGGAATCACCATGAAAGATGTCTGAAACAGTATAATCCGTCTTGTTTTAGTCATCTGTGAAACAGTATAAAATAGAATTGTTCTGTTGATCTGTGAAGTAGCAAGTTCTATTTTTGCTTAGTGCTCCCTAAACCACGTGATCACAGTCATGTCTTTGTAGTCCCTGAAACAGCTTATCATAGCCATGCCTTAGCAGTCCCTGAAATAGCTTTCAATAGTCATGTCATAGTCCCTGAAACAGCTTACCATAGCCACATCTTAGCAGTCCTTGAAACAGCTTATGGTATATTGTGTATTAGTGGTCCCTAAACCAGGTGATCATAGTCATGTGTTTGTAGTCCCTGAAACAGCTTATTATGGTCATGTTTTAGTGGTCCCTGAAATAGCTTTTAATAGTCCTGTCTTAGTTCCTGAAACAACTTACCATAGCCATTTCTTAGCAGTCCTTGAAACAGCTTATCGTAGATTGTGTATTAGTGGTCCCTAAAACAGTTTATCGTAGTCGTGTCTTGGTGGTCCCTGAGAAAACATTTCTTGGTGGTCTCTGAAACAGCATTATTAGAATAATGTCTAAATGTCCTCAAAAATATAATTTCATTATCTTGTCTTAATGGTCACTTAAGCAATACATCTTATTGGTCCCACTTTTCTTCTGCTCAGTGGAACCTCATCTTTGTGAAAGAATGTGTCATGTTGGTGACTGTGGCCCGTGCAATAAGGAAACCAGTCTGAAATGTTTGTGTGGGGCAACAGAGAAAAAGATGCCATGTGAGCTGGCAGTGGAGTATAATGGTAAGTTGAGTGTTAAATAGCAGTAACATATAATAATTATTTTAGCATGAGGTGGCAGTAACTGATAGTAGTTGATTTATCTTGTAGTATGTAATGGTAATGTGTTCTGTGATGATGCTAACATAAGTTTAATGCTAAGTTTAGTATCAGGTGAAAGTCACATACAGTGTGAAGTTGGTGTCTAGGGACTCCCTTTTATATTGTTCAGTTTAACATATTTAGTTAAGTTGTCTGGTCAGACATATAGTGGGAAGTGGTATCTTCTTCTTTGATCCTTAGCTGCCGACTGTCAAAGCAGTCAGTGGCCATCACACCTGGTGGCAGTCTTGTAGAGCAGCAACACACTGCTTCCACTCTGTTCGGGAAGTGGTATGTTTAGTGGAAAATGATGATAGGAAACTAAACAGAACATTATAGTAGGAGGTAGTCTGGTCATCAGAAGTGGTTTCTCTGTCAAACAAATGTTTCAGTCCTTTGGTCTCCTTTACTTTGTGAAAAAAGGGGGTGGGGGAGGGGAGTGGGCCCTTTTGGGTCATGACTCTCAAGTGTCAGCCTCATGCTGTCTTTTATTCACCTACTGTAGTTATTGAATCCACTCCAGCTTGGATGCAACTTCCATATTTGCTTGTGGTTTTATCCATTCTGCCAACTGAACACAGATGTGAACTATAAAGTTCACAGCTTTTTAGCATAAACTGAGATAATAATGGTAAAGTTTGTGACAAGTGGCGGTAAAAAAAAGTAAAGGTAAAGGAACCCGTTACACGCCCATTGAGGCATATTGGGAATATGGTGTTAGGCCCATATTTTCTTGACCATCGGCACATTAGGGGTGATGTGGTCAGCATCACGCCGGGACAGGTGGTGGCAGTAACAGACAAAAAGGTATATTTAATAAGCAAATAAAACACCATATAATAGTTTAACCTGCTCATTGTGAAAAGACTCTGTGCAGTGACTTTATCAGTGCCACCACAAATAGAAGTTTGAATGTGATGCATATAGTTTGTGACATTTCAAATGTTTCACAGTGAATTAAGCGTAAAGTTTCTGTTTTATATAACAAGTATGAAAGTAGCTTACTTTTAAACAAAATGGTTTTTATGTTTTAAATAAACAGGACATGACTATGGTGTCCTTGTGGGGCATGGGCATTTATCCTGTATCTCTGAACCAACCTGCCTTGAGTGGCTTGTTAAAGAACTGTCCTCTCTTTATCATCCTTATTTCTCCCTCCTGTTCTGTTCTCCATGTGCTGTGGGGGTCTGACGTGATTGTTACTTGATTGTGTGTAAATTGTACACCTGTTACGTGCCCTTTGGTCAAACCATGTTATGTTGGATGATATTTTGTCTATCTGACAGAAAGACATCCATATCTGTGAGATAATCTGTGGCCAGAAACTGTCCTGTGGTATCCATAAGTGTGAGGAACTGTGTCACCGTGGAAACTGCAAGAGATGTCTGCAGGCTAGTAAGTAACCAGATACATGGGACACATTTACTTATTCAGTTCATTTCTGTTGGTAGCATCCGTTTACTGTAAAATGTATCTCAGCATGTTTATGAAAGGATGGGAGGTCAGGTTTTATGTACATTTATCACATTTATGTTCATTATTTATCACATTTATATTCATTATTTACCACATTTATGTTCATTATCACGTTACCCTGACCTGAAAAGGTAGCAAAGAATAAGTAACACTGAAACCTACCAAGCATGTTGTAAAAGGTGACTGAGGGTTGGGCATGGGGCTGGCAATTTTTAATCCTGTAGAAACTTCAAGATTGACCAACTTCAGCAAATATGAACAAGTCATCCTAAACATGTAATTAAGGTCATTTAATAGTCCTTTAACTAGATATAGATATATATATATATGTATGTGTATATATACATATATATTTATAATTACCCTATATATATATATATCTCATCATCATAACCCTCCACTCCCAAAGGAGCATAGGCCTTCATCAAACACATGCCAAGTCCTGTCACGTGCCATCATCTCGAGTTCTTTCCGTGTTCTCCTCATCATTTTCACCTCTGTTTCCAGCTCTCTTCTCCTTGTGCTTCTTGGTCTACCTCTGCCTCTCTTTCCCTGTGGATTCCAGAACATCGAGTGTTTTCAATTTGTCCTGCATCTGATTACGGTTATGGGACAAAAGAGCCGGGACCCCAAGATGCAGCAATAGTGAATGCAGTCAGCGACCCATAGCTTGACTGCCTGCATCAGGACCAGCGAACCAGAGCTGGTCAAGACCGTACTCCACCTCCACGTGGTGGTCCTGGAAACAGTCTGCAGCAGTGCAGGCTGGCTGAGCGAGTACGGATCGCAATGGGACCTAAAAGTGTATGGTGCACCATGCTCTAGTAAATGTTGCCATATATTTAATAGTTTCACCACAGATGGACATGCAAAATGAAAAGAGAAGAATAAACTAGGTTATATTTTTAGATCACTCTGTTAAATCATGCACAACCAAAACTTGCAGGTTATGTCTGTGTTTAAAGTAAAGAAAGGAAAATGGGGCACATTCATGCAGTTTTTCATATTTGATCTCCATAATGTATATTTCATACAGTGTCTGCTGATTTTTTGTTTAACCAGAGCTGCTGGGCTTCTCACTCTTTTGCAGCCAATACCAAGTTGAAGACTCCTTGGTATTATCTATACTGTAGATCTAGGCTTTTATTGTTGCTTTTCTGCCATTCTGAAATGTGCTGAGTTGAAGTCATGAGCTCCAGTTTCTCCAGCTTGGCTTGCATTTAAAGGATCGTCACATCAGATCCCATGCTAGGAGTAAGAAGTGTGTAGCATACTGTGCATTCCCTGCCATCCAAGGGGGCTCTCTAACTATGTAGAGCTAAAATACTGTGCTCTGGTTCTGGGCTCTGCCAAGGAATGTCATGTCCTGCACAGAACCGCTTCTCAGCTACCCCTTCCTTTCACTGAGTCCATAGTGAGATCCTTCTGCAGGCAGTCAACCAGGTCAAAGCCAAAGAATTACGTCTGGGGCTCAAGTGACTTCTTCAAGCTTAGTGTGAAATGCTGGGTTCTCAAGACGTTTCACCACCACTTCCCTGGAAGTGTGTAGATGATTTCAAGAGTCAATTAGGGTGTAATTAGCCTCACAGACAGAGGTTCACTTCCACATAGGTATATTGTAGCATTGTGCATTTGCTGATCTTATATGTCTCTTCTCTGGCTTCTTCTCTTCTCCTCTTTCTCTCTCTCTCTCTCTCCTCTCCTTCTCCCCCCCCTCCTCCCCCCCCCCCCCCCCCCCCCCCCCCCCCCCCCAATAATATCCTGCAGTTTAACATTTTGACAATATAATTCATGTTTTAAAATTTCATGTTTTTTTTCCACCATCTTCTTGCACTTTATTTTGATGATCTACCATGTTAATGCAGTTCTTCAGTTGTCACATTTATTTTTCATTCTTCTGAAATGTAAAGGTTTTGAAGAACTGACTTGTTACTGTGGGGCTGAATTTATTGAGCCTCCAGTGCCATGTGGGACTAAAGCCCCTGAATGTCGTAGGCTGTGTATGAGGCAGCATGAATGTGATCACACAGGTGAGTTATCTTCAGATTATGTTGTCTTGTTTTAATGAGCTAATGGTATTTTGTTACACAGTTAACATGGTAATAATATGAATATTATGTTTAGCTTTCTCATTGCATGTAGACCAACAATATATATATATCCTGACAGTTCCACTAGATGTGTGTGAACATAGTTACAGTAGTTAGTGTGTCTGACACAGTTTCTTCTCATACAGATTTCTGGAAGCGTAAATGTGTATTTTTCAGGCGTTTATATTTTCATGTTGCTTTCATCGTATTTGCAGATGAAACTTTTCTAGATCTTAAGATAAAAGTCAAATTGAGTTTACTAGAGTCCATATTATCATTATTTTCCTTTGCACTCTTTTCAGAGCGTGGAACCACCACTGCAGCTAGTGCCCACGCAGGAAGTCTGCATCAAGCAGTCACATGCTCTTGTAGCGGTGGTTTCTGTGGCAATTTGTTTTACATGATGAGGTTGCCAACCTCATACAACCTTGTACACAGCCTTGTACACAACCTCATACACAACCTCCCTCATACACAACCTCCCTCATACACAACCTCATACAACCTTGTACACAACCTCCCTCATACACAACCTTGTACACAGCCTCGTACACAACCTCATACACAACCTCAATGTTGTACAACCTTGTACAACATGCCCGAGGATGCAGTAGTCCTATTCTTTATTTTTGGGTCTCTTCAGAGGCCCCCCCCCCCCTCGGGAACTACACAGATCCTCTTCATAGAGCAGTAACTTTGTCATATCGATTACAGTTTTCCTCATTTTTGTGTGATTGTGATATTGTCTTTATTTTCCTCAGTCCGGCACTTTTGTCACATGGATGATGTGTGTCCTCCGTGTACTGACCTGACAGACAAGATGTGTATGGGTGGTCATATGGTAAGCCCCATCCCTTATAACTTTCATAATAAAGGAGGATAACTAATGTAACAGCAAACAGTCTTTCAATATTACATAACACTGTAAGCAGTAGTTTTATATCGGAGGAAAAAACCACCTCACGTAGCTAACCCTAGCAACTGTCCATAAATAGAAATTTACTTTTGTTGTCTTGTTGGCGTAGAACCAATCTTGACATTCAGAAGTGAGTCATGGACAATTAGTAAACAAGCTGGAGGAAAAGTACTAGAGACCAAAGAGATGTGATTTTACAGTAGAATGTTAAAAATACCCTGGACAGCTAATAAGAGTAATGAGGATGCCCTGAAAGAGGCTAGTGCACAAAGGAAACATTCCTCATGTTAGAAAGAAGCAGCCCTTTTTCTTTAGACTTGTCATGAGAAGATGAAAGCAGGAATATATTGAGACAACAGGAAAGATTGAAAGAAAAAGAGGATGCCAAACGCAGAAGATACTGAACAGTCTGACATCAAGTCATTGAATGAAGTCAACAACAGAATTGATAAACAGCACTGTAGAAGTTATGAAGAAGACATTGTGAAGTTATGGAGAGACATGATCACCTGTGCCACTGGGTATGGTATTTAAAAAGGAAAGTCTTCTCACACTTTGAGTCTGACTACATACTTTTACTTCAACTTCCAAAACAGATTGTACAGCTCGCAGAGTTTTATTTTGGTTTTGTGGTAGTTGTAGCTTGGTTGTAATTAAATAACATTGATTATTTTGTCAATAGGTGCGAAAGAATGTCCCCTGTCACCTGACCAACATTAGCTGTGGGTATCCCTGCAATAAGATACTACCTTGCGGTGAACACAAATGTCAGAAAGTTTGTCACAAAGTAAGATATATCACATTGTATTCTGTGTGTGACTATATCAACAAATGATGACTTCTCAATTTGACTTAAAAAGTATGTGATACGTTACTTTGTGTCACTGTTACGTGTCTTTTATATGTTAATGTTAATATGTAGTGACAGGATGGTTCCTGTGGCCAAGTTCACTTCTAGGGTAGTAGACGTATCAGACACCGAAACAGGCCAACATCAATCATACTTGAGCCACAACGGACAAAGTGGACGGTATACATTTTTATTAAGACTTCAGCGCAGCTCCAAATTCAATACAGTTCAGGCCAATATACAATGGCATATAATATGCAGTCGTCGATATAACTCTAGGCAGTCCGTTCATGTCTGGAACGCTGTCCTTTTCATTCTCAACATTTTTAATATATATCCACACTAGACACTGAGAAACTATACTCCCTGTAAATGTAGATAACTAGATACACCTCACAGAAGATCTTGATGTATTAGTGATGGAATAACTCAGGGATATACACTGAAATTCAGGAGCTCAAACACATGCGTCCACTCGCCATGACACACAATGGTAGAAGACCCCAGCAGATGATCCCCTCACTTCTGCTTTTTTAGTTTCATGTCTGCCAAACAACCATATCGGCATGATGTCACTTCCTGTATTAATAAGTGACTCCATATAAAAAACAAACAAGGAGCCCTGTTGAGCTACCTATTATACCGACACAATCGTTATGAATTTTAATCATAACAGTCACACTGTGAACCATATATGTTATATGGCTTTATACTGCATAATATGCTGTATGTGATAGGTGACTGTATTACACTGTGGTCTGCATGTGATTATGTCATATTGTAAGGTGTATGTGATCAGGTGATAATAGGGGGTATTTTAAAGTCCGTTATATGTGATATATGTGTATTTCACGCTGTAAACTGCTTGTGATGTGCGACATTATGTTGCACATAAACTGCTTGTGTTATGTGACATTATGTCACATTGTAAGCTGTGTAGCCGCAGGATAACACAAATATTTATTGGTGGGGGTTTTCTTATGACGGCATAGGGCTAACCGCTAAGAAGTATCGGAAGGGGGAAATAAAGGTATGAAAACGACTGATTTAGGTTTCTAAGTGATGTGTAAACAAACTTATAATTAATAGTATATGTGATGTGGTCAGTCTGTTTTTCTTGAGACTGTAGAACCCTCTGAGCTGTCGCAGTTGAGTTTTTGCAACGCCATGGTGGAAGTCGGACGTCTGGAGAACAAGAAAAATGTAGAAGACTGTATAATCTAAAATGTCCTCTGCCATTCTCCTGAAGTCTAGGAGAAATCATTGTATGATTTAGAATTCAAATTACTGTCACGTCCTACCGCAAAATGCAGCGAGATACATCGTCAGACGACTATGAAAAATGATCAATTCTATCGTAGCGTTCGAAAGGAAAAGGTTTGGATTCTACGTGAGTATTGCGTTCGCTATTTTCAGCAATTGAATTTAAGCTATGACAAAAATCAGCCGAACTAGTTTTCGAAAGAGTGAAACATTCATTTGCATACCATGAACGTCTGTAAATTTGACAGGACCAAATAAAAATTACTGTAAGAACCTGGAGATGAAAAATTGAATCGAAGGATTGAAAATGAATAACTTAGACTATACATCTTGCAACAAATGATCTACACCTTGAAGATCAAGAATGACCAAATTTTGTATTGCAACAAGAACTTTACGCATTTTCTAATTTTGAGGAAAAAAAAACAAGCAGAAACCAAATGACTTCTCAATTTGACTTAATTAAGTGACGGCACCACATAGATGTATTCCATGGTTTTCACCCGCACATCTCATCCTGTCTGTTGAAATAACCTTAAAAAATAAAGGTTCAGACAAAATGTCAAACTACATTTCGATGTTGTCTCATGTTTTTCAGGAATCCAAATATTTGAGTTCTTTGGACTTTGTCATTGTGTTTCAGTCCAGATTGGGTAGTTTTATAATTAGGGTAATTTAATAGTCCTTTAACTGTGTGTATATATACATATATATTTATAATTACCCTATAAATATATTGGAGGCTTCTGATTATTAGATACTTCATAAAATGAGACCAATCACTGAATTCTCCCAGGATTAAGAAGTGAAGTTTTTCTTTTCACTAAATTATCTGGTTCCAGTTAGAACTTAAGAATAAATTGAATTTGAACTTGAAAACCAAAAATGATAAAAATTACTTCTTCTAGTTATGATCTACCACCATCGTCGATTGAGCAGCCCTGGCTCTGGTGGTTAACCAACCAGTATTATTCAGATAGAAGACAACTTCGATACAAGACAACAGGAGGCTGAGACACTTGGGAGTCATGACCCAAGTGGGCCCGCCCCCCGTAGAGTGTAAAGGAGTATTGGGCCGAAACACTTGTTTGATGGGGGGACTTCTTCTGATGATCAGATTGCCTCCTGTTGTATCGCTCTGTATAGAGTTTCCTATCATCAGATAGGGCTATCTGAAGTAGGTCCCATGGTTAAAGTAAATTTACCGGAGACTGCCACAGCTATATGTGATTGTATGTAACCATGCTAATTGTCTGTGATATATGTGACTTAATGTCACATTTTAATTGCATGTGTTGCCTAATGTTACAAAGTATATGTATGTCACAGTAGAAGCAGCAAACTGTATGAGCATTTATTTCACATTGAAAGCTGCCTGCGATAAACATATACATATGCAGTCAGTGGAGATTTAGATTTGATTTTAGGTTTGACAGGCATTTCTGTCGGGTCACCTTCCTTAACTTTTGACTGTTCCCAACCTGTCTGCAAGACAGCAGGTATGTGTGTCTTGCTTTGTCTGATCTCTACCCTTCAACTTGCCTGGCTTTGTAGATAAATTAAGGGGCTGCATGTTTCTCATCATCGTATAGTTTTGTAGTACCTATATGTAATTTTTGTCTTTGTCACCTGTTTGTGGCTGACGAAGGGTAAAACCCGAAACGTCCCTTGTCTCATGTGAACTGTTATTTGTAAAACTGATTCAATACCGTTTTATTAGTTTATAAACTTATACTGGCTTTGTAGACCTAGCAGGTAGCTGTGTTACTACCTGCATAGCTCTTGGGTCATAGGGACAAACATGCTCCTCCATCACGGTAAGGTTGAGACGTGAGAGAGGAGGTTGCATATATGACATGACATATGTGCAAGAATTTTTGTTTGTCGATCAATCAATCAATACCCTTTAGCTCAGTGAGGAGCATAGGCCTTCAACAAGCACATGCCAAGTCTTCCTGTCCCGTGCCATCTGCTCAAGTTCTTTCCATGTTTTCCTCATCATTTTCACCTGTTGCCAGCTATCTTCTCCATGTGTTTTCTGGTCTACCTCTGCCTCTCTTTCCCTGTGGATTCCAGAACAAGGACTGCCTTGTAATGCTATCAACAGGTTTCCTCAGTGTGTGTCTTATCCATCGCCAGCGTCTTCTTCTCAGCTCTTGTTCCACTGGTTCTTGTCATCAATTCCACATTTGTGACTTTGTCATACCATTTCAGTTTTTCTATTCTACGCAAGCACCCGTTTATAAAAGTCTGTAGCTTTTTAGTTGTTGTTTTTGTTGCTGTCCGTGTCTCAGAGCCATACAATAGGACTGACTTGACATTTGAGTTGAAGATTCTTATTTTCATGTTGGACTTGATTTCTCTTGACCTCCATATGTTTCCCAATGCAATAAAAGCGCTTCTTGCTTTTGTTATTCTTATTTTGATATCATTGTCTGTCCCTCCAACTTTGTCTATATTACTACCAACATATGTGTACGATTCTACATCCTTTAGTGGTGTTTCTTCAAGTTCAATCTTGTTATCATTTCTTGCATTTATTCTCATAATCTTTGTCTTTTCCCTGTGTATTTTCAGGCCCACTTGTTGTGACCTCTCATCGAGAATTTTCATTTTCTCTTGCATCTGATTATGGTTATGGGACAGAAGAGCCAAGTCATCTGCAAAATCCAGATCATCAAGCTGTTTAGTCAGATTCCACTGGATTCCATTTCTGTTGTGTGATGTCGATGTTTTCATAACCCAATCTATTGCTAGTAAGAAAAGAAATGGAGACAAGAGGCATCCCTGTCTCACTCCCGTTCTTATCCTAAACGGTTCTGTAAGTTGTCCTTCATGAAGAACTCTGCATGTCATGTCTTCATAGATCTTCCTGATTAAGTTAATGATCTTCATGGGAACTCCATAATGCCTCATCAATTTCCAAAGTGATTCTCTGTCTACACTGTCAAATGCCTTTTCATAGTCCACGAATCCGATGTAAAGCGGTGAATTCCATTCCAGACTTTGTTCAACTATTATTCTCAATGTGGCTATCTGGTCTGTACAGGATCTGTTTTGTCAAAAACCTGCTTGTTCATCTCCCAGTTGCTTGTCTATGGACTCTTAATCTCTCAAGGATGATTCTGTTTAATACTTTTCCTGGCACTGATAGTAACATTATTCCTCTATAATTTGTGCACTCTTGTAAATTTCCCTCCTTTGGCAACTTGACCAGATAACCTTCCTTCCATTCTGCTGGTATTTCCTCAATGCTGGACTGATCATCGCCTCATTGTGTCTAAACTTAAAATTCGTATCCAACCTGCCAGGCGCCCTCAGGGAAAGAAAACTCAAAAACGGCTGGATATTGCCAAACTAAAGAAGACAAAAATTAAACAGTCATTCACTGACACCCTAGAAGACCGTCTCAAATCTATCTCGTTAGACGGCCAAAGTGCGGAAACAAATTGGACAGCCCTAAGCGAGCAGATCTACAACACTGCTACAGAGGTCCTGGGTCCCGCCATCAAGAAACAAAATGACTGGTTTGATGAGAACTCAGATGATATAAAGAAGATGTTGGCTGAGAAACACCATCTCCATAAAGCATATTTAAATGATCCAAAATCTACATCCAAGAAAGACGCTTTCAAATACATGCGTAGAATCGTCCAACATAAACTACGCCAGATGTGGGATTCATGGCTGAGTAATAAAGCAGATGAGCTCCAAGGCTTTGCTGACAGCCATGACTTGAAAAATTTTTACCATGCACTCAAAGCGGTCTATGGTCCAACATCATCAGGATCATTTCCCCTCCTTAATGCAGATGGAAAAACACTAATTACAGACAAGGAAAAAATCCTCCAACGCTGGGTCGAACACTTTAATAATATTCTGAACCAGCCATCATCTATTAACGATGAAGCCATCAACCGACTGCCCCAAATTCCTATAAATGAAGCACTAGATGATATACCGACTTTGGAGGAGACTCAAAAAGCGATTCGTCAACTTTCTAGTGGAAAGGCCCCCGGCTCCGATTCAATTCCTGTTGAGGTCTATAAAGATGGCGGTACAGTTCTGATAGAGAAACTTCACATGCGGTACAGTTCTGATAGAGAAACTTCACATGATCTTCCAGCAAATGTGGCAGAGTGAAACCATCCCACACAGTCTCAAGGATGCGTCAATTATACATCTTTATAAACGTAAAGGTAATCGCCAAGACTGTAACAATCATCGAGGCATCTCACTACTATCAATCGCTGGGAAGATATTTGCCAGAATCCTTCTTAATCGCCTTACGGCTCATCTTGACAAAGGTCTTCTACCTGAAAGTCAGTGTGGATTCTGGAAAGAACGTGGAACCACCGATATGGTGTTCGCTGCAAGACAGCTTCAAGAAAAATGCCAAGAACAGCACTGTGACCTGTACACAGCTTTCATCGACTTGACAAAGGCGTTCGACACGGTCAGTAGAGAGGGTCTATGGAAGATCATGGCAAAATACGGCTGCCCAAAGAAATTTATCTCAATAGTGCAGCAGCTGCATGATGGAATGCAGGCTAGAGTTCAGGAAAACGGTGAGCTATTGGAGCCTTTCCCAGTCTCAAATGGAGTTAAACAAGGGTGTGTACTTGCACCGACTCTTTTCAGTATCATGTTTTCTGCTATGCTGACTGATGCTTTCAGAGACGGGGACACAGGAATCGACATCAGATATCGTATTGATGGAAAATTGTTTAACCTTAGGAGGCTTCAAGCAAAAACCAAGGTCAAATCACACACCATCAGGGATCTTCTGTTTGCTGACGATTGTGCCCTCAGTGCTGGCTCAGAGGCTGATCTGCAGCGTAGCGTTGATAGATTCTCCGAAGCCTGCTCCAACTTTGGGCTTACCATCAACACAGGGAAAACAGAAATCATGTACCAACCAGCTCCTGGCACAATTTATACTGAGCCAGTCATCAAGGTAAATGGTGAGAAACTGAATGTTGTGAACAGGTTCACATACCTTGGTAGTACACTATCCCAGAACATCGTCATTGATGATGAGGTGAACACCAGGATCTCCAAAGCCAGCAGCACATTTGGCAGACTATACACCAACGTTTGGCATCGAAGTGGCATTAGTCTACAGACAAAGCTGAAGGTATACAGAGCTGCGGTGCTTCCAGTGCTGCTTTATGCATGTGAAACATGGACTGTATACAGGCGCCACGTAAAAAAGCTCAACCACTTCCATACAGTCTGTCTCAGGAAGATAATGAACATCAAATGGCAAGACAAGATCCCGGATACCGCCGTTCTTGACAGAGCTGGTATCCCTAGCATCGATACTATTCTGATGCAGTCACAGATTCGCTGGGCAGGTCATGTAGTCCGCATGCCAGACCATCGACTGCCAAAGATACTCTTTTATGGTGAGATGCAGAAGGGTAGACGCTCCCATGGTGGCCAGAAAAAGCGCTTCAAAGACACGCTTAAGGCTTCATTAAAAACCTTTGACATAAACCCAGACACATGGGAAGCTGCTGCGCAAGACCGAACTGCCTGGCGCACATCTCTTCGTAAAGGTGCAGTGGCATGCGAATCTTCCAGAAGAGCAGCAACGGAACAGCGGAGACAAGCTAGAATAGATCGTGAAATAAAACCTTCACATGAAGCAAACATTCCCTGCCCACACTGTCCGAGATCCTTCCAGGCCCGCATCGGGCTCATCAGTCACCTTCGTACTCATAGACTATCCTAACATCCTAATAATTGGATGAACAGAGTGGTCTTCATCACCTGTGATGGACGAACAACATTTCCTCTCTCTCCCAGACTTTGCTAAGTAGTTTGTATAATATCTCTGTAGAGGTATCAATATCTGTTTTGATGGTCTCTGCTGGAATGCCATCTGGACCAGTTGCTTTTCCATCTTTCAGAAGCTTTATGGCTTTCTTTATTTCTTTTCTACTTGGTCGTTCACAGCTGATTTGTAGCTCCTTTTCTGCTGGCTGGATGTCTGGTGGATTAGTTGGAGCTGGTCTATTGAGAGGTTCCTCAAAATGTTCTGTCCATCTCTTCATTTGTTCTTGTATATTACTAAGCAATTTTCCATTCTTATCTTTTATGAGGCCATTTGCTTGCTTATATCTCCCTGCTGGCACATTCACATCAACACATCCAGGAAAAAACGGATAGACTTAATAAATTTAGCCAGCAGGTGGGCTTGAACATCAATTTAAAGAAGTCTGAGGTCATGACGCTCAATGTGAGCAACCCTGAGCCCATATCAGTAAGGAATCAGCAACTGGTACAGACAGATACCTTCACATACCTAGGAAGCATAGTAACACCAGACGGTGGGGCAGGCAAAGACATCAACATCAGAATGAATAAGGCAAGAACAGCCTTCTTTAGCCTAAATAACATCTGGAAGTCCTCCCAATACAGCACAAGCACAAAATTAAGATTATACCAGAGTTGTGTGCTTTCTGTGCTTCTCTATGGTGCGGAATGCTGGAGAGTCACAGAGAAGGAAATGTCAAAATTGTCCTCTTTTCACACAACATGCCTAAGAAAAATTCACCGAATCTTTTGGCCGAATACCATCACCAACCAAGATCTGCTTACTCGTAGCAAGCAAGAGGACATGCATACCATCATAGCTGGCAGACGCTGGAGCTGGGTTGGTCATGTCCTCAGAAGAGACCCCGATGCCATCACAAGAACAGCTATGCTTTGGACCCCTGAAGGAAAGCGAAAAAGAGGCCGACCAAAAACAACTTGGCGGAGGACTGTGGAGGCTGAGATGCAAAGAATGAACCAGAGTTGGGGCACTGTACGAAGGATGGCCACCGACCGTGCAAAGTGGAATCAATTTGTTGTTGCCCTACAAGACGCCACTAGGCGTGATGGCCACTGACTGCTTTGACGGTCGGTGGTTAAGGATCGAAGAAGAAGAAGAAGAAGAATCTCCCTGTTAGCTTCTTTGTGTTGTTGTACAGGTCCCTCATATTTCCTTTGGCTGCAGCTTCCTCTGCTTCCCTTGCCAACTCTTCAATATACTTCCTTTTGTCTCTTTTGATGTTTCTTCTTCTTTGTTTGCTTCTATGTACACTTCATGAGCCTTGGCTTTAGAACTTCTGGTTTTGCTTCTGTTTAAATCTGCCTTCTTGTTTATCCTGTCTTCTATCTTGGCAATGGTTCCTGTTGTTATCCATTCTTTGTGCCGATGTTCTCTTTTTCTCAGTACTTCTTCAATTTTTGTTTGTGATGAAACTATTAAGCTCTGTAAACCATTTTTTTTTTCATAATTATTTAAGCTCCACATTGAAAAAATGAAAGCTCCTTTCCTAGTTATTGCTGTATTAGACATGCAGTGTTTTAACATGAAAAAAATAGATTCTTTATGTGTCAGCAATGATTAAGTTCTGAATACAGATTTTGAAAGTCATATGCATTTCATATGGACCATAATATACTTTTTATTATATTGTACTCACAAACACACAAATCACATTTATATACTATTCATCCAGGGTGACTGTCTGGATGAAGGATCAGTGTGTACCCAACTGTGTGAGAAGATAAGACCAGCATGTGGTCATCCCTGTGGTGCACCATGCCACTCTGGCCAGTGTCCAGATACTGCTTGCAAAACTGAGGTCAGTCTTCCTCTCTTATGTTTTCTTTAGATGGTACCTAAATATGTTGTGTTCAGTGTGTAGCTGGAAAATGATGACCTTGTTTCTCCATAAAAAGCTGTTTGGAGATTTCAGGGACCTTGAGTCGACTACTGCCTTTATTAGAGTCATTAATGTGAAAGTCTGAGGGTGAACACGGAAGAAGAAGATGTGCCAATCATGCCAGTTTTTCCACCATTGACAAGATAGCAGTCTTGACATATTTACATCACCTTTCAAACCAAATAGCTTCCTGGCAATACAGATTTATTAGCTGCAGCTTTCCCACAAAATGTAGGCCTAATTATTACTGTTTACACTGGATTGGCATTTGTTTATTTATGTGTGTATGTCTAGTATATGATGACAGTTAACATACTGACCTGTGTTTCAGATCACCATCACATGCCCATGTGGTAACCGGGTAGCCAAGGCTCTCTGCTCAATTGGAGGTGACCCGTCAGCTGAGCTGGCCCAGTTTCAGCGATTGAGTGTCCAGAGTATAGCTGAGTGCGGAGGGCAAAGTGTAGATTTGTCCCAGTTTGCACAGACAAAAAAGTCCAATAAGAGGTACATATTTGTGAGATCAAATATTCCATTTTTGATGTTTTCAGTTACACCAGAGTTAAGCTTCCTGTAACAGTGTCTATTGAAAGAACTGCTTACTGCATCTTTTGGGCTCCTGCTGACTTGTGGCTTCTGTCCATATTTAAGATTTCAACTTGCATCAGTTTTCTAAATGTTAACATCATCTTCCCATTTCAAATGCTCAGAATGTTCAATTCAAATTCCATTCACTTACATATTATACACTCCACCTTCCATTCACTTCCATAGTGTTTACTTCATCTTCAGTTCACTTCCATACTGTTCATTTCTTCCATTCACTTCCAAAATGTTCCAAAGCTAAACTAACCTTCAGAATAACTATCTTCTGTTTTGATTGGTTTTTTTTTTGTATGATATATCCTGTTTGTCATATGGAGGACCTTTTACTTTATGTGCATGAAATATTATAATGAAATAAAGAAAGCAGACAGCTGTTGAATTGGCTGCATGCTGAGAAAAATCGAAGTATCGTTATGCAGAACAAACAGATGTGAAATCCCTCAAGGAAAGGGGAAAAGAAGACAGCATAGTATCTGGAGATATCTGACTGCGAAGGGAAATATATGAGGTGATGCAAAAATACATTAGGTGATGCAAAAATACATAGAAGAAGAGAGTCACCTGGAGACCCTGTCTGTGGCCTGTTTTCAAAAATGTACAAACTTCTAAGGAGCCAGAGGGTTGTGATTGTTTGTCTTGTATCTTGAAACAAGTTATATATCTATCTGTATATACAAGGGGCTTGACATAAGTCTTGGTCCTGACCATGAAGGAGCCACAGGAGGAAGATGAAACTTGGCACATTTAAAGTTCATCATATTTGCACTGAATGTGTGAAGTACGCGTTTGTTTCTTCAATGGGTTTTCCCGCTACGGTGCACGGCGCAATGTACCCTATTGACCGGATCTGCTGCTCCAAAGATTTGACAAAACAATGGAAAAGAAGGAGGCCAGAGCTGTGATAAAATTTCTGATGTTTCAGGGAAAAACACCTACAGAAATACACAGGGAGATGGAACCAGTGTTTCGTGATTCTTGTCCTTTATATACTTCGGTAAAAAACTGGTGTCAACAGTTTAAGGGCGGCCGCTCAAATGTTGCTGATCTGCCAAGATCAGGTAGACCAGCCTCAGAGTGCAATGATGAAAATGCAACAAGAGTGAAGAAAATCATTGACCAGGATCGAAAAATGACAATTGTGGAGATAGCTAGTAGAGTAAAACTGAATGAAAGAACAGTTTATAGAATACAACAGGAAAGTTGTGACCAGGAAACGAGGGATAACACGCACTCAAAATCTTCCTTTGCTGCAAGACAACGCGCCCTCTCACAAAGCACGGCTTGTGCAGCTAGCAGCCAACGATTTGAATATTGAAATTCTTCCACACCCACCACATTCACCAGATTTGGCTCCATCAGACTTTTTTCTATTCCCAAATCTTAAAAAACAGCTAAAAGGAAATCATTTTGACAGCGATGAAGAGGTTATACTGGCATGTGATGACTGGTTTTGTTTGAAAAATAGGGTGTTTTACTCCCAAGGTCTTTTCAAGATCAAGCAGAGATGGCAGAAGTGTGTCAATTCAGACGGTGGCTATATTGAAAAGGAATAAACACTATACAAAATTTCAGCTCTCTGTGACATGTCCTTCATGGTCAGGCCCAAGACTTATGTCAAGCCCCTTGTATATATATTTTGCAGCAGAGGAATTATATATATATATATATATATACATATATATATATATATATATATATATATATATATATATATATATATATATATATATATATATATATATATATATATATATATATATATATATATATATATGTATATATATATGTTGATCTATCCAGCAGCCAGATATATACTGTCTCTTTCAGGCTGGACTGTGACACAAACTGTGCTATCATAGAACGTAACCGGCGTTTGGCCTTGGCCCTGGAGATCAAGAATCCAGACATGAGTGCAAAGTTGGGAAATCCAACCTTCACTGAATTTCTTAAGGATTATGCCAAGTAAGTAAAACTTCTAAGTCAGAAGTTAGCAAGATAATATTTCTGTAAACTTTGACCAGATAAAACTCATAATTATTTTTCAAAGTGTTCAGGTATTACTCCTTTGTGGTGGCACTAATTGGTCTGGCTGATATCCCTCTGTTGTATAACTACCTATTTAGACTGCTGCTTCTTGTACCATGTCTGGTGGCATAGGTGATAATATCTCTCCTCTGCTTTCTGTCCCTGTCCCTGTTTTATTAATTCTGTCATTGATTTCTTTCCATGCCATGATGTCAAACTGTCCAGCATCTTCTCTCTTTGTCACCATCTGTCTCTTTTTTTTTTCATTGTCACAAAATATTCTAGCTTTCTTTCCACAACATGCCCAAAAAAATGATGGATTGCTTCCTTCTTAGGTGTTATAAGCTTCCTTTGCTCTCTGGCTTCTTTCAGTACTTCCACATTATTCTTTTTTTTTTTTATAAGCTGCCCATAGTTTTCTTAACGTTCTTGTGGAAAACTGTATCTCTGTGGCCTCTAGGGCTTTTCCTGATAGTTTACTACTTGTTCATGACACTTGTTAGAATTGGCTCTGTCGAACACTCTTTTTCTTGCTTCCATTGACAAAGAGTTGTTGTATAAAACCCTGATGCTAACACAAGAACAGCTATGCAATGAACCCCCGAAGGAAAGCGAAAGAGAGGCCGACCACAAACAGCTTGGCGGAGAACTGTGGAAGCCGAGATGCAAAGAATGAACCAGAGCTAGGGCACTGAACGAAGGATGGCCGCCGACTGAACAAAGTGGAAGCAGTTTGTTGCTGCCCTTCAAGACACCACTAGGCGTGATGGCCACTGACTGCTTTGACAGTCAGCGGCTAAGGATCAAAGAAGAAGATATATATGTGTGTGTGTATGTGTGTATATATATATATATATATATATATATATATATATATATATATATATATATATATATATATATATATATATATATATATATATATATATATATATATATATATATATATATATATATATATATATATATATATATATATATGTATATATATATATATATATATATATATATATACACACACACACGCACGCACGCACGCACGCGCGCGCGCGCACACACACACACACACACCGTGAGGCAAAGAAATCCATGACCTTTAAATATTTTTAAAAACTCGGCTGAAAATGGCTCGATTATTATGAAAGTTGGTGACAATTATGATAACAATATCCCTTCTCAAATAGTGAATTTCGCGCAACGAATTTTACGCCTTGCAGGTGGCGCTGCATACAACTGTAATTCCTCTGCTGCAAAATAGCGTTCTCTGAAGAAGAAGAAACGGCAATCAAATTTCTTCAACAAAACAAAAATTATGGTGCGAAACGACTTCTTAAAAGGAGTTTCCAAACAAAGGATGGACTTTAGGCGGACATATCTTTTGCAAAAGATAGACCAAGCCGGCACTGTTGAAAGTCGTAAAGGCACTGGCCGAACACGCGCTGTGCTCACCGATGACAACATCAAAGCTGTTAACGAGCTTGTGCAAAGTCAAGAAGGATGTCCGCAAACACATCTTTCCCAACGTCAAATTGCTCGTCAGATAGGCGCTTCTCAAAGATCCGTGGGCAGAATCATCAAAAAGGAAGTTACGTTAAAATGTTTAAGAAACATCGGGCGACAGAGTTGACTGAACGCAACAAAGAGTCACAGCTTTCCTGGTGCCAACATCTTTTGCGTCGCCTCCCAGAGCATAAAGTGAGTTTCATATTTTTCACGGATGAAAAACTTTTTACTGTCTCAGCCTACCAATAGTCAGAACAATCGGGTGTATGCACCGGTTGTCACAATAAAAAGAAACATATCTGCTAATCGGTTGCTGCGAGCGAAACCAACGTTCAGCAAATCATTAATGGTTTCTGTTGGTGTCTCATCACTCGGCCGCACTGGAATTCATTTTGTTCAACCTGGTATCAAGATAGATGGCGATTACTACCGCAACGAACTGTTGATGAAGTGCCTTCTTCCTGACATGAGGGAAATGTCAGAATTCTTCATCTTCCAGCATTCTTCATCTTAGCCTGGTCATCGTGCTAAGGATACAGTTGTGCTGCTCACCCAGGAGACACCTGAATTCATCGAACCGAATTTTTGGCCACCAAATAGTCCAGATCTTAACCCCAGTGGACTATGGGATTTGTGGCGTTTTGCAAGAGAATGTCTACCGAAAGAAAATTGGCAACGTGGATGAGCTAAGAGAGTGGATAAAGCAGGCATGGGATGAGCTAGAACAGCGCACAATTGACGCGTCAGTGAGAAAGTGGCCCACCTGACTTCGAGCAATTGTTGCAGCTGGCGGCGGACATTTTGAGCACAAACTGAAATAGGCAAAATGTAGGTAAACATTTTCTCACCATTTGTACCAAATTTCATAATAAGCGGGTCATTTTCGGCTGGGTTTTAAAAATATTTAAAGGTCATGGGTTTCTTAGCCTCACGGTGTATATATATGGGCTGCACCGAATAGTGGTTTTTACTGATCGGCCGAATGCGAATAGAGGCCTTTAACTATTCGGCCGAATACGAATAGTGAGTGAATGTTGGGCTTTAAAAGTTGTGTTCAATAGGTCTACTGACATTTTAAATAATTATACAGCATTACAAAAAATAGGGCAAATTATCTTGGAACTATTTAATGCTACTAACTAGCCATTAATCAGTTTTTTTTATTGCTGCATGAAACATGCATTGGCTTAAAAAAAAAACGAGCCTCAACATTCTCTGCCAAAAGACAACATATGATATCTGAAAATGTGTTGTCGGAGTGCTGAACAGAAATTTACTATTTGTTTTTGATGGCAGCATACTTTTCGACCGAATACAAATAGTTCATTGAATGCACTATTCGGCACCGAATCGAATGCGAATCAAATATTCGGTGCAGCCCTAATTATATATATATATACATATAATGCAGTAAAATAGACAACTATATATAATTAACTCTGGCAGATACTCAGACAAGTTGTTTGCTCATTTTACTTCCAGGAAAAATCCAAAGTTTGCTGTAGGTGTTGAGAAGAGCTTTTATGAGCTTGTACAGTCAGCTAAACAGGTGAGAAAATGTAATTGGCTTGCCTAAGTTGAAGTTACAACACACTGTGTGCATTCACCACTTTGTCAGTATTTGATGTATAAGTTGCGAATCTTGTTTCATTTAATTTACTAAATAATCTTGCTAGGAACATTTTCAGTTTGTGCACTTCAGGGTGGTTAGACCACTTGCTTCTTAAGCAAAGTTATCGGGCTCAGAACCTGTTAGCATCATGCTCCAGTCTAGTCCAGCTGTACATAGACACCTCACTCTGCTCTTAAATTAGGGGGGGTGGGGGTGGTTTACAGTGCATTGGAGGGGATAAGAAAGCATATTGCGATATGAGTGCAGAGGGAAAGGCATGCTGTGGTATGATTTGAGGGGCAAATGTATGTTGCATTAGGCATGCAGGGTTAAAAGTACTTAAAACATTGAAATGGACATTTTGAGTTTGCCATTTAGTAATAATTACTGTGTCTCTTTCATTGCCAGTCTGTCCAACCAAACAGAAGCCATGCCTTCCAGTCAATGAATCGCGAGCAGCGACGTTTTGTACATGAGCTGGCCGAGTTCTATGGCTGCCAGACACAAAGCTATGACTATGAGCCTGTGAAAAATGTTGTGGCCACAGCAGTCAAGTGAGTAAATACAATCAGAGCATTGAATCTGTGTCCTTGATGTAGACTAAAACTTGCCTTGGAGTGAGAGGAGAAATGAGTAACTCATATATGTCTTAAAGTGACAGACTTACTTTTTACGTGCAGCAAAGTGTTATGGGGAGCTGAAGTGTTTTGTTTTTGAGCCAAGTGAGTTTCATTGGCTTGTGTGAGCATATGTCATTGTAGAATTTCTGTAATACTGTCTATACATCTGTCTCTTGGACTTCTCTGTACCCTTAAACCTGATTGTAGCTTAAAACTGTTGTAGCCTCATGGTGGTAACTGATCTGGCTCTATTCTCATGAGATGGCCAGACCACTTTATTGCCTGCCTCTCTATGCGATTCACGCAGGATATAGTTCCTACTATTTTTCTGTCACCATTTCTTATTCTGTCTCTCCTGGTAACTTTAATGGCTTTTCTACAGCATTTCATCTTGCACAATGTGATTTTCCTATCTTGTGCTTTGGTCAGGGGCCGTGTTTGACATTGATAGTAAAGAGTGGTGAAGATAGTAAAGAAGTATTTATAAATGATTGTTAGTTTCCTTACTGATATTTGCATGTTACAGTTATTAAGTCACTCCACCAGTTATTTGACCGTCTTGTCTCAAATTCTCTGTCAAGTCTTCCATTTTCTGTGAAAAGTGTTTAATTGGTCATTGCTTTGCCAAGGACCCTCCTATGATGTCTCCTTATTACATAAAGATTGATAAACAAAAGACATTTTTATTTTTTGTTAGCTTTCATAGTTTTGTGCTTCTAAAATCTGTTTATAACTGATTACTTTATGTTTACAAATGTGTTTGTTCATAAGTAACATTGTCAGTAAAATATGAAACCAGGTGTGCTTTCATTTACCTCATTGTCAGTAAAATATGAAACCAGGTGTGCTTTCATTTACGAGGGACGGTAAAAAAGTAATGCCTCGTAATTTTTAATTTCATTCAATAGGCAAGAAAACAGATAAAATTCACATTGAAATGTATCTCCGAGTCTGAACTTCAAAAATTTATTTCTCAATGTAGTCTCCGTTATTTGTTACAGTTTTTGTCCATCTTCTCACAAGGGATGTATCCCCGCACGGTAAAAATTTGTGTCCTTTTTCCTAAACCACTGGCGTACGGCACATTTAACCTTTAGCACGCGGCCGGCGCATTATTGCGCCTGCAGCTTACTATGTTCCGTCCGCTGCAGGCGCATTATTGCGCCTTCGGACATCGTCAGTTTCTAGCATTTTTATTTGTGTATACGTGACATCACCCCCGGATGTTAAGATTTAATCGTGTTTGTGAGAGAGTTAGCTTCCGTTTCCGATCTTCATTTAGTGATGGGTGTATTCGCATTTATTTTCTATGAGTTTTTTAAATCGAAATCAATCGGCATTGAACACGCGGCCATTTTCGCTCAAATTTTAATGGATTCTGGCTCCGATGCGATGACGAGGAGATTTTTGTCTTTAATAGCGCTGATATCAGTTCTCAGAATATGGGTGATGGCAGAGATAGAAACGATAGATGAATGTCATTGCTAGTATGTCTAATTTTAGGGGTTAGGTTTAGGTTTATGGGAAAGGTTTAGGGATACGGCCGAATGTCACTGCTGACGAGGGCATTTGTTGCTTTGCTACTGATGATGGGTGTAACGAAAAGATCGTCATTTGATTTGTATTGGACAAATGACTTTCACTGAGATGCAAGGGATAAGGACTCTTCGTTTGTTAGTTTTTTTTTTTTTTTTTAAAACAATTTTTAAATTTTTTAATCGTTTTTTTTTCATCTTTCCATTCCTTTCTTCCTATCACATCTAACATGTACACAAACAAATTTTATATCATCAGATTCATCATTCATTTATTTATATAAATTCCAAAAATGATAGCAATTGACCAAGAAACACAGAAACTATAGACATTATAAGTCACCCACTATAAAAACGGGGCGTTGTGAAAAAGAATGCAGTGGCAGGGCCATCATTCCGGGTTTTAATGCAGCGTGCTAAAGGTTAAGGGTCTCGGTGTCCTCAAAGTGATGTCCGCGAAGATCTTCTTTCAGTGCAGGAGGTTGATGGCTATGGTTTTCCTTGTTTCTTTATGTCTGTCTGTCAACATTCTGGGTACCCACCGTGCACAAACCTTTGAATAACCCAGGTCTTTAATGATGTTCTGGACACTGCCTTTACTAATGGACAACATAGAAGAAAGTTCATCCAGTGTTACTCGACGGTCACCACGAATGATGCCATCAACTAGATGAATGTTGTGTGGAGTCACTGCGGTAGACAGACGGCCAGAACGCTTTGCGTCAGCCATTGAGGATTGACCTACTTCAGCTTCGTCACAACGATGTCTGACAGTGCTAACATCCACTGTTGAATCTCCATAAACATTCTTCAAACGTTCGTGGATGCGAATTGTTGTCTGGCCTTCAGCATTGAGGAATTCTATGACAAAACGTTGTTTTAACCGAACGTCTTTGGCAGCCATTTTTAAACTGTTACAGTTTTGCCACATGTTACTGAAACAGGTTGGTAATGCTATACAGTGCAGAAGAGTGTTTGAGGAATCCTGCTAAATTTACAAATTGCACACGGATGCAGTATTTACATACATAAAAAATAGGAGGCATTACTTTTTGACCATCCCTCGTACCTGATCATTTTAAGTGTATTTGAATTTCACTTATCTGTACAAAATGTTTCTAGAAGATAACACAGCGAAAGAGAGTAAGAAAGGATGAGAAGGAGAAAGAGAGTAAGAAAGGATGAGATGGAGAAAGAGAGGATATTTTGAGAGAATAAGAAATGAATGAGATTAGGAATAACTGAGTGTACTAACAGTGTTACTCATGTGTACGTACGTGTGTCAGTAAGTCTACCTTGCAATTAAAAAAAGATGAGATTAACCACTCATTAAAGTTGCAAATGTGTTGCATGCTTAGAAAGACAAAGATTGAGTGATTGGAGATTAACCACCGATTAAAGTTGCATATGTGTTGCATGGTTAGAAAGACAAAGATTGAGTGATTGGAGATTAACCACTGGTTAAAGTTGCATATGTTTTGCATGCTTAGAAAGACAAAGATCGAGTCATTGTTCAGTTTTGAGGGTAATACTCCTTAAGGCTAATTGCTTCTTCATGTCATTAATGGAAATAGTTGATTTGTCTCAGTCATACGGGAATAATATATGTTCGTTGTATTCCTCACAGAGACAAGTGCTGGCTCCCTAACATTACCTTATCCCAGCATGCTTTCAAAGACCAGCAGCCGAAAGTGCCTCCTCCAATTTCCTCTTTTAAGACTCAGGGTGTTACGTAAGTACAACATTTGTAAAAAAAACTGCTTTAGGAAAGCAAGAAGTTGTGTAAGCTGAAGGTGTAAGATAACTGTTTAGTTCTTGGAACAAGTTGGAAATGTGAAATGTTTAGTACTTGGAACAAGTTATACATGTTGGAGATTTGAGATGTTAGCACTTGGAACAAGTTGGAGATTTGAGATGTTTAATACTTGGAAAAAGTTGGAGATTTGAGATGTTTAATACTTGGAACAAGTTGGAGATTTGAGATGTTTAATACTTGCAACAAGTTGGACATTTGAGATGTTTAATACTTGGAACAAGTTGGGGATGTGAGATATTTAATACTTGTAACAAGTAGGAGATTTGAGATGTTTAATACTTGGAACAAGTTACAGAAGTTGGAGATTTGAGATTAATACTTGAAACAAGTAACAGAAGTTGAAGATTTGAGATTAATACTTGAAACAAGTAACAGAAGTTGGAGATTTGAGATTAATACTTGAAACAAGTTACAGAAGTTGGAGATTTGAGATGTTTAATACTTGGAATAAGTTGCAGAAGTTGGAGATTTGAGATTAATACTTGAAACAAGTAACAGAAGTTGGAGATTTGAGATGTTTAATACTTGGAATAAGTTGCAGAAGTTGGAGATTTGAGATTAATACTTGAAACAAGTTACAGAAGTTGGAGATTTGAGATGTTTAATACTTGGAATAAGTTACAGAAGTTGGAGATTTGAGATTAATACTTGAAACAAGTTACAGAAGTTGGAGATTTGAGATTAATACTTGAAACAAGTAACAGAAGTTGGAGATTTGAGATTAATACTTGAAACAAGTAACAGAAGTTGGAGATTTGAGATGTTTAATACTTGAAACAAGTAACAGAAGTTGGAGATTTGAGATGTTTAATACTTGGAATAAGTTGCAGAAGTTGGAGATTTGAGATTAATACTTGAAACAAGTAACAGAAGTTGGAGATTTGAGATTAATACTTGAAACAAGTAACAGAAGTTGGAGATTTGAGATGTTTAATACTTGAAACAAGTAACAGAAGTTGGAGATTTGAGATGTTTAATACTTGAAACAAGTAACAGAAGTTGGAGATTTGAGATGTTTAATACTTGGAATAAGTTGCAGAAGTTGGAGATTTGAGATTAATACTTGAAACAAGTTACAGAAGTTGGAGATTTGAGATTAATACTTGAAACAAGTAACAGAAGTTGGAGATTTGAGATTAATACTTGAAACAAGTAACAGAAGTTGGAGATTTGAGATGTTTAATACTTGAAACAAGTAACAGAAGTTGGAGATTTGAGATGTTTAATACTTGGAATAAGTTGCAGAAGTTGGAGATTTGAGATTAATACTTGAAACAAGTTACAGAAGTTGGAGATTTGAGATTAATACTTGAAACAAGTAACAGAAGTTGGAGATTTGAGATTAATACTTGAAACAAGTAACAGAAGTTGGAGATTTGAGATGTTTAATACTTGAAACAAGTAACAGAAGTTGGAGATTTGAGATGTTTAATACTTGAAACAAGTAACAGAAGTTGGAGATTTGAGATGTTTAATACTTGGAATAAGTTGCAGAAGTTGGAGATTTGAGATTAATACTTGAAACAAGTTACAGAAGTTGGAGATTTGAGATTAATACTTGAAACAAGTAACAGAAGTTGGAGATTTGAGATGTTTAATACTTGAAACAAGTAACAGAAGTTGGAGATTTGAGATGTTTAATACTTGGAATAAGTTGCAGAAGTTGGAGATTTGAGATTAATACTTGAAACAAGTAACAGAAGTTGGAGATTTGAGATGTTTAATACTTGAAACAAGTAACAGAAGTTGGAGATTTGAGATGATTAATACTTGGAATAAGTTGCAGAAGTTTTAGATTTGAGATGTTTAATACTTGGAATAAGTTGCAGAAGTTGGAGATTTGAGATTAATACTTGAAACAAGTTACAGAAGTTGGAGATTTGAGATTAATACTTGAAACAAGTAACAGAAGTTGGAGATTTGAGATGTTTAATACTTGGAATAAGTTGCAGAAGTTTTAGATTTGAGATGTCTAATACTTGGAATAAGTTGCAGAAGTTGGAGATTTGAGATGTTTAATACTTGGAACAAGTTGGAGATTTGAGATGTTTAATACTTGGAACAAGTTACAGAAGTTGGAGATTTGAGATGTTTAGTATTTGGAACAAGTTACAGAAGTTGGAGGGGAATGCATGAAACAGAGGGTGGATAAATGGTATCAATGAAATCCTGAAGAAACATAATCGAAGCTGGCCAAAGCAAAACACATCATATAGGAACTGATATTGCTCATCCCCATGATGTTTCATGGTGTATGTGGGAAAGCAACTTATTTTTAAAAAACTGTGTAAGTAAAACTGTTTAGAATATGTTTATATCATCAGGCTGAAGTGCCTTTTCTTTCCCCAAAGTGCATTAAATAGACGGAAACTAATTTAGCTCCACTACCTCTGGTCCACAGGAAGACTGCACAGAAACTGTCATGTGACTCAAAGTGGTGGTTTCTATAGCAATTAGTTTTATATAATGAAGTTGCCAGCCTGTCATTAGTCTCCCCTTACAACAGGCCTTTTTTGTCTCTTGAGAGACCCTCAGGATCTACACGGAGCCAGTGCAGATTCATCATCTCAACCCGTAACCCGTCATGGGTCGTAGGGGTGCCATGGTGGAAGCATCAGCAGGCAGGGTCCTCCACTGCTCTCTATCCTCAGCAATGCGTACAAGTGTGGAAAAACCGTGAGCTGCCCATTCTTTGATGTTATCAGCCCAGGATTTTCTTTGCCTTCCTCTTCTCCGTTTACCTTCGACTTTCCCTGGAGGATCGTTTTCGAAAGGGAGTCATGACGAGTTACATGCCCAAACCAGGCAAGCTTTCGACGTTTCACTACTGACAAAAGTGGTTCTTGGTGGCCTGCTTAGGTGTTTATCTTCTCTCTAACATAGACATGTGTTTTGTGCTCTTTATAGCAAATGCGCAGAATTCTTCTATAACATTTATGTTCGAAAGCCTGAATCCTTCGCTCCATATCTGCAGTGAGTGTCCAGCCCTCACACCCATACAAGAGAATAGATAATACGAGTGATTTGTATAATTTGATCTTCACAGGAAAACTGATGTTACTTTTCCAGATCACATTCAGCCTTGTCATGGCAGCTGAGGCCATCTCAAGTCTTGTCTTGATTTCTTTACTCAGGGTTCGTAGCGACCTGGAAAAACCTTGAAAAACCTGGAAAACGAAAAAAAAAATTCCAGGCCTTGAAAAGCCTGGAAAAATGGCTATAAGCCTTGAATTTTCCGCATCGGACCTTGAAAAATAATACGAAATCGAAAGTTCGTTACTTTGTGTCCATTTTTTT
Source organism: Oreohelix idahoensis (assembly GCA_024509875.1). Lineage (NCBI taxonomy): Eukaryota > Metazoa > Mollusca > Gastropoda > Stylommatophora > Oreohelicidae > Oreohelix > Oreohelix idahoensis. The sequence goes on along the minus strand of JAMPIV010019394.1, from coordinate 143,152 downwards.
GGTTATTGATGGTATTTTTCGCAACAACAGTCGAGACGAGTCTAAAAATAAATCAGCGTTTACGCCATTAACGCAAAGCGCCGAAAACGAAACCGCCGAAAACTTCTGGAAATGCGCAAAGGGAAGTAAAAATTGTAAAGTTACCGTACAATTTTTACTTCCCTTTGCGCAAAGTTACCGTAAAATTTTTACTTCCCTTTGCGCATTAAATCCATTTCCAGAAGTTTTCGGCGCTTTGCGTTAACGACGTAAACGCAGATTTATTTTTAGCACTCGTCGTAAGTAATAAATTCGTTTATCTCATTTATAAAACCTATTTAAATAAGTCCAGTTTATAGATAGACCTACTGTACTTGCGTCTGTATTTACAGTTTAATTTTTAACCATGGCAAAAATTAGCCTATAAGCAAGCGTTTGAACGAAATTTCTTTTTTACCTCTGCATACGGGAATATATTTGACACAGTTTATGATGGTCAGGAATAGAAATTGATGGCGATTCCATATCCTATAGCCTACCCTGTTATCAGATCATGTCCCACTGTTCATTTCACCACATTTTTTGGAAATAAATATATTTTGAATGCTTTTTTTATTATATTTATGATGAAAAGGCTTATCCCGTTCTACCTTACAGATGTGACATTATTTGTGACCAAGGAAAAAAACTCTTGAGAGCTGAGGTTATTTGGACTTTTTTTTTTTTCAGTGAAAAGTCACCATAGTTTTAATTCAAATTTCATATGCAACAAGGGACATACTCACTTCTGTGATAGTTTTGATTCAGCCTTCAGCTTTTTTTCAAGACCTGAAATTAAGATTGTTGCATTTTGAACAGTAGCGGAAAAGAGGAAGCATTTTCCTGTAGCACTGAAGAAAAAAAACAACTCAAATTGAAAAAAGACAAATCATCCTGTGTTTTGTGCGACAGAAGATAAGGCATGCCGACAGTCACCTGGCATGATACGAAAAGATTTAACCTTATGTCCACTGTTCACATCCAATGATAATATAAACAAGACAGTTAGAAAGACAAATTCTTTAGGGCAGAACAATTCAGAAGCCAGTGATTGCAGAAAAATACAGCAAAAGTATGGGAGGTGTGGAAACTTCAGCCAACTAGGTGCAAGCTACCCCTACCCACACAGATCCTATTTTTATATTATTTCTTAGTTGAAACTGCCCTGGTCAATGGGCACATAACCTACAACACTGCCAACTCTACAAAAAAAGATCAAAGCGAAGATCAGGATGTCAGTATGACTCTTATTGAACCTGCTAGGAGCTGCGCTAGCGTAGTGGTTACCACACCGCTCTGGCGACCGGGTGATCCAGGATCAAACCCGGGCGACGGCATTTGAGGATTTTTCGTCGACCGGGATTTGGACTGGATTAACTCGAGACCTGGCGAGAAAATTTGAAGAGCGTCGTCGACGAGGGGTGGGCGGCTCCTGAGCCGCCCCGGCTCTAATGGGTACCTCCGAAATCGGCGAGTATCTGCCTGAATGGCGAGGGACACCTGTCTCTGTACAAGAAAAAAGGGATACTCACGTAAAATCAATGTCAGGTTAGACATTAATAATAACCTGAGATTTCGCCTCGAGTATTAGCAGGCGTACCAAAAAAAAAAAATTGAACCTGCTATTCTTCGACGCAATGTGACACCTTCAAAACAACATGACTTACTGAGCACCACTTCATTGATAAATATGAAAGGGCAAGGTACAAACCAGACTGTAAAGTGTGTAAGGCTGCAGGGAACAGAAGCCAGACTTGCATGTACTGCCCAGATTGCAATGTACCTCTATGCAACAAGTTATACCACACAGTCAAGGATTATCAACGTGGATGGTTGACAAAGACTCTTGCAGAGGCCTACAGCTACAACTTCAACCCCACTTAATGAAAAAAGCAGCTCAGACTCCAACTAGAGGTAGTTAACTACTCAAACATTTACAAACGCTCATTGTCAGATGCCGCAGATGCAGAATACATTCAAAAAAGACAAACACGAAAAATCAGGTTTTTTTTTGCATTTTATTCACAATTTTTGTTAGCCTTTTATGTTGATATAGCCCAATGGGCTGATCACCCGTTGGCTTGTCACACCGATTACGGAAACAACGGCAGATGGATCTATTTGTTGTTGCCCTTTTAAAGACGCCGTTAGGCGTGATGGGAAACTGCAACAGAGAAAATCAATCTGCTGTTGCCCTTAAGACGCCACAAGGCGTGATGGCCTCTGACTGCTTGGTCGGTCTTTGGCTAAGGACGGAAGAAGAAGAGAATGTTGATATACGTGGTTAATCGTTAAATCAATATGTCAATCAAGCTTATTTTATTCATTACCATCCATGTCACTAACATTTTATTGCGCTGATGTTGAACAAATTCACTAAAAACTTGGAAAAGATGTCTGTTTTTCAATCTTTTATGAATTTAAAAAAAAAAAAGTTCTTTTTAAAGAAATCTGCAAACACCCTTGGTAATGGGAGACGGTAATGCTCCAGATTGCTGATCAGCAAAGTGAGAAAATTAGATGAGGAAAATATTAGAGTTTCCCATCCTTGAAAATCACGTGCTGGACCTGGAAAAACCTGGAAAAAGCCTGGAAAATGCTTGAAGAAATTTGCTATGAACCCTGTTTACTTGATCTTCCATCACTACATATAGTGGACCCGAGATATTTAAAGGTGTTAACTTCTTCTAACGTTTGCCCATTTAACATAATGTTGGTCGGAACATGTTTCTTATGGCTATTCACCAATATCTTGCTTTTTTCTATATTAATTTCCATCCCATACGTTCTTGTTACTTTCTCCAGTCTAGAGGTAAGGTCTTGAAGTTCTGATTCTGTTCCAGCTATCAGATCGATATCATCAGCAAAACGTAGATTGCAAAGAGGTCGGCCTCCAATCGATATGGTTGTTTTATAATCGTAGAGAGCCTCCTGCATAATATGTTCTAGATATATATTAAAGAGCACTGGAGACAGGATACATCCCTGGCGAACTCCTAGTTGTTTTGAAAAATTCTCCAATGTCATTGCTTGCAAAAACAGCACTGCTTGCGTCCTTGTATAGTGCTTCAATGATATCTATGATGTTGGTATCAAAATTAAATTTTCTCATTATTTGCCATAAGCCTTCATGCCAGACTCGATCGAAGGCTTTTGTGAAATCGATGAAGTTATGGTATAAATCGTGTTGATGCTGGAGATGTTTTTCGATCAGTAATCTAATATTGAAGATTTGTTCTGATGTACTTCTTTTTGGTCTAAAGCCAGCCTGTTCCTCGGACAAGATTTCCGATAGATGCCCCCAGGATTCACCGAAAGGGGGGGAGGATGATGAATCCACAGGCGCCTCAATGGAATCGACCAGACCCGTTACACGGACTTCGAGCTCTGAACAACGGCTGGAATTTCCATGTGCCTGTGGTAGGGAATTCTCTACTCAAAAAGGAATGAAAATCCACAGAACGAAAAAGGGGTGTGGGAGGTCATCAGGGGGAGATCAACAGCGCTCTGTCTCGACGGATAAGACGTTAGAAGAACGCAGCCAGGAGTCAATCCACAGTGCTGAGTACATTCAAGTTGATCTGCCAGATGATGATCTCACACACTTCTTGGACGGGAAGAGAGATGCAATAAAGTTTCCACCTGCCAGTGCAAAAGGGCTTTGGGAACAGCTGGACGAAGCCTTGGCAAAAGAGTTGGATAACAGCCTGAAGCAGCTAACTTTGGAGAAGCTGGAAATCTTCGGCGACATAATATATCTGCACTGTCGCAAAGTTTTCGGAGTGAGGGAGGCAAGGGAAAGTAACCCACCACGGAAAAGTAGAAGACAAATTAAAATAGATGAAATCAGGAAACAGAAGAAGCATGCCCGAAAACTGTTCAAGAACGCAGTTGCCACAGAGAAGGAAGGGTTACGGCAAGTTTGGGAGCACCTGAAAGGCCAACATAATGCCCTTTGTAGAGCGGAAAGGTTGTGCAGGAAGAGAAGGAAGACTCGAAGGGATAGGGAAAGATTCTTTAGGGAGCCCTTCAAGTTTGCCAAAGAACTGTTTGAGCAGCCACGGTCGGGTACGCTAAACATCAGGAAAGAAGACCTGGAAGAACACCTCAGAATGACATATTCAGATGGTCGCAAAAATGAGCCGCTCAGCAGCATGGCAGGCCTTAAATGGCCGGGTAAGCCAGGAGCTGAGTTTAACACCAAGCCCCCAACGGTGCAAGAGGTAGAAAGCATTGTCCAGAAAGCTCGGTGCAAGTCAGCTCCAGGTCCTAATGGTGTTCCATATGTGGTGTATAAAAGATGCCCTGAGGTTCTCAAACGACTGCTCCGTTTACTGAAGAATGCGTGGAAAACCCAACTCGTAAGCAAGGAATGGAGAAAGGCAAACGGAGTCTACATCCCGAAGGAACAAAATTCCACAGACATCAGTCAGTTCAGGCCAATCTCACTACTCAACGTGGAAGGGAAGATATTCTTCTCAGTAATGGCGAAAAGACTCACTACATACCTCCTGGCAAATGGGTACATTGACACTACCATTCAGAAAGGAGATATCCCAGGTACACCAGGATGTCTAGAGCATGCCACAATGATCTGGGAAGCAATCCAAAAGGCAAAGTCTGACAGAACAAACCTCCATGTAATCTGGTTGGATCTAGCGAATGCTTATGGATCCGTTCCACACCAGATGTTGTGGCAGGCCCTAGAAATGTATCATGTTCCACAAGAGATTGCAGCAATGCTGAAGCTGTATTTCGCAGGGTTTTCTGTCAGATTTTCAACCAGAGAGTACACAACAAAGTGGATTGGCCTTGAAGTTGGAATTGCGATGGGATGTACCATCTCTCCGATACTATTCGTCATGGCTATGCAGGTAATCCTCAATGCGGCTGAAGGAATGGCTATAGGTCCAAAGCTCGGTGGAATGTGTCACATGCCACCGCTCAAAGCATTCATGGATGACACAACAATTCTGACATCAGATGAACATCAGGCCCGGAGGATGTTAGCACGCCTGGATGAACTAGTCAGCTGGTGCAGAATGAGCTTCAAACCCAAGAAGTCGAGAAGCCTATCAGTCAGGAAAGCGAAGATAGCAGAGGTCATATTCACGGTTTCCAGCCAAAGAATCCCTACTGTCATTGAGGAACCTGTTAAAAGTCTTGGCAGGGTGTACGATGCCTCTTTAAAAGACTCGAAGGCAGTGCAACAGACAATAGAAATGGCAGACAGAGGACTACAGATCATAGACCAAAGCAGACTCCTGGGAAAGTTCAAACTGTGGTGCCTCCAGTTCATGTTGATACCGAAGTTGCTGTGGCCACTGCTTATATATGAAGTAAGCACAAGTACAGTGGAAGCTATAGAGCAGAAGGTCAACAAGTTCATGAGAAAATGGCTAGGGGCACCACCAGGTCTGTCAGATGTAGCACTGTACTGCAAAAAGTCAAAACTTCTGCTTCCCTTCAAGTCAGTTGTTGAAGAGTACAAAGTTGGAAAAGCAAGGCTTGCAATGATGCTACGCGAGTCAGCTGATGACGTGGTTAAGTCCATTCAGCCCACACTGAAAACGGGAAGGAAGTGGAGAGTGGAAGAAGCTGTTGATGCTGCTGAAGAGTCACTCAAACTGAGAGAGGTAATCGGATACACACAAACGAATAGACGGGGATTTGGGCATGGTGACATCCGCTGGTGGTCCAAGGCATCAAGCAGGGAACGCAGAGACATGGTAGTTCAGGAGATACGAGGAGCTGAGAATGATAAGAGGTTGCTAAAAGCAGTGCAGCAGGTCCAACAAGGCCAATGGACTACATGGGAAGGAGCCCTGCAGAGATCCTTGACATGGAATGATATATGGCATATGGCACCTCTTAGGCTCAGCTTCGTGGTTAGATCAATGTATGACCTGCTGCCGTCGGCCACCAACCTTGTGAAATGGGGAAAGTCGGATGATGAGCAGTGCCCCCTGTGCCAGGGGAGGCAGACACTTGAACACGTGCTCTCAGCGTGTAAGGTGGCATTAGGGCAAGGACGATACACTTGGCGCCATAACAAAGTGCTAAATGAGCTTGCTGCGACAATAGATCAGGCAAGAATGAAAGCGAATAGCAAAGTCCGGCCAGACACCACAAACACATACTTTCTGAGGGCAGGAAAGTCAGCACACCCCAAACCGAGTAAACCTGGTAGCAGTTTACCATCTCTTCTTGACTGTGCAAACGACTGGGAGATGGCGGTAGACCTACCTGGACGGGGGGCATATCCAGAGAGTATCAGAAAATCGCGGAGACGGCCGGATATAGTGCTTCATTCTTCAGCAACGCTTCAGGTCATACTGATTGAACTGACCGTGCCATTTGAATCCAGATTAGACGAGCAACATTCATTCAAAGCGGCCAAGTATAGCGATCTAGCCGCGGATCTGAGACACGATGGATTCAGTGCAAGGGTCATGGCGGTTGAAGTGGGCGCAAGAGGGCTTGTGGCTGCATCAATGTATGATTTATTGAAACTGTTGGGGTTGAAGGGACAGTCTAGAACAAGGGCACTGAAGAGGCTTAGCGAAACTGCCGAAAAGGCATCAGGCTGGCTGTGGAACAACCGCAGTGGGCAATGGAGATCGTGACGGTAAACGCTGCGGTACAGAAAACACCAAAATTTTTCTAAGTCCACAGCGCTGAGTTTATATGGTGTACTAGTGAAGAGGCTGCGACTCTGGGGAAACAGGCGATGTATACTATAGGGAGTGTGTCAGGTACAGAATTTCAGTGGCGTGCGGCACGCAGTGGCTAAGGTTCGTCGGCTGCGCGCTCGTGTCTCAGTGTGTGTCCTTAGTTGTGAAGGGCGACGGAACGAACGGAATAATTTGTCTTTTCTTTGTTACTTTCACAACTGCCCCCACGGCTGGCGTTGTGGATTAAAAGTTGCTACCGTAAGTGAAATGGGTTCATTTTCGATACAAGACAACAGGAAGCTGAGACGCTTGGGAGTCATGACCCAAGTGGGCCCGCCCCCCTTAGAGTGTAAAGGAGTAATCGGGCCGAAACACTTGTCAGATAGGGGGACTTCTTCTGATGATCAGATTGCTTCCTGTTGTATCGCTCTGTAAAGAGTTTCCTATCATCATCTGTTTTATTCTGTTCAAAAGTATCTTTAACATCACCTTACTTGAATGACTAATAAGGCTAATGGTTCTGTAGTTCTTGCACATTTTTAGATTTCCTTTCTTTGGAAGCGGTATTATTAATGACTGCGTCCACTCTTTTGGCCATTTTTTTGTACTCCATATCTTCTGGCAAATTGTTGTCATGATTTTTACTATATCTGGTCCTCCATATTTCAAGAGCTCTGCTGGGATATTATCCACACCCGGTGACTTCCCTGCTTTCATCGAACATATAGCCTCTTCCACTTCTTCCCGTAATATTGCTGCATTTCCGAGTTCCCTGTTTTCGCACTTAATGTTGTTTAATATGCTACAGTCAGTGTCGAGTTTACAGTTATATAATTCTTTACAATATTCTGTCCACCTTCTCATTACAGCTGTCTTTTCATTGAGCAGAGCCCCATTGCTATCTTCTATGACAGTTACCCTGGGCTGTTGGGGTTTTGATAGTCTTCTTAATGTGTCAAAAGCTGCCTTGCTGTTACCTTTTATTAGCCCCGTATTAATGGACTCACATTGATCAGCTACCCATTTTTCTTTGGCCTGTTTCATTTTCTTTCTAATATTTTTATTCACCATACTGTATTGCCATGCTGCTTCAGGAACCTCTTTCTTAACCTTTTTCATTTCTCGTCGTGTATCACATAACTTCAGAATGTCATCTGTAACCCATGGTTTGTTTATTTTCTTTCTTTTACCAAGTATTTCTGTTGCTGATTCAATGAGCACATCTTTCATGTTCTCTGTGATTGAGTTGATATCATCCTCCAAAAAGTTGAGAGCTGCGAATTTTCCTCCAACAGTTGCCTCAAAGATTCCCGCAATTTCTGGATCTTTCAGTTTGTCTAAATTGAATCTTAACTGAGAACATCTGTTTTGATTATAGTTCTTTTTGAGTTTAAGCTTGAGCGTCATCAATACCATGTCGTGATCACTACCAATGTCGGTGCCAGGAAAAGTCCTAGTCTTGGCTTTATTAATACTGGACTTGAATCTTTTGGATGCAGATTACCATGTGGTTATTTAGTGATCTTAGCAAGCTCGTAGATGTTATGTCTAACTGGAAATTTTATTTGAAATTTGGTTTCATGTGCCAGGTTTACTGTCTTGGAGAAGAAGAAGACAACAAGTAAGGACACACCTAGCAGTTCCAGAGCATGGGAGGTAGAGGGGGCAACAGCAGCATCCAGTAAACAAGAACCAGTTGTTGACTACTTTGATTTTACCTCAATGTAAAAGCCCATTTTACAACCGATTGCTCTCAAGAACTAGCATTTAGCCAGTTCTTGATGTGAAAGAACAAGAATCCTTGAGTTGATTTGTCTGCAGTCCAGTTGATGAAACTTGTACTTCTTTGTTGTTGTTTAACTAGGACTGCTGAGAGTGTTGCTCTTTCACAGCCAATGCCACATTGAAGAATTTTCATGTGTTCTGTAGCTGTCGAGTGGTGCTGTATAGTGTTTGTGATTGTTGGGGAGCCCAGCTTTCTTCATTTTGTAGAGACGTCTGGGCAGGTCAGCAGCACATGCTGAACTGTCTCATATGGATATGTACAGTTGTGGCAATTAGGCTCATGTGTGGGGTTTAATTTGTTGAAGTGAATTTTGTACTTTATTATGGTCTGTAAGTGTTGATAATGGACTACACAGGTTTCAGATAAAGTAACTTGAACAGTCCATTTGTGAAGACAGACTTTATGCTTGAACTTCAGAATTAATATAATTTGAGATGCAGATCTTCAGCTTCCTTGCTTGAGTAATTGTTTTTTTTTTTTTTTGCATTTTGATCCCCATTGTCTTAGCATTGCATCTTTTTGTGTGGTGGTGTTATTGTTTTCTATTCCTGTTTTTCTCATTTGCTTTAGTTTATTCTGTTGTTGAGGTCATTATAGTTTTCTTGTTTTTGTTCAGTGCTGTGGAATGTCTTGTTGTTTTGTTTATTCTCTTGTGTTTACTGTCATAATTGTTTCCTTGTTTGCTTTTCCACATTTGTTGTTCATTTTTTAGTTAGTAAATTTTTTTCAGGTCTCTGTGGTACCATTTCTTTTGAGTAGCATTCATGTAGGTATTCATTTCTTTTCACTGTGCAGTGTTGTCCATTTATATAGGATACTGTGCCAAGACATAACACATTCTTGCTGAGGCTGAACAATGTAGGTCACTAACTAGTAACTGGGTCTTGTTTTAAAAAGTTCTGTTTTATACAGTGGTCTCAATAAAGTTCTTTTTTCAGGCTTACAAACAGGAAATGTTTACCCAGGCTAACCCAAGTCCAACTTTGAGATGACTAATTTCATTATGACTTGTGTGCCCCGGCCACCACTAATGAGTTTAAGGATATTTATCTTCTTGTTCCTCCTGCCCCCTTAGCTTGTTGAGCTTATACCCATCACTGTAGCTGGCCCTCTTACAGAAACAGGAAACAGAGCTGGAGCACTACATATGCTCGTACTGTGGTGGTTTCTTTAACAGTTTAGCAGGTTGCCAGCTCCATACACAACCCTGCTTTTTGTGCATTCACAACCCTACTTTTGTGATGGTATAGGGTGCAGTGATCGTTCTAGTCTTTGCTGCCTAGATTTGAGCTCAAGAATTCACACTGGGCAGAAGTTTGTGGTATTGTTTGTTCATTATCTTTCAGTTGCCCCAAGAAGCATAGACCTTCAGCAAATGTCTGCCGATTTCTCCTGTCCCATGCCATCAGCTCCAGGTCTTCCCCATCTCTTTCATTTCCGTCTGCAGTTCTCTTCTGTATGTATTTTTCAGTAACCCTCTACCTCTCTTACCCTGGGGTTTCAAGAAGGAGGACTGCCTTGTAGCGCTGAAAGCAGATTTCCTCAATGTGTTTCCTAACCATTGCCAGCATCTTCTTCTTCTCATCTCTTATTCCACTGGGACTTGTCTAGTTCTTGTCATCAGTTCCACATTGTCATACAATTTCAATACTTTTGTTCTGTGAAGAAAGTTTGCAACTTTGTTGTTGTTTATATTGTTCTCCATGTTTCAGGGCCATACAGTAGGACCTGACTTGACATTTGAGTTAAAGATTCTAATTTTTTAATATTATTTAAATGTTTGTTGTTTTGAGCTGGGGTTGTCAAAATGGCGTTGATTCACTGCTTCATTATGCAGAATAAATGTGAAGTAAGCAGATACCAGTTACTTTAGATATGTATGATATGTTTTATCAGAGCATTTTTGTTACTACTCACAAAGTGTTAACAGCATTTTTATAACTGGAAATTTGAAATTCCTTCAGCATCAGTGAAAAAAAAAAACATAAACTAGTTTTTGCGTACTTTCCCATGTAACTTGCTGCATTTTAAAGATTTTAAAAGAAAATTTTTCACTTTTTTCCACCCAGTTTCCTGAAATTTCATGCTGCGTTTCTGTTTATTTATTGACAGTAATCTACTTGTTGTCATAATCAGGGATCACCCCCCCCCCATGTGTCTGTTCTTGGTCTGTGACTGACATTATGCGTCTCACTTCTTTGCTAGCAATGTCCCCTACATATATTGTTTTGTGTATGTGTTTGAATGTGTGAGTGTCCTTGGCTGGGGCATACTCTTTGGGATCTTAACCTTAATTAATGACATTCTCTGATCTTTAGTGACTGCTTTAGCTATGTTCTTGGCTAGCTACAACATACTCTTTAGCTATGTTCTTGGCTAGCTACAACATACTCTTTAGCTATGTTCTTGGCTAGCTACAACATACTCTTTAGCTATGTTCTTGGCTAGCTACAACATACTCTTTAGCTATGTTCTTGGCTAGCTACAACATACTCTTTAGCTATGTTCTTGGCTAGTTGCATACTCTTTTCTGCATCTTATCTTAAATAGTAACCTCCATTTCTTTGGTGATGGTATCATTTGTGTGTGTTTATTGATAAGCGACAACATGCATGTCCACCTGTGGTACCATCTTCTGTTCCTGTTTTCACCAGATATCATTATTCTTATATTTTATCTAAGCTTGCAACATCTGTTGTCTGTTCTTGACCTTCCCCCACCCAATCCCAGGGTCAGTATGAGACATGTTGGTTGGTGACATTTTCCATATATCCAGTCAGTGTGAGAGTTTATGTTGCTGTATTGCAAAAATAAATTAAGTAGTTTACCTCACATTATGTATTTGTATGATAACAGCTGTTAAAATATGTGATGATAAATGTGATTACCAAGGTATATGATTTGAGCAGATCACAGAGTACCACCAGCAGCATATTAAACATATATGTAATTAAACGTGGAGAAGTTGTTGAACATTGGGGTTAATGAAAAAAAAAGATAATGTATCTTACTAAGATAAAGAAATTGTCTGTGTTTCAACCATAAGGCCTTCGTCAATGGACGAGTGAAAGAAACAGAAGAGGAGAAAAAAGAACTAAACAGAAATGGTATGTCATAAATGGAAAATGATTATTGCTGTCTTAAATTCCAGATTGAACACTGTGATTACTCTAATAATCTGGAAAAATTGAGAGCTTGTGAAGGTAAATGAGAACTAGACTGACATTTTGTTAAAGGAACTACTTGTGGAAAAAGGTGGGCTGTGAAGAAACAAAACAGTACATCAAAATAAATAATTAAAAAGTGGAATCAAATAAGTATATCTTGTACAGACCAGATAGCCACACTGTGCATGGCAGTAAAGCAGAGTCTGGAACTGAACAGAAACTTGTGAGACATTATGGAGTCCCCTCTAAGTTCATTAAACTAATAAAGAATTAATGAAATGTTAAATTCTTCATAAATACAACTTGGCTTTGAAATAAGAACTGGAATACGGCAAGAACATCTTTTGCCATCATTTCTTTTTTTTTACTGGTTATAGTTGAGATAATGGAAACAATGACTAACCAACGGAAATGGAATACAGTGGACTCTGAAAAAACTTGCTCATGACCTGGCTTGTCTGTCCCAGGACTGTAACTAGAATGTAAGACAGAATGAGAATGCTTGATGAGAGGTCCCAGTAGATGGGTTTGAAAATACACAGTGAATAGATAAAGACTGCGAGAATAAATGCAGCAAATGCCAATTGGAGAAACAAGATGTGAACTTGTACAACATAGAGGAATGGACAATGATATACAAAAGGCAAAAACAACTTTCATTGCACTGGGAAATACAGTAGGCCCATGAGTTAGATCTTACAGCGAATTCAACATATGATGAGCTCTCCATTTTAAAAATGAAGTTCACCAAGTGTAATAAAGCCCATCATAGAAACAAGTCAGTCAGCTAAATCACTGACCAATTGTGCATTGTTGTTTTTGTTTCAGTCAATTACTATATTTATCACCCACAGAACACATTTAACAGGGGAAAAAAATATGTCACGTGTGAAATCATTGGTAATGTTCACATTTATTTTAATTGCATTTTGTGATTTTATTATTTTTTTCAATAAAATTTTGCTTCGTTTTGGCGAGGCGCGTCCTGTTCAACCTAGTCGGTTATATTATGGCGCATGTCCAAATATAAAAGACCTTTCCATATTACTAACCTGACTAGATATTGTATGATTTATTTATCCATCCTGACATACATAAAAGTTATCTTCAGATGGCTGTTCTGTTGTCTTGTGATGTCACTGGCAAAAGGTGAAACTTTAAAAGAGGCCTGCAACCTTGTATCCAAAATTCAAAATGCTCTAAAAACTTTTGTCTTTTTAATGGATGCTAGTGCATGTACAATACATTAAACAAGTAGATGTAAAGCATTTGAGTATATCACTTTCAGTTGTCTCGCCTGCTACCAACCAGCCTGCTACCAACCGCACGTACATCTGCAGTTTTAGGATATTGATATTTTTGTGTGATTTTGAGTTTAATTTCATTATGAGAATGTCAAAGAAGAGCTGCAGATACTCCTGTGGAAGAAGAAAAGAAAGCATCCCTCATTATCGATAATACAGAAAGTGGAGTTTGTGCAGGAGCTTGATCATAGTGTGTGTACAACTTATTACTGAAGAATGTGGTGTGGAATCTACAACTACACATGACTTTACCACCACACATGACTTTCTCACTACACATGACTTAAAGAAACATAGACAAGATGTTGAAGTTTTGTACTTTATAGTAACGACCATAAACTAATGACAAATATGATAACTGTGTTAGCTTGCAGGGTGCTGTCTGAAATCTGAATGCCGTAACACATGCCCATAAGAATTTATTTCAGATAAAAGGTTGCAGACCTGTATATTATCAGATGAATGGGCGTCTGCACTGAAGAACATTGTGTAGTATTTGAAAGATTGCCATCAGCATAATTGACTTGCTGACACCTCCGCTCTTAAATTTATTTATCTTTAAAGAAACAAAGTGACACCTTAAAAATTGCATATTTACATTAATTGTATGCTAGCACTGTCAAGCTTGAGAAAAAATGACAGGAAATTCAAGATAAGATGCCCATACACAATTGATATCACAGTAGAGGACAGTCTGTTTATGTATTCATTTTCACCTTAACATCAGAGTTATTTTAGCAAGAGGCTATATAAACAGTTAACTGTGATTAATGCTGTTAACCAGAAACGTTATATTTAACATTCATAGTGAACACACCTCAGACACTGAGTTAACTCCCAGTGGGATACAGTTTTCATACTAGATTACTTCAAATTGATACCCCTTTAAATTCCTGATTATACATCCATTAGCTGTTATTTAACAATCAGCTAGCAAAGTCGAGCATTGCAATGCATTCTTGGACTAAGGATTATTGTTATTACGTGACAGTTTAGATATCATAATGTGTACTATTAATAACCATCAGCTGCCTCGACTGCCAGCAGCAACAAAAATTATTGTCAAGTCCACCATACTTACTTTTCTACATCATATCTTGAGAACACACCATCGCCATTAAAAAAAAAAAGAAATTAAACAGTCTTATGGCTAACATACAAGATGATCACAAACACGAATTAGTTGTTTATAGCATTTCTGAAGGAAACACATTTGAACAAACCACTTGTATCATTGAATGGCTTGTTTTCTTCTAAGGATAGTCTAAAGAATGATAATTAAAGAAATTAGGTCACAAATTTTCATTAAAATAATCAGTTGATCATGCAGTTGTGAGAAATAAAACAGCAAAGGTTTCAGGTATGTTTCAAACCTGTAGACATCATTTGTGCCTTGTCATTATTATTGGTTGAACATTTAATATCATTGTTGTTCAAGTTATTTCCATTCTTTGAAACTGAATTAAAGCATATTTACCAAATCATCCGACTGGTCTTTACATAAATTAACAGCTTCAGTGTTTATTACAAAATAATTCAAGCGAAAACACAATTAACCTAAAAGTCTAGGTCGTGTGTATGTTTATTTCACCGCATACCAATGTACAATTTGCACTCTGGAATCTCTTTAGAATTTTACTTGCAACCAAAATATTCCCATGACAAATAAACCAAAATATTCTAGGTCTAGTTCATATGTATGTTTAATTTATTGCATATAAATGTACAATATGCACTTGAATTATACTTACAACCAACAATTTTCTCAGCTACAGATCATTCTTGACTAGAAATAATGGCAGCCATGAAACACTTGTACAACACATACTGGCATATAAAGTTATGTAGAAATAAAATACTGTATAAAGACTTGTAAAAATATATGGACTTTAGCAGAAGCCATAAAGGTCAGAAATATGAACAGATGTCTACAATCAGCAATGAGAATACAGAAATACAAATTAGTGAAGTATCTAGGAACATTTTAATAAAAGGTAACTACAGGATAATTCATGTTCTATTTTTACATCCTCACTTGCACCCACTAGATATACATGAAACAAGTGTCAAAACAAAGAGCAATAACTAGCATGTGACAAATAAGTTTGTTACTCCCAGAAACAAAAGTTAAAATGGCCAATTAATTGACGTTACAAGAGACAGTACAAATTGCTGCCCACTATGAAGTCATGTGTTGTACAGGCCGGATCTCACACTGAGTTACAATGCTTATGTGTTTTTGTAATAAACAAGCAATTAATTGTCTTTATTGTGATGTTTGTTTCATATAAAATAGTTGGATATATAAAATAGTTGGATAGAGCTGAAGAAATCATTTCAAAATAGGAAGTGACTTCAATCACCCTGTTTAAAAAAAAATCAAATGAGCAATTCTACTTCTGAAACATTCTAATAGAATCATAAATAGGTAACTATCACTTACTAAATAATACCATATCTGAAACATTCTAATAGAATCATAAATAGGTAACTATCACTTACCAAATAATACCATATCTAAACATTTTAATGTGTCATAGAATCATAAAAAGGTAACTATCAATTACCAACTAATACAGTGTCTTAATCATTCTAATGTGGCAAAATGATCAATATACATGTGTGTTACAGGAGCTGAGAACAGTAACACTGTTAACATACCAGGCATGTTGGGGGGGGGGGGTTGTTTGCATGAGACTGGCTACCGTACAGATGTTGAAATTACCAATACCAGCCTCATTACCTCACAGTGCTATGTGAGCAAAATATTGATTAAAAAAGACAGGAAAAATAAATGACAGTCTGTGAAATGTATTGCTTGAAAAAAGTGACCACACAAGATACAGTTAGAGCCAAAGTGGAAACTAAGTCTCGCATACTTTAGATATAATAATAATAAATTCTTTAAGCACCAAACACGGCGCATAAGGCAGAAACCAGTGCTCTCCAGGTTGTTCGTTGTGACGCCACTTCTCTTAACTCTTGCACATTGTTTAATCCCAACGTTCTTCCTTCTCTTATTATTGTTCTTCTAAGTGTTTCTTTTGGTCTTCCTTTTTTCCTCTTACCCTCAGGAACCCAAGTGAGCGCCTGTAGTGGTATTCTGTTGTTTTGCATTCGTAGGACATGACCGATATATGACCATCGTCTTTTCCTTATATAGTCGGAGACATATTTCTGCCTAGAGTCTTCTCTTATTTGTCGATTAGTCTTGAATTCTTTCCAACTGATGTTCATGAGTTTTCTAAGACATTTGTTCTCGAATGTATTCAGCCTGTTCTCCAATGATTTTGTTATTATCCAACTTTCACAGCCGTATGTTAACACTGAGATAACATTCGAATTAAACAGACGAAGCTTGGTATGTATATTCAGATATACAGGACAGCAATATTTAGGGAACACTGTTACAACACCCTGTGAGAACACCCTGTGAAGTTCCTGGGGGGTCTCAGAGAAGACAAAGAAAGAACAGAACTGCTCCCTCAGGCACGTCGTACAAGTCAATTTCTTCTTCTTCTTCCTCGTTCGTCCTGAAAAGGAAGTTAGTTGCATTGTGTCGCCGTTTACAATGAAGCTGCGATATTTGTGCCTTTCGGCCGACATATCCGACTTCAGCACGGCATTTTTTAGGACTGGGTTTGCCTTCCACTTCGATCCCTACTCTCTAAGCCAGACTGCAGTGATGCAGCCTGTTTCCAGGATCACCACTTGGAGGTGGAGTAGGGTCTTGGTCAGCTTTGGTTCGCTGATGCAAGCAGTCAAGCTATGAGTTGCTGACTGCATTCATTCATCTCTCTAGCTGTGTCGTCAGTCCCGTAAGGGTCAAATAACATAAAGTCATGCATGAAGCTGGCAATGTCATGTAAAACAAACTGCTGCAGATACCACTGCTACAAGGGCACACTGAGAGCTTCGGTGCAGGCTTCCTGCAAAGGGACCAGCTACAGTGGTGGCTACATGCTCCATAGGAGCTAAAAGGTCAATGATGATCCAACTGTTGCGTGCATATTTTGACGCACATATTACAAAAATCGATATGGCTATTTAATATGAAAAAAATATAGACATTCATTCATTTGTGTATGAAAATGCTGTCTATGGTAAAAGCGAGAGAATCCATGTTTGATTCACACTTTTGATTATAGGAGTAATCGTTCTTGATATTGATCCGGCGCATGGATTGCTCTTACGTTTGTACTTATTTTTTAGGGCCAGAAAATATATTAATTTGCTTATTGTGTTTATGGCCTGAATTCATATGTATTACATATTATTAGTACAAGTAGAATCAGTCCTATATTGTATATTTTGGATGGGTAGGAGGGACTAGATTCTTATTATTCCGGTCTAGCGGAAGTATGAGTTGTCTTGACAAGTCGTGATGAGTTCCGATGTACCGTGATAATGGCTGGTACGCACTTTTCAAAGGGCTGGTAGATTGTTAAGGAAATATAATTCAGGAAGTGGTTTTCTTCTAAAGGAGATGGTATCTCTACTATAGGTTATGTTAGAGACTCTCCTAAGGTACGGTACAATGTATAATTCGGACTCCATGTATTGCCAGACCCTATTTTGATGATCTCATGTCGATTCGACCTAGATGGAACATTGTGCTTCGTATCGCTAGGGTCGTGTTTTGTATCGACAAAGATGACAGACTTTCCTACAGCGGTTATGGCTACGTGAATTAACCTGATCATCGTAGAGCTGTATGGGAACATTTATGAAATCATTTATATACCCATTATAAATTAACTCTGGCTTATATTCTCCTTCCTATGAATGAGTGAACGACAACTCAGGGAGGCAGCCATGTTAGATTTCGGTCATCATATGTTTTGATCACTGCCAAGAGAACAGATTATTTATCCTATTATCGGACAGTGACAGGGAGATCTCAATCTTGCTAGAAACCCCCTCTTTCGTGGTTTCATAATATATGCTACAAACTATGGACGTCAAATAACTTTAGTTATTTACCGATCTGCCTTCACTGACGCGTTTAGTCAGATAGGGGGATGTGGCCATAATATATCATGACATTGAACTTTTGATGTACTGCCCATTATTTCTGAATGTGTCATGACTTCAGATCTGCTATGTATACCTACAAATTGATATGTCAACATACCATGATGTACTCGTATGTCCCAGTGTGTACGTCTGAATAAATTGAGTAAACAAAGATTCCAGCAGTCTGCATTGGTGCCTTGTAGACACATGTGTATGAGTGGTTATATTGGTCAGCACACGAACAGTACACCATTCGCGGTAATCACACTCTACACTTCTACTTCATACATACACCATCCTGCGTCGGTTGGAGTGACCAAGTTTAGGGCCTGCTTCCCCTGGAGCCTTTGCCTTCCCTAACTCAGGACTAGGGTGAGTTACCCATTTACAGCTGGGTAGACTGGGGGCATGCCTGATCTCAACAACACACCACTCTTCCTTACCGAGCATACAGACTGACACTTTACAGAGTGGAAAGAAGAAAAGAAAACTTTACAGTGGCGAGCCAGATTCCTGGGTCCAGCTTACGCAGTTTTGTGTTGAGAATCACAGTTTACAGCTGAAAGAACATTTGTTTGAACACATCAACACCAGTAGGACAGCTATACAGTCGATGTCGGCTTGACCTGTATTACCGATAGGATGCTGTATCTAGGTCAGCGCTTGTTGACAGTTTTTCGCTGTACAGACAGTATTACACAGGACAGTGGTATCAAGTGTAGAAAATATCTGGAGCAGTATTGTTGACATTTCTCAACGTACAGAAGAATCACAGTGTTGTTGAACATAGAGTGCATAGTTCATCGTTGGATCTTCATATGCTCAACAGAGAAAAATTGACAGTGTAATAGTTTAAAATTAAATCGATTACTGAATAAAGTGGCAAGTTATTAGTATTAAAATAAACTGTGCCTGCTTTACAACACTATACCTGCAACACATTCCATTCATGACATAAATTATATTGTATGCTATATGCTATTTATGCTTACATGTTATTTGTTATGTATTAAATTAGTTTATGTTCTGTGTGACTAGTACAAGGTATGCCGAGTGACATTGGTCTGGACTAGTATTCTATAGGTACACATTTTCTTAATTGGAAATTTGTTAGCAACAATTTGCTGCTATTTCTGTTAGTTGTGATGAGGTGTTCTTTTCTTCGTTGTTTTTGTTAATAATTTTGTGTTCCTTAGTTTTGTTTGATTTGTTTGTATAATTGTAGGTCTCATCTTTTCTATTTTTGATTTCTTTACACCCTTATGTTTATACACTGTGGCGTATTTGTCTTGTTATATTATGGCAGTTATCATCACGGTTTCTGTGATCATTTTTTTCATTTCTCCTATTTAATTTAATTTGATCTCTGCAAATGTGTTCATATTGTCTTTTCTTGTTTGTCCTTTGTAATGTCTTTAGTTGACATATGACGTATAGTGGTATACACTGATAGTATAGTACAGATCAGTACTTTATGATTGTTATTGTTGTAAAACAAAATGTACAAGACCTTTGTAAGGCTTGTCTCCCAAAGTGATTGGTAAAGGGAAATATTTTTTCCACAGGTACTCAAGTGATCTTTGATTACATTGAGGTATACAAGACCTTTGTAAGGCTTGTCCCCACAGTATTTGAGATACAGTTATTGTTGTCCACAGGTACTCAAGTTATCATTGGTTATTATAAACCATACAAGTTTGGACTAAGACTAAGTCTATGGTATAGACTTGTCTCTCATTAACGTGAAAGAGGGTAATTTATTTACTTTTTCAGGTTTCTGATTTAAGAAGACAATATGTCTACATTAGATTATTTCATTGCACAAGGAAAATCTCTTGATAAGACTGGAAAAGACTTAGAACAATGGGCTGTTGCTCAATATGACAAAGCATTAGCTGCAGAAGAGAAAAAAATTGCTGCTGCTGCTGAAGAAAGAAAAGCTGCTGCTGAGGAAAAAAAAGCTGCGGCTGAGGAGAGAAAACTTCAAATAGAAGAAAAAAAAGCTGCTGCAGAAGAAAGGAAAGCTCTAGCTCAAGAAAAAAGATTAGAAAAAGAAGCTGATACTGCTGCTGAACTTAAGAAATTGCAGATGCAAGTGGAGGAAAGGAGATTTGAGGCAGAACAGAAGAAATTAGAAGCTGATGCAGAGCAGAAAAAATTAGAAGTTGCTGCAGAACAGAAAAAATTAGAAGTTGCTGCAGAACAGAAAAAATTAGAAGTTGCTGCTGCTGCAGAACAGAAAAAATTAGAAGTTGCTGCTGCTGCAGAACAGAAAAAATTAGAAGTTGCTGCTGCTGCAGAACAGAAAAAATTAGAAGCTGCTGCTGCTGCAGAACAGAAAAGATTAGATAGAGAAGCTGAAGAGAGAAAAGCAATAAGAGAACATGAGTTTGAATTAGAGAAATTAAAATTGACATGTATGAGTAATGTTAATCAGGCATCTGGTGGTAATGGTAAACCCTTTGTGTACAAGGTCAAGGTACCAGCGTTTAACCCTACCAGTGATGACGTAACATTTTGGCTTTCTAGATTTGAACGGGCTTGTCGATCTCATAATGTTGACAAATCACAGTATGTGAATCAGTTGTCTGAAAATCTAAAAGGGGAGTCCCTAAGTAAGTTATATTTTGTTGAAGAGGCCGACAAAGATAATTATGATGCTGTTAGGGCAGCTTTGATAAAGAGATATCAGCTGTCTGAGGAAGGTTACCGTCTTTTGTTTAAAACAATGAGACCTGAGGTAGGTGTAGAATTCTCAGATTTCATCTCAAAAGCACGAATTACACTTTCACGATGGATTGAATTATCCAAAACAGAGAAAACATTTGATGGTCTTACGGATTTATTGCTAAGAGACAAGGTCATGTCTTCTGTAAATAAATCATTCCTAGAGTTCTTACATGAGCGTAAACCTGGTACAATAAAGCAAATGGAAGAATATTGTGACCAGTATGCCACGGCACACCCTGACATGATTCTTAGTAACTCTAACATTAAAGAGAGTATGCCAGTTGCTTCGGCAACAGAATATAATCAGAATTACTCACACAAATTCCAAGGAGCTAAAAATAAATTTGATAAAAAGGTTAATTGGAATAAGTATCAAAACCAAGATAACCACTCAAATCAGGGTTCTTCTTCGAAGAACTGGAATCGAGCTGATAGTCCTCGACACGCGAGGGGTACCCATAATGTTAGAAATTCTCGGAAAGGGAGTAGCTATAGGAACTACCCAAGTGCTTCATGGAGACAACAGAAACAATATTACAGGGATACTCAATATAACGAGCGTGATGATTATGATCATGAATATTATGATTCAAACCCAAATAGGGGTTATAACAGAGGCAATAATAATTATAGAGACAATTATAACCGAGGTAGATCACAACACAAAAGACATGGTAAATCTTATTACCAGGCTAACTCTGCACAACAGGAGTTCCACGACACCGATAATCAGAATAATGATAAAAAAGACTCCAACAGTGTAGCAAATTCCGCTTTCGATTTTGCTAGAGCATCTGAGTGTTCGCAATGCAAAACATTATTCGATCCAACCACAGTGTCTACTTTAAGCTGCGGTCACCCGCTTCCCGCTCTCCATGCGTCAATTGCGCATAATGGAAGGGGTGCTCTTGTCTTTAATAGGGGCCTAATAGATGGTACTCCGGTATCAATTCTTTTCGATTCGGGGTGCACTACCATTGGAGTGAGGCAATCACTCGTAAATCCTTCTCGAGCTACAGGCAATATAGTCAAATGTGTAACATTTGGTGGCACATTGGAGAAGTACTCCACTGCCATTATCAATATTGCTACGCCTTTCTTTACAGGAGAGGTGCAAGCATGTCTCTTGCCGAATCCGATCGCTGATCTTATCATCGGTCGCATTCATGGAGTGAAAGAATGCACTCCACAGCAAATCTCTAATTGGGAAAATGTTAATATGCAATCGGCTAATGCAGTAATCACTAGGGCTCAAGCTCTTAATATGCCACAATCTTCACATTCTGAAGATAATGATGCGCAGATCCAAGATGATCCCTTGGAGATTTCCCACGATTCCTTTATCAAACAGCAGGAAGATGATCCTACTCTAAAGAAATTCTTTACTCTGGCAACAAAAGGTGATCCGAATAAGGATACTAATCGTAAATCTTGGATTACGATGAAGAATGGCGTACTTGTACGTACGGTACAAGACTCCGCTAAGTCCATTCATTCTCAAATCCTTGTGCCTAAAAATATGAGAGTTAAAATCTTACAGCACGCTCATGATTCGCAGTGTGCTGGACATATGGGTTTTTCCCGTACTAAAGCTAGAGTTCTTCAATCTTTCTTTTGGCCTGCTGTGAATAAGGACATACGAATCTATTGTCGATCTTGTAAAGTATGTCAAGAGATTAAATCCAGAGGTCCACGCCATGATGCACCTATTCAGGCTGCAGACATTCCCATTCGGCCATTTCAAAAAATGGCGATAGACATCATTGGTCCATTTAAGATAAAGTCTGCTAGAGGACACCAATTTATTTTGACGTGTGTTGATATGTGCACACGTTGGCCGGAGGCTGTTCCTCTAAAGAGCATAACTACTGCTGATGTCGCAGATGCTCTTTGGTTAATATTTTCTCGTCTGGGATTTCCAGCAGAAATATTATCCGACCATGGTACCCAACTCATATCGGATACCATGTCTCAAGTAATGTCGACTCTGAAGATAGAGAGATCGCTGAGTAGTATTTATCATCCTATGTCCAATGGGATGGTGGAACGTTTGAATAGAACTCTGAAAAACCTACTAGGTAAGATAACAGAAGATCATCCTCAGGATTTGGATAGGGTTTTACCCGCGGCTCTCTTTGCATATAGAGAGGTCGCCAACGAACATACAGGATTTTCTCCCTTTGAACTTGTCTTTGGCGCGAAACCGCGAGGTCCCATGTCCTTACTTCATGATCTTATAACTGCTGATGATATTGTCGATGACACAAAATCCTCTTATGAATATGTCATCGCACTTAGACACAAGATTATTGAAGCATGCAAATTGGCAACTGCTTCGTCTGAATTTGCGAAACAGAAGGCAAGGGAATTTGCCAATAAAAAGAGATGTTTGCGACAACTTTGTCCAGGGGACAAAGCATTTGTCTTGCTACCTTGTAGGGAAAATAGACTTCTCATTTCTTGGAAAGGTCCGTACGATATAATATCAAAAGTTTCCGATGTTGACTATATCGTCGATATTGACGGGAAGCGTAAAACCTTCCACATCAACATGCTCACGGAATTCCATGAACGTCCTGATTATTTACAACCTGTTTTCCAGGCAACGGACGATTTTCCAGTCCAACATGGACAGTACTCATCTCTGTCAGTAATACAGGATGAGGAAACGAGTTTCTCGGATGTAAATTTACCTTTTCCAATGATTCCTCTTCACTCTAATGAATCATGGAAAGATGTTGCAATTTCTCCAGAATTATCTCCAGGAGAGCAGAAACAAGTTTCTACTATGTTAGAACAATTTCAGGATGTCCTTACTGACATTCCTGGTCAAACTGATGTCATTCAACATGACATTATTCTTACTGACCATAGTCCTATAAGAGTCAGACCGTATCCTATCCCGATACATTTTCAAGCACAGGTAGAGAAAGAGTTAGATGAGATGATAGAGTTAAAAATTATTGAACCATCCGCATCAGCATATTCTTCGCCGATGGTTATAGTACGGAAAAAAGACAATAACATACGTCTTTGCGTGGATTATCGCAAATTGAATCAAGTGACTAAATTCGATGCTGAACCTATGCCTTTACTAGAAGAGCTACTTACGAGACTATCGAATTCTCACTTCTTTACTAAACTCGATTTGTCTAAGGGATATTGGCAAGTTCCACTATCCGAACACGCCAAACCGTTTACTGCTTTTTCGACGCTTAGGGGTCTATTCCAATGGAATTTCATGCCTTTCGGTCTTATGAACGCCCCTGCTACATTTGTACGCATGATGCGTCGAATCCTATCTCATCGCTCAGATGTCATTGCGTATCTTGATGACATCTGTCTTTTCAGTGATACTTGGAACGATCACTATAATGGTATAAATGAACTATTGTCTATCTTACGCGAGCATAACCTGACAGCGAAACCATCGAAAGCATGTATTGGTTTTAGCGAAATATCTTTCTTAGGACACCGTGTTGGTCATGGGTTCCTAAAAACAGAAGACCATAATACAAGTAAGATACTTAACATTTCTATTCCTAAGACTAAAAAGCAAGTGCGAAGTCTCTTAGGTCTAATACAATTTTATGGACGATTCATCCCGAATCTGTCCTCCATTATGTCACCTCTTTCTTCCTTGCTAAAGAAAGGGTCTCCTAATGTAGTCCATTGGACTCAAGAATGTCAATCCTCTTTGGATAAGGTTAAAACTATGTTTTCTACTACACCTATCCTAGTATTGCCTTCTAAGGATAAGACATTTATTCTTCGTAGTGACGCTTCATCCACCGGGATTGGAGCTGCACTAATGCAAGAGTACTCTGGAACTCTGCATCCTGTGATGTATATTTCTCGGAAATTAAATGCCGCAGAGAAGAATTACTCGGTCCTAGACCGTGAATTATTGGCTATGGTTTGGTCAATCCTTAAACTGCAAAGATTTCTTCTGGGCGCGCATTTCATTGTGGAAACTGACCAGAAAGCTCTTACGGCTATTCAGAGTAAAAATCTGAAGAGCGCGAGATCAACGCGATACGCGATTGCTCTACAGCCATTTCATTTTTTCGGTGCGAGCTATCCGTGGGTCAGAAAATGTGATGGCAGATATTTTGTCTAGATGCCCACATGATTCATAACTGTTATACAACTTTGATACAGTTGTTTCTATGTTGAAATGTGTACACATATGTAATATATCATATATTGATTGTAACACTACTTAGCGGTTCATTGATATTTATTCACCGCTGATCTTTCAATGTTTTTCGTCTTTGATGATCATGATGTTAGGATATCTTAGATGAAATTTATGTATAAACTAATGTGGAAATTGTGTCATTGCTAATATTGTAGTATGCGTTGGTGACACCTCTCTGGAAATATTTATACTTAGAGAAGTACTTTCTCTAAGGTCATAAAACTTATGCTTATCATCTGCGCATTGTATTGGTGCGTTGTGAGCCTATTGTATGTTGCTCCTAGATGGATTTCAAAAAAAAAAAAGTACCATTTTTTTTTTCCCGAGGGGTGTGGTAATCTGTTGCGTGCATATTTTGACGCACATATTACAAAAATCGATATGGCTATTTAATATGAAAAAAATATAGACATTCATTCATTTGTGTATGAAAATGCTGTCTATGGTAAAAGCGAGAGAATCCATGTTTGATTCACACTTTTGATTATAGGAGTAATCGTTCTTGATATTGATCCGGCGCATGGATTGCTCTTACGTTTGTACTTATTTTTTAGGGCCAGAAAATATATTAATTTGCTTATTGTGTTTATGGCCTGAATTCATATGTATTACATATTATTAGTACAAGTAGAATCAGTCCTATATTGTATATTTTGGATGGGTAGGAGGGACTAGATTCTTATTATTCCGGTCTAGCGGAAGTATGAGTTGTCTTGACAAGTCGTGATGAGTTCCGATGTACCGTGATAATGGCTGGTACGCACTTTTCAAAGGGCTGGTAGATTGTTAAGGAAATATAATTCAGGAAGTGGTTTTCTTCTAAAGGAGATGGTATCTCTACTATAGTTTATGTTAGAGACTCTCCTAAGGTACGGTACAATGTATAATTCGGACTCCATGTATTGCCAGACCCTATTTTGATGATCTCATGTCGATTCGACCTAGATGGAACATTGTGCTTCGTATCGCTAGGGTCGTGTTTTGTATCGACAAAGATGACAGACTTTCCTACAGCGGTTATGGCTACGTGAATTAACCTGATCACCGTAGAGCTGTATGGAAACATTTATGAAATCATTTATATACCCATTATAAATTAACTCTGGCTTATATTCTCCTTCCTATGAATGAGTGAACGACAACTCAGGGAGGCGGCCATGTTAGATTTCGGTCATCATATGTTTTGATCACTGCCAAGAGAACAGATTATTTATCCTATTATCGGACAGTGACAGGGAGATCTCAATCTTGCTAGAAACCCCCTCTTTCGTGGTTTCATAATATATGCTACAAACTATGGACGTCAAATAACTTTAGTTATTTACCGATCTGCCTTCACTGACGCGTTTAGTCAGATAGGGGGATGCGGCCATAATGTATCATGACAATTGAACTTTTGATGTACTGCCCATTATTTCTGAATGTGTCATGACTTCAGATCTGCTATGTATACCTACAAATTGATATGTCAACATACCATGATGTACTCGTATGTCCCAGTGTGTACGTCTGAATAAATTGAGTAAACAAAGATTCCAGCAGTCTGCATTGGTGCCTTGTAGACACAAGTGTATGAGTGGTTATATTGGTCAGCACACGAACAGTACACCATTCGCGGTAATCACACTCTACACTTATACTTCATACATACACCATCCTGCGTCGGTTGGAGTGACCAAGTTTAGGGCCTGCTTCCCCTGGAGCCTTTGCCTTCCCTAACTCAGGACTAGGGCGAGTTACCCATTTACAGCTGGGTAGACTGGAGCATGCCTGATCTCAACAACACACCACTCTTCCTTACAGAGCATACAGACTGACATTTTACAGAGTGGAAAGAAGAAAAGAAAACTTTACACCAACCAACATGAAAAATAACCACAGGTTTTCAGAAAATACATCACTGTTCAGCCCAAATGAAAAGCCTAACAGTGTCACTGGAATTTCCCATGATGCTTAGCAGCGGGAATGAAAGAAACAAAAGTGCCATCTATGTGGGAATGACCACTTAAAAGCATGCAGCCATGAAACATAACTTTATACAGCTTTCTGCATGAAACCTAACTTTATACAGGTTTGTGACCATGACACACTTGTTAATAACTACTCAATATTTGTCAAGCTAAAATTCTTAAAAATTTAAGAATTAAGGTTTCTTGTAAGCACAATTTCGCCACTCTGCCATATTTCTGACTTTATGCTGCCTGTCCATCCACCTCAACTCACAGAGCTGCACTACTTAAGTGTATCACGTCCATTTATATCACATTCAGTTTTGATTCATTTTTTCCAGTCTTTGAATATGGACACTTGGTTTTATGACTACACAAAATAAGGACATGGAGATGAATTCTATGATGCTGCATTCAATTTAAAAGTATAAAATATTAGATCTTGGGTCAATTTACAATAGATCTGAGGAAACAGCATTGACAAATGCTATTACTTCACAGATTCAGTTAAGATGATGCTAATATCCCATGTGACTGCATGTTCATGCAACCATTTTGGATATTCAAGACTGAACTGAAGGATTTGACATAAACAGCTCTACCTCTCTGCCTTCATCTGAGTCTTCCAGTGTCCTCTTTGGAGGATTTAATGATCTGAAATAAGTAAGAAAAAAAAACTGAGGCCCTTGAAATGTGAATATAGAGAGGAATGGGGTGCGTTACATGGAAAGAGAAGAAAGTACATAAACAAGTCCTAGAAAAGCTAGGAATGAAAAGAGAATAAATAATAACATTAGATAATATATTTTGGATACACGACGAGACATAACATTTTGTTCAAAAGTATAACAGAAGGAAACATTGAAGGAAAACAACACTATAAATGAGAAGAGAAGCACATAAAAGAGGTCATCAGTGCAAACCATCAAGTACAAAAGTCATTAGAGATCCACTACAACGAGCCTTCGACTCGGAGATGGCAGTGATCTGATAAGAAACAGCTCATGATTAACAACAGAACACATTCAAGCCTGTGTTGAAATCTGAGCTAAACTGATAGGGTTGTAAACTATCTAAATATCAAGCAGTGAATTTTTAAAATATAGCAAGGCCTGATAGATAAGCTGCAGAAACTAGCAGAAGGCCATTATTATTCAATACATCAGGCATAAAGGTCTTTTATATTTGGACATGTGCCCTAATATAACCAACTAGGTTGAATGGGATGCATCTTGCCAAAATGAGGCAACATTTTATTATTTTTAAAAAGCCATAATTCCATCTGGAAGAAGATATTTTAAGAAAAGAGACTGCAAAATAGAGGCACTGCACTCATAAGTCATAAATGAAAAATGTATGCAATGTGAGTTGAGATAGTAGAACATCGACTGAGACATCTCCCTTATTTGTATACAGAAAAAAAATGTATGCAATGTGAGAGGAGGACAAAATCCATAGTAGAATCTAAACTGAGGTATCTCCCTCCTAACCCATGCAGGAAAAATGTATGCCATGTTAGCAGAGAATAAAACCCATAGTAGAACCTCAACTAAACAATGCACAAAATGGTTTTCCAGAAATAAAAAATAAAAAAGAAGAGAATGCACTGATGAAAGATATCCCAAAGTTCACCCTAAGATATCGGAAAAGACCACTGAATACAATGAAACAATGTTTCTGTGCATCAGGAAAAAGCACTCTGCAGAATAAACTGGCATAAATCTGGAATACCAAAATGGTGGTGCTTTCAGGAACAAAACGTGAAGTTTCTGACTATATTATATCTTTGTTCTACAAAAATCTGAATCATATAAGAACAATGAGCAGCTTAAGAACCATAACTTAAAGTCAATGCATGAGTCTGATAGGGTTGTATACTATCTTCTTCTTCTTCTTCCTCGTTCGCCTTCAGACTTCTACATTTATGACTCTAATAAAGGCAGTAGTCAACTCAAGGCTCCCAACATCTCCAAACAGTGTATACTATCTAAATCTGAAGTAATCAATGTCAGTAGAAATCCAAGCCCACTCAAAACCCATCTCAATAATAATTTGACCAAACAAGTAACAAAGTTCAAATACCTTACTCGCACGTACACACTGAAAAAAAAAAATGAACAAACATGCTTATAAGGTACTTCACTGTGCATCTCTGCAGTTTTTCCATAAATATCTTAAGCAAAAGATACAACGAACCAGTTGAACACAGTGAACTTTAACATGTCACATTGCCATTAATCAACTTACTCATTTTGCATAGAGCCATTTGTGTCTAGTCTACTGTTTCTGCTCTGTCCATTCACTGCCATAGCCCCATCATTAGAATTTCCCTTGTCAGCTTCATCTCTGACTCTGTCGCTTGAGGCAAATGCTGCTGATGGACTTTGTCTGCTAAGCTTCCTTGGAATAAGAGAATTGTATAAATATTAGTTAGGTAAATGGGAGCTTGCATAGAACTGAAATATTGAAACAGTATTGCCAGATCACCAATGTGGAACTAATGACAAGAACCAGGCAGATGCCAGTGGATCAAAAATTGAGAATGATGATGGATGAATTTGTTCTTGGGGAGCTGAAGGGACATGGGTAATGATGATTATAATAATCATAACTTATCATTTAATTTAATGATGATTATAATAATCACTAACTTATCATTTAATTTAATAATAATATAACGCACCTTTTAATAATAATAATGGTGTGTCTAATTTTATGTTGATATACGTGGTTAATCGTTAAATCAATACGTCAATCAAGCTTATTTTATTCATTACCATCCATGTCACTAACATTTTATTGCGCCGACGTTGAACAAATTCACTAAAAACTGGGAAAAGATGTCTGTTTTTCAATCTTTTATGAATTAAAAAAAAAAAAAAAGTTATTTTTAAAGAAATCTGCAAACACCCTTGGTAATGGTAGACGGTAATGCTCCGGATTGCTGGTCAGCAAAGTGATAATTATATCTGAGAAAATTAGATGAGGATAATATTAGAATCTCCCATCCTTGAAAATCACGTGCTGGACCTGGAAAATGCTTGAAGAAATTTGCTTTGAACCCTGAA
This sequence comes from Oreohelix idahoensis, assembly GCA_024509875.1. Lineage (NCBI taxonomy): Eukaryota > Metazoa > Mollusca > Gastropoda > Stylommatophora > Oreohelicidae > Oreohelix > Oreohelix idahoensis. The sequence goes on along the minus strand of JAMPIV010019394.1, from coordinate 113,239 downwards.
TACATTCAATAAAAGACTGCAAAACATTATCAAACGTTTGATGGCAATGGCACCCCAATGACTATCTAGGTTACAGGACTAAGGGGTTGTCCACATATGACGTCACACAATTTTTGCCATTTTTTACACTCCCCCCTTTGTCATTCATCACAAAAACCCAGACCCCCCCTTATGTGATGTCACAAATCTCCCAACCCCCCCCCCCCCCCCCCCCTCCTTTTTTTTATGCTACTGAAAAGAAAGAATGTGTAAATTAGTTAACTAGTACAGACAAAATAACAATCTTTTAAGTAAAATAGTGTTAAATCAATCAGGCTTTTACTATAATTGCTTTGCTGGTTAAATGCCGCTTAATTTATTAACAATAACACTCATTTTGGCTTAATTTAATTTTAAACAATAAAATAAAAAATTAATTAAATGTAAAGTAAACACATCAATAACTTCAGTTTTTACTTATGTTAAAGTTTTATTTATTACAATGTTAAAAAATCCACACAAATTCAAGGGTTGAAAACTCAAGTTGTTATCAATGAATGATTTCTTTTTGTTTTCATTATCCCACTGCAAAGAAAGATGCTACTTCATTGAACCAACTAGAAAGTCATTTCCTTCCAGATCAACATCGTTTTAAGAAGAAATGTATAATTAAAAATACTATTTTAAACAGTTAAGGTTATAACAATTATCCGATATTTCAGCTGAGATTATAATATAATAAGTTGTCCACGAGAGAGCTGTTTACTATTGTGGATAAAAACAGACTTTGAATGATGGTGCCATCAATGGTGCCTACAGAATATATTTTGTTCCCACATCATGTATGAAAGAAGCGAGCCTCACTGGTATGTTTTGTGTGACGTCCCATTTTTTCAAACTATCTGCCTATCCTCATAAGATGTTAAGACTCCCCCTCTCCCTTGACTGCATGACCCCATATGTGGATGACCCCTAAGGATGGAATGATAATGTTAATAATTTGATTAGTGTCAGTTTTAATTAATATCTGTGGCAATGTGTGTCTTACAGATGGTGCCCCTCACACTTAGCATTTCTTCTTCTTTGATCCTTAGCCGCCGACCGTCAAAGCAGTCAGTGGCCATCACGCCTAGTGGCGTCTTGTAGGGCAACAACAAATTGATTCCACTTTGCTCGGTCGGTGGCCATCCTTCGTACAGTGCCCCAACTCTGGTTCATTCTTTGCATCTCAGCCTCCACAGTCCTCCGCCAGGTTGTTTTTGGTCGGCCTCTCTTTCGTTTTCCTTCAGGGGTCCAAAGCATAGCTGTTCTTGTGATGGCATCGGGGTCTCTTCTGAGGACATGACCAACCCAGCTCCAGCGTCTGCCAGCTATGACGGTGTGCATGTCCTCTTGCTTGCTACAAGTAAGCAGATCTTGGTTAGTGATGGTATTCGGCCAAAAGATTCGGTGAATTTTTCTTAGGCATGTTGTGTGAAAAGAGGACAATTTCGACATTTCCTTCTCTGTAACTTTCCAGCATTCTGCACCATAGAGAAGCACAGAAAGCACACAGCTCTGATATAATCTTAATTTTGTGCTTGTGCTGTATTGGGAGGACTTCCAGATGTTGTTTAGGCTAAAGAAGGATGTTCTTGCCTTATTCATTCTGATGTTGATGTCTTTGCCTGCCCCGCCGTCTGGTGTTACTATGCTTCCTAGGTATGTGAAGGTATCTGCCTGTACCAGTTGCTGATTCCTTACTGATATGGGCTCAGGGTTGCTCACATTGAGTGTCATGACCTCAGACTTCTTTAAATTGATGTTCAACACTTAGCATTTAGCATACTAAATTAACAACACGTTAGAAAAAAAAGCAGTAACAGTGTGCATTCAAGTTTCATAGAGCCTTGAAATACCCTGTCCTAGCAATTACATACATCATCATCACCCCTTCAGCTCTTGAAGGAACATCATAAATCTTCAATAACTCAAGTCATGTCCTCCTGTGCTTTCACTCAAGGTCTATTCATGTCTTCTTTATACATTTCACTTTTGTCTTCAGTTCTCTTATCAATGTGTTTTAGGTCTCTCTCTAGCTCTGTTACCCTGGTGATTCCAGACCAACGACTGCCTTGTAATGCTATCAAAAGGTTTATTCATCGACAGCATATTTTCATCTCCTGTTCTACTGGCGAGTTTTATCATTAGTTCCAAACTGGTGATCCTGTAATACCATTTCAATCCTCCTATTTTACGCAAGCACTCCTTTATGAGCGTTCAATTGGGAGAGTGGGTAGAGCGCATGCCTCTCACTGTGAAGGTACAGGGTTCTGGGATCAAAACCTGATAGCATCATGCTCCACTCTATCCAGCTGTAAATGGGTACCTGACTCTGCTCTTGATTTAAGGAAAGCAAAGGCAACGAGGAAGGGAACTGGTCATCCCCCACCTCATAAAACTAGACCTAGTATAGTAAAATCTCTAACACTTCACTCCCCTATGGCAGTACCTACCTTTCACCTGTTTATGAAAAAATACAAACATACAATCAAAGGACATTCTCCTGACCTTCGGCTTTCTGCATAGTTTATTTGCTGCTTCATAAACATGGCATTCTTGAGCAAATCCTGAATATTCTGGAAATGTATAGCACTTGACAGCATAGCTTTCACAGCACTGATAGATGAAACATGAGTAAATGCATGAACTTCATTTACAAAAAAATATAACAGAATTTTTAAGTAATCATATTTCGTTAATGAACAATAGATGATTTTTACTTGAAACCAGTTACAGCACAACTGAATTTGTAAGAAGTTGAAATAGTTTTACATTAAATGTAGTGTAACTAATAACAATTGGAAATGAAATTACACTTCTAGCTGATGTCAAATGCACTTTAAATAAGGCGTACTTGGTGGCATAATCAGCATCAAAGCAAGCTCCTTGCACTTTGGTCTGAATGTCCTCAACTTCATGCTATAGACAAAACTAAAATCTTCAGATTGAGACATCTCCTCCTACCACACAACCCATTGAAAGACAATACACTTTATGGCAGCCCGAATCAGCTTAAACAGAATCATCTTTGAGAGATTAAAAGAGTCCATAGACAAGCAACTGAGAGATGAACAAGCAGGTTTTTGACAAAACAGATACTGTTCAGACCAGATAGCCACATTGAGAATAATAGTTGAACAAAGTCTGGAATGGAATTCACATACATCAGATTCGTGGACTATGAAAAGGCATTTGACAGTGTAGACAGAGAATCACTTTGGAAATTGATGAGGCATTATGGAGTTCCCATGAAGATCATTAACTTAATAAAGAAGACCTATGAAGATATGACATGCAGAGTTCTTCATGAAAGACAACTCACAGAACTGTTTAGGATTACAACAGGAGTGAGACAGGGATGCCTCTTGTCTCCATTCCTTTTCTTACTAGCAATAGATTGGGTTATGAAAACATTGACATCACACAACAGAAATGGAATCCAGTGGAATCTGACTAAACAGCTTCATGATCTGGATTTAGCAGATGACTTAGCTCTTCTGTCCCATAACCATAATCAGATGCAAGACAAAATGAAAATTCTCGATGAGAGGTCACAACAAGTGGGCCTGAAAATACACAGGGAAAAGATAAAGATTATGAGAATAAATGCAAGAAATGATAACAAGGTTGAACTTGAAGAAACACCACTAAAAGATGTAGAATCGTACACACATCTAGGCAGTAATATAGACAAAGTTGGAAGGACAGTGATATCAAAATAAGAATACAAAAAGCAAGAAGAGCTTTCATTGCATTGGGAAACATATGGAGAACAAGAGAAATCAAGTCCAACACGAAAATAAGAATTTTAAACTCAGATGTCAAGTCAGTCATTGTATGGCTCTGAGACATGGAGAGCAACAAAAACAACAACCAAAAAGCTACAGACTTTTATAAACGGGTGCTTGCGTAGAATAGAAGGACTGAAATGGTATGACAAAGTCACAAATGTGGAACTGATGACAAGAACCAGACAAGTGCCAGTGGAACAAGAGTTGAGAAGAAGACGCTGGCGATGGATAGGACACACATTGAGGAAACCTGTTGAAAGCATTACAAGGCAGCCCTTGTTCTGGAATACACAGGGAAAGAGAGGCAGAGGTAGACCAAAAAACACATGGAGAAGAGAACTGGATACAGAGGTGAAAATGATGAGGAAAACATGGAAAGAACTTGAGCGGATGGCCCAGGACAGGAGGACTTGGCATGTGTTTGTTGAAGGCCTATGATCCTTGGGGAGCTAAAGGGTATTGATTGAAATCAGCTTATGAACTGTACAATACCACATAATTTTATCAAGGTCACCAACATTCAGAAAGGCAATCAATGAAATGACACTGGTCAACCACACGACTGGCAGTGCAAATTTTTAACTAATAATCTAATAAGAACATCAGGAAGATCTTACCTTTTGATCTACAAGCTGCGGAAGAGTTTTTCGAACATGCTCTTGAATGCGAAAGAAGGCCAAGGATGGTTCATTAGCAATAATATTCACTGCCTCTGAAAACTTGTCAGCCACTATAAGGTATGATAAAACACACAAACATTTACATCTCTTGAATAACTTTTTATAGTACGTCACATTACACAACTGCCATAAATGGTGCCTATATCTTGTAGAGGTACGGCAGCTTGCGTACCCTGACAACCCTCAGAGCTATGCCTGCGGGAGTTTTACTCCTGGTAGGTTCTACCAATCTGGACAGGTCTGCGTGGGTGAGGGTCAGACAATAGCTGGTACCCTGATCCTCCAGGTTGGGGGTTTTAGCACAGGGCTGACACCCCAAGCGAAAGTTTCACTTGAAATACCCGCCGTGCACATGCGCAGGGTGCACATATACAGTATTTGTAAGGTATGCTTAAAAACTTGCAGAGATTATCTTACTTTTGTGATAGAAAGCATCCTCATACAACATCATGGGGCCGAGAATACATTTTTTGAAAAGGGTACAATCTTTTATGGACACCCTGTATTATCTTGTAGGTATGACTCCTGCATTCTTTGTAATTTCATAGCATAAAATTTGAATTTTTAAAAAGATGTATAACATAAGGATAAGAAATTCTATACCTCTCTTTGCCTTATGCTCTAATTCAGGATCCACAATAGTATCCTTGAAAAAGGGCTGTGCTGCCATTCGTTTATACAGATTATCACTTCCTGAAAAATGAAAGATTTAAGATAATTTCTTGTGTCCAATGATTCTTTATATGGAATACAAATACAGAAGCTAAATTTGTAGGAAAATTCATACAAGCAGGAAAATCTAAAAATAAATACTCAGCATTAGTCTCATGTGCAAAAAAAAAAACAACATTCCTCCCATTGATCTAGTTGAAAATGACCTGAGCCACAAAAAAAAAAAAAAAAAAAAAAAAAAAGGCAAAGCAACCACACACATATAGGACACAAATCAAATGTAGGACTATCTCTACCTCTTGTAGAGACATTATACCATATGACCAATGTGCTCAGTGAGAGAATTCATCTAAAATATGCTGAACATGTCCCTTCCTTGCGTGTAATCAAGGTCGATTCTGGCTAGCGCTAAGAGTTATGTGTTCTATATTTACACCATGTGGACAACAGGACATCTAGCAGCATTCAGAATGGCTTATACTACAGAAATGAGTGCATTGCAAAACACTTAAAATAAAATTGAGGATTAAAGTGAACCAACTCAAACTGCTCAAATCATCAGAAAAAAAAGGCAACTCATGCACATCTTCAGCTTATAATTTCCTGACACTGGTAGGGAGTGTGTGGGATGTGAGGAACCATATTTCGCCACCAAATCAAAAAGATCATTTGTAATGATGTGTGGCTGTACTATAGTGAGGACACTCATCAGATAAGACACATCTTCGATCACTGACAGGATGCATTACAAATTCCTGAGCTGCAATTCGTCACTGACATCGTAATCTTGTGGTATTATGTCTTGACAAAAAATAAAGATAGATCCTAGCAATCTCTTTGTGTTAATTTTTTTTTCTGGCCTTATAAATTATTATCTATTCTTAAATGCATTATCAGATTTTAAAATACAGTAATCTGAATTCAGAATCTTGTGAATAACTGATCAGAAGCACTGTCTTCACAGAGTAACACAAGATGACCAGATGATGCATAATTTAACTGGGAACATATTTTTTCTGTTGTCATGGTGAATTTGAAACAGGATGAATATCTGTATATATTTCCTGGCTATGGTATTGTTAGTTTCTATATCCACATTTGACAAAGCTTTTCTGCCAGATGGCACTTAATTTCAAGAATAATGAGCTTCTCAGGTGGAACAACTGGTATTTACTTACTTACTTACTTACTTAGTCGTTCCCCTTCTACCGTGAGGTGTAGAGGTGTATTTACTTACTACTGCAATTAATTTATTTGTTAAGAGCACAACTTATTAGTGTTCTTCATGATTAATTGAATCATTTAGAGCTTCCTGGAATATTAGTTCCAGCCTGTTGGATATCTACTTATAATTACTGAGCGAGTACGGATCGCAGAGGGAAGGCAAACCCATTCCCAAAAAATGACGTGCTGAAGTTGGATGTGTCGACCGAAAGGTGCAGATATCACAGCTACGGCGTAAACAGACACAACGCAACCACCATCCTTTTCAGGGCGAACGAGGAAGAAGAAGAAGAATCTCTATTTTGGCACCAAAGTTGATCATTTGTCTATTTGTAACTGCAAACCCAAATATAATTTAGGAAAAAATTTCCCAGTTCTCAGTTCGCTTCATCATCTGTAAACTGTGAGAGTTTCTTTTTTGTCTTTAAACTCTTTACATAAATCATTAACCGTAACTGCTAATGCTGTTTAAGACAATAAAAATCATTGCAGAAATCTATGTTGCTGTTATATAGTTTTGATTTTTTCATTGGTTATCCGTGTGGTGAAACATCTTTTTATTGGAAATTCTTAAGGTATTTGAATGCTTTACCTTTTTAATTTCTATGATCCCATAGAATATTTCACACCAATCTCAAAGAGATTACAAATTAATATAACAGATGATCTGAACATATTTTTTGCTTAAAGTGATGATAAGAAATATTCTGTTCAATCTCTGAAGGGTTATAATTATGGTATATAGTGTTTTCAAGTTCAAATAATATGTACTATTGCCGATATGTGACTGTGACATCTTATCTTCTTCCAATCATTGTAAAAATAGCAAATCAAAATTACAGAGTGGTGTGTATTAAAAAAAAACATCAAACAAAAAATTTAAAAAAAAATACAAACAAATAAAAAAAAAGCCTAGGGTGTACAATCTTACTTACTTACTTAGCCGTTCCCCTTCTACCGTGAGGTGTAGAGGTTTGGAAGAGAGAGCGCCAGACCATTCTATCAGCTGTCTTCTTCCTGGCCTGGTTCCATTCTAGTCCTCGGTCCTTCAAAGATTGTCTAATGTTGTCCTCCCAGCGGACTCTGGGTCGTCCTGGAGGTCTGGATCCCTGGCTCTTTGTTTCCCATGCTTGTCGTGGTAGCCGATCTTCTCCCATTCTGCAGACATGGCCAAACCATCTTAGTTGGGACTGTTCTATTTGGGTCTGCAGCGGATGGGATTTTAGGCCTTGATGGATCGTCTGGTTGCGGACCATGTCTCTTCTTGTTACTCAACCACTTTCCTCAGATACCTCATTTCTGAGGTTTGGATCTGGCTTTTGTGGGTTGTAGTCATTGCCCACGACTCGCATCCATATGTCAAGACTGGGACATAGGTGGAGCGGTATACAGCCATCTTCGTTTTCTTACCAACCTCTTTCTTGCTGAGGAATCCACGATTTATGGCCTGAAAAAGTCTCCCAGCCGCTGCTTTTCAAGTGGCCAACTCTTCTTTGATGCCTCCCTTTCGGTCTATAATAGCTCCGAGATATTTAAAGTGGTCGACCTGCTCCAGGACCTGTTCTCCCAACTTAATCTGATGTTTTCTTTCTTCTCATGATATCACCATGGATTTTGTTTTAGAGCTGCTTATGACCATCCCTCTCTTCTCCAGCTCTTCCTTCCAGACTTGCAGGTTGGATTGGAGATGTGCCTCTGATTTAGCAATCAGGGCAACATCATCAGCAAATGCCAGCTCCGAAATATAGACCTGTCTCATCTTCCAGTACCCCATTGAATACTTTCTTGTTCTCTCCTTACATGCCTTGATGACATCGTCCATAAGGAGTATGAAGAGGTAAGGTGATAGGATATCACCTTGTCTTACACCAGTGGTGGTCCTGAACTCTTCCGACTTATGGTTTGCTGTCCTCACATAATTTCTGCAAGACTTGTAGAAGCTCTGTATAGCATGAATCAGAGGTGCTGGAATATTCTTCCTTGCCAAACAGTCCCAAAGTTTGCTCCAGGGGACCCTGTCAAACGCCTTTTCCAGATCTATGAAACAAAGATGCATCTCACTCTTATACTCAAGGGCCTTTTCACTCAACTGTCTGAGTGTGAAGATTAGGTCTTGAGTACTTCGGTTTGCTCGGAATCCGCACTGGACCTCATCCAATTGTGGCTCAGCTAGGCGTCGGAGTCTCTGCTCTAGGATTCTAGAGTAGATTTTACCAGGGACACTGAGAAGGGATATGCCTCTATGGTTTCCACACTGTCGATTGTCACCCTTTTTGAAAATTGGTGTTATGATGGCAATCTCCCAATCCTTTGGTATGGTCTTGTTGTACCATGCTGCCTGTAAAACCCTTAAGAGTAATAGGTCGCCTGATGCTCCCATGAACTTAACCATTTCTGGTGTTATACCAACATGCCCTGCTGCTTTGCCCATCTTGATTTTCTCTAGTGCTGCCCTCAGTTCTTCCATCTTTATGTCATCTTCACCATCATTGGTTTTCTCTTCTGTGCTAGTGGTTATCATTTCTGATGCTTCACCATGCTCACCATCCAGGAGTTCTGAGAAATATTCTTTCCATCTTCCCATTACTTCCTTCGGGGCAGTAAGCAATTTGCCTTGCTTGTCCTTTATAAATTTGAGAGGGCATTGTTTTTCTTTCCTCATGTTCTTTAGGGTCTTATAGAACAATTTCTGGTTTTCTTGTGCATCTTTTTCTAGCTTTTCTCCAAATTCTTCCCAGGACTTCTGTTTTGCTGCTAGCACTTTGTTCTTTGCTTCTGTTCTGAGTGTCACATATTCTCTATATTTTTCCATTTGTCCTGTTGTGTTTTTAGCTCCTAAGTATTGTTTCCATGCCATTTTCTTCTCTCTTATTTTCTCTTTGACTTCCTCTGTCCACCAAGGTGTCCTCTTTCTCTGGTTCCCAAGTCGGACTTCACCGCATGCTTCTGCAGCAGCTGTCTTTATGATATCCTTGAATTTATTCCAGAGGGTTTCCAAGTCATCAGGTCGTTCTTCTGTGTTGCTCACTGCTGTAGCAATAAGCCCCTGATATCTGGTCTTAATTTCTGGCTCTCTCAGCTTGTAGGTCCTAATGCTCATTTCTCCTGCTCGTTTACTTGGTTTCTTGCGTGATGTTGGGCAGTTCCTAGGCTGAGCAACTCTTTCAGTTGTTCGTTTGATTGTTAGCAGGTAGTGATCACTTCCAATCTCTGGCCCCCTCCAGACTCTTGCATCTCGGACATATCTGAATGAGCTTCTCCGAACAATGGCATAGTCGATCACTGACTTCTCATTCTTGGTTGGTTCACATCTAGTGTATGCATGTATGCGCTTATGGGGGAACTTTGTGTTTGTAATGATCAGATTCTGCTCACTGCAGAATCTAAGGAGTCGCTTTCCATTGTCATTGAGAGTATCTTCTCCATATCTTCCGATAACTCCACCCCATCTAGCATGGTCATTTCCAACTCTGGCATTAAAATCTCCGAGCATAATAACTTCATCTAGGCAGTCATCCACTGTCCTTTGAAGCAGCTCGAAGAATTCCTCCTTGACCTCTGCTCTCTCATCCTCATTTGGCCCATACACTATGACCAGGTTGACTATGGTTTCTCCTTCTTTTAGTTTTACAACCATAATGCGCTCCGAGACAAAGTTCCATCCCTTGATACTATCTTTTTGATTTTGGGCCACAATGCAACCCACGCCCCCTTTAGCTCTTTCAGATATGGGTACACCACTGTAGAGCAACGTGTTGCCATCGAGATCCATGACTCCTTGTCCTTTTTTCTTCGTTTCCGTTATAGCCAGGATTTCTAGTTTTGCTTTCCTCATCTCTTCCACCAGCTCCTCTTGCTGAAAAGATCACATAGAAAAAAGTAGCTGTTTATTATTTTTTTTTTCAGTCACTATCTTTATTTAAAAAAAAAAAAAACCTAGGCTACTCATTTTTTATTATGATTGTATACTGTAAATGAATGCTATTATGTTAACTTTATAATGTTGCATGCCTTTAAATTAATGCTTAAAGTAATATGTGGGAATAAAAGGATATAGTATGCAAGATAAATGAGAGTGAAAGGGCAGAATGTTAGACGGGCCTGCGCGCCCAATTCTCAACCCTTCGAAAATAAAGTTCGTTCGTTCGTTCGTTCCCATTTTTACTTCTTGTGTTCCAAGTTCCATAAGTCGTAGTCCGTAGTCCGTTCCAGTTCGTCGCCTTTAGAATCAGTCCGGTTTTCTCTCTTGTAGTTCGCGTAATCATGATTTAAAGCAAACAGGTGATTGGCCTGTTGTGCCTTTGCATGGTGGAGGGGCTGCCTCCTTACGGCCTCCATGCAGGCCACCCTCCTCCTTTTTCATCCGGGCTTGGGACCGGCATAGGCGGAGTTGGGTGTACAATCACTACATATTAACTTTTGTTCTTGTTCATTACTGTTCAACCACATTATCTCTAGGTCTGTCTATTCTTAACACTTATTCTATATTTATGGGTAATTTGAAGACTGCAAATAATCTAATATTGGGATTCTCCGTTGTTCATACCTCATATATTTTAATAAGAAATGCTCTATATTACTGTCTTGAAGAAAGTCTGCACATTAAGGTTCTGTTCAGCCACGCGTTCTTCAACAGACAGCGAATTTCGGTTCTTGCCTTCAGGGAAGTACCCAGTTTTTATTTTATTATTTTATTAAGTTTTTTATGTGTCCTATCTAGACTTCACTTTCTTTCCTTTCCTGACGAAGGCCTTGTGGCCGTAACGTAGACTATTTTCTTTGTCTTTTGTCCTCGTAAGACGAATCACCTTTTTTCATTTTTTTTCAAACCCACCCATTCTATTCTGAAATAGCCTTTTCCCAGCTGTAGTCTGAGAATTTTCTTATTACTGAAAATTGTCAATTCCCTAGATATCCGACATTTTCTCGCTGGAGTCTTGAACATCTTATATGCAAACATGCAGTAAAAAAGAGGTTAGGGTTAGGAATCCTAAAGCTAATCCTAACCCTAACGATGTTGGCGATTTATTTGAATGTCATAGAAGAACACGACCCACTGTTTTCATTTCAACCAGGTTTTTGTTCCAATGCTAATTCTCTTTTTTATTCTTAATATGGTGCACAATTATGTTTTGTGGCATATATGCATTTGGTATATGTTTTACAGCTATTAGTCATACTTCTCTTGTGAGATTATCTGCAAATATATCTACATTTTAATTTTCTATAGGCTACTACTTAGTGTTAGCTCTTCCATTTATATTGGAACAAATGAACAGTAGGGCCTGCAGTACTCTGGTAGAAGTGAATAACAGTGGGCCGTGAGTTCTTCTTCTTCGTTCGTCCTGAAAAGGAGGTTGGTTGCGTTCTGTTCATTTACAGCGAAGTTGCGATATTTGCGCCTTTCGGCCGACACATCTGACTTCAGCACGGCATTTTTGGGACCGGCCTTTCCTCTTCGATCCCTACTCACTCAGCACCACTACTTGGAGGTGGAGTAGAGTCTTGGTCAGCTTTGTTCGCTGACCCAGACGCAAGCAGTCCAGCTATGGGTCGCTAACTGCATTCCTCACTGTTGATCGTGAGTTCGATATGACCTTAAAAAAAAAAAAAAAGGAATTCAAAGACGCAGTAATAAGGAGTAAGGGTTAGGAATCCTAAACTCTAACGACGGCGGCGACTTATGTGTATGACATCAAAGAATACGACCCACTCTGCTTCATTTCAATCCAGTAAACTTGTAGAACTTACTGAAAGAATCTGTTAGATTTAACAAGTCTGTAGTCTAGAACGATTCTATATAGGCCCTAACGAACAAAATGCCCACAGCACCTCAAATGTATGGTTACCTTGCATTGTAGCCTAGCTAACTACACATCGTATTCAACTACCGTGGCTGGAATTTTTTTCCCAACGAAGTTCTAGTAATAGTAATTATGTCATCTTCTTACTCACACTCAGATTTCCCAGATTTTACATAACAATAGGTAAATAAATAACCAGTAAACATTGCAACAATTGCAGAATGCAAGAACTTAAAAGATGCAGAAAAAGACAAGTATAGGAAAGCTTGGGTCAACAGTTTATTGCTATTTACCTGATGAAGTCAGCAATAATAACCAGCATATATTATCAATACCGGTGTCTTAAGAAAGTATGACCATTCGACGCTAAACGTGGATAAATTATAGTAACTAAACGTGTCCTAATGTAAAGAAGAGCTCTTATAATCGATAAACCAAAAAAAAAAGGGGGGGGGGGGGGGGGCCTGCACAAAATCAATTACAACAGTGATATCTCCTTGTCTTAGTAATTGCTTTAAAACCTGCTCCCACACACCCACATAGGGTTAATCATAACTATCACATAACTAATTCTCGAGACCTAAAGTTCTTTTATATTTGGAAATGCGCCCTAATATAACCGGCTAAGTTGAACGGGACGCGCCTCGCCAAAACGAGGCAAAATTGTATTTAAAAAAAAAAAAAAAAAAGGGTTAATGAATCAGACTATCTCGGGCGATGGCGTAGCTGGCGAGTCCTTTTTAGGGCTTTATGCTAGCAGATAGACAATGTTGGTCCTTTTTCAGGACTTAGTATCTACCAACGCTGATCGCGTTAGCAGTCAACAGAGTTGACTTTTTTTTTGTTGGGGGGGGGGGATGGTAAATGCGCTCTGATATAACCAAATAGGTTGAAAGGCACGCTCCTCGCCAGAAGAAGGCAAAAACCGAACAAAAAACAAACAAAAAAAAAAGAACCCACATAGGGTGACCTTCTGTCTCTTTTGCCCAGATTTGTCCCCTTTTTCACCTCCGGGCGTTTTTTTCTTTTCAAAAGTGTAATTTGTCCAGCGTTTTCCTCTCTGAGATGTATCTTATGAAAGTACATTCTTTAAGTAGTATTTTTTTTTTCAGTATATATTGAACGAATTGCATAGACATTCTTATAAGCAGCGCTTGTGTTAAGAGTTTGTGCACAAGAAGATTGCGAATATGCTTCTTGAAAAAACGAAGAGGCAGGCTTGGTAGTTTGTGTGACAAGTTTCATGAAGTTTTCATCAGTTGTTTAGAAGACTTAGATATATCGATGAAACCATTAGAAGATTTCACATATTTCTCGTTGATGACCTTACTTGGAGTTCCAACATGTGTAGATGTGCGAGCTTCTGGGCAAGATTTCATTGATAAAGATGTTGTATTTGACTATGCAAGTGCTTTCATCAACGTAATCACCTGACAATATTTGTTGAAAAAAAAAAAAAAATCAGTTATGAGGGATTCATACAGTTGTTGGCACATGAGAAGCGAACTAAATTGTTAAAATAATCAGTAAATATTGAATTTCATTCTGAACTTTTAATGATCGCACAATATTTGTTTGTGGTGCTTGATCATAATACGAGATAAACGTGGACAGGATTTTTTTCATTGAAGGAAAATAGATGGACAAAAGACAGAAGCATGTTCAATGTGGATTCCATAAACGGAAATTTCCTTCTGCAAAATAATTTAAAAGAAGTGTCGTACGGTCCGGAGGAAAGGGGGGGGGGGGGGGTTAAAAAAAAACAGTACTATCATTCTGATATCAATATGATAATATCATGGTTTTTTTTTTGTAGGATTTTATTATAGAGTCTGGACTCTTCTTGTGAAATTGCATATTTCGCCGCTGAAAGCGTGTGATTGAAGCTTCTTCTAAGGTTTCTCAAAACAATGTTATTTATATCTGATAAATCAAATGGTGCACACTAACTTTCTGATTTCTTCCATTTTCCAAATCTCTCATTCGTTCATAACCCTCCACTCCCAAAGGAGTATAGGCCTTCAACAAACACATGCCAAGTCCTCTTGTCACGTGCCATCATCATTTGTCCTGCATCTGATTACGGTTATGGGACAGAAGAGCTAAGTCATCAGCAAAATCCAGATCATCCAACTGCTTAGTCAGAGTCCACTGGATTCCATTTATGTTGTGTGTTGTCGATGTTCTCGTAACCCAGTCTATTGCTAGTAAGAAAAGAAATGGAGACAAGAGGCATCCCTGTCGCACTCCTGTTCTTATCCCAAACGGTTCTGTAAGCTATCCTTCATGGAGAACTCTGCTTGTCATTTCTTCATATGTTTTCTTTATTAAATTAATGATCTTCAGGGGAACTCCATAATGCCTCATCAATTTCCAAAGTGATTCTCTGTCTACACTGTCAAATGCCTTTTCGTAGTCCACAAATCCGATGTATAGTGGTGAATTCCATTCCAGACTTTGTTCAACTATTATTCTCAAAGTGGCTATCTGGTCTGTACATGATCTGTTTTGTCGAAAACCTGCTTGTTCATCTCTCAGTTGCTTGTCTATGGACTCTTTTAATCTCTCAAGGATAATCCTGTTTAATACTTTTCCTGGCACTGATAGTAACATTATTCCTCTATAATTTGTGAACTCTTGTAAATTTCCCTTCTTAGGCAACTTAACCAGATATCCTTCCTTCCATTCTGCTGGTATCTCTTCCTTTTCCCGAACTTTACCAAGTAATTTATATAACATCTCTGTAGCCGTGTCGATATCTGATTTGATGGCCTCTGCTGGAATGCCATCAGGTCCAGACGCTTTTCCATCTCTTAGAAGCTTTATGGCTTTCTTTATTTCTTCCCTCGTTGGTCTTTCACCGTTAATTTGTAGCTCTTCTTCTGCTGGCTGGATGTCCGGGGGGTTTTGTGGAGCTGGTCTATTGAGAAGGTCCTCAAAATATTCTGTCCACCTCTTCATTTGCTCTTGTATATTGCTGAGCAGTTTACCATTCTTGTCTTTTATGAAGCAACTTGTTTGCTTGTATTTCTCCGTTCGCTTCTTTGTGCTGTTATATAGTTCTCTCATATTCTCTTTGGCTGCAGCATCTTCTGCCTCTCTTGCCAACTCCTCAGTATACTTCCTCTTGTCTCTTTTGATACTTCTTTTTACTTCTTTGTTTGCTTCTGTGTACACTTCTTGAGCCTTGGCTTTGGAACTTCTGGTTTTGCTTGTGTTTAAATCTGCTTTCTTGTTTTTCCTGTCTTTTATCTTATTGATGGTTTCTGTTGTTATCCATGCTTTTTTGTTGTCGTTCCCTTTTCCCCAGTATTTCTTCACATGTCTCATTCTATACCGTTTTGATTTGCTGCCAATAGTCTTCTGTATTCTCTGCATCTTCCAGCTGTTGGAGCACTTGGAATTTGTTGGATATTGTGACCTCAAATTTGTCTCTTGTTTCTTGATTTCTTAGATGTCCTACATTAAATTGTTGCCTATAATTTTGCATTGTTGCATATCTCTTGAGTTTCATTTTTACTTTAGCTATCAGAAGGTGGTGATCTGATGCCACATCTGCTCCTCTATATACCTTTACATCCTGCAATGATGATCTAAACTTCTTGTTTATGCATATATGATCAATCTGATTTTTCTGTTCTATGGTCTGGTGATATCCATGCTGCCTTGTGTATTCTGTTATGTGGAAACATGCTTCCTCCTATAGCCAGTTGATTTGAAGCACAGAAGTTTGAGAATAGTTCCCCATTTTCATTCATTATTCCTAGCCCCTGTTTTCCCGTGACTTCTTCAAAGCCGGTGTTGACTGTACCTATCTTTGCATTCATGTCACCCATCAAAATTGTGATGTCTCTTCTTTTTACTTTTTCCATAATTTCCTGTAGTCTAGTATAAAATGTTTCTTTCACAGACTCTTCTTTGTCATTAGTTGGTGCATAACACTGGATGACATTTACATTTATTTTCTTTTTAGCTGTTTTAAAAGAAGCTGTTATTATTCTGGAACCAACGGCTTCCCATTTAATGATTGCTTTCTGTGCTTCTTTAGATAACATAAGAGCTACCCCTTCACTGTGGTGTGAGCTTTCGTCTTCATGTCCTGAGGACAGCACCAATTCACCTGTGATGAGTTTCTTCCTGTCTACCCCCTTCCACTTTGTTTCACACAGTCCCAGAACCTCGATTTTATATTCCCTCATCTCTGCTGCTACTTGTGCCACTTTTCCTTGTTCGTTTTCTTCTTCTTCTTCGTTCGTCCTGAAAAGGACGGTGGTTGCGTTGTGTCTGTTTGCGCCTAAGCTGTGATATCTGCACCTTTCGGTCGACACATCCGACGTCTGCACGGCATTTTTTAAGGACCGGGTTTGCCTTCCCATTTCGATCCATGCTCGCTCAGCCAGCCTGCACTGCTGCAGACTGTTTCCAGGACCACCACGTGGAGGTGGAGCACGGTCTTGACCAGCTCTGGTTCGCTGGTCCTGACGCAGGCAGTCAAGCTATGAGTCGCTGACTGCATTCACTATTGCTGCATCTTGGGGTCCCCCTTGTTCGTTTAATGTCCGAACATTCCAGGTGCCTTCTTCTTCTTCTTGCGATCGCATCTTTGATGATTACACCGTCAGACGAGTTCTCATGATGAATTCGACTGTTGTTTGAAGTTCCTCTTTAACTCCATATAGCTTTGAGTTTAGTGTTGAGTCATTGGGCCAGTATATCTTTCTTAACTGGTCATACAGAGGACAGTCCTGTAGAACATGCTCAGCAGTTTGTTCGTTTAATCCACATGTGCACAGTGGTGAAGCAGACAATCGTAGCTTGTGCATGTGTTTATTCAGTTTGTTATGCCCTGTCCTGAGTCGAAAAATAGTTATCTGTCCCTGCCGGTCGAGAGTGTGATAGTCGTCTTTGGGTTGGTTCTGTTCTCTTCTGATAGTCTGGATAGCTCTCCTTTTCTCAAAGTATGTGACTTCATTATCTTCTTGTTCACATTCTCCTCCCTTTTTTGCAAGTTTATCTGCCTTTTCATTTCCGGGTACACCACAATGAGATGGTACCCACTGAAGTATGGTTCTCTTTTTGGCAGCTACCTTGTTTAGTTCATTTCTCAGATGCGGGAGTTTACCACCCTTGAGAGCTTGCAGGACAGACAGTGCATCTGTGAGGATGACTACCTGGTGGCAGTCAGAGTTGGTGTTATAAATCATATTTGCAGCTTGCTCTAGAGCTTGAACCTCAGCTGTATAGTTGGAACAGAATTTACCAGTGGGAATGTGCCTAGTCTCATAGTGGTTGTCAGGATATGAGATAAAGATACCGGCACCACCATTCCTAACAGCATTAGTTGCTGATCCATCTGTATAGGCATGTATCCATGATTGATCGGGATAGCTTTCTTGGATCATACTCAATGTAGCAGTTCGTTTTTGCAGATCATTATACTCACATCCACTTGTGAGACCACTGACTGATGTATTAATTTGGAGGGCACTGCTGGCCTGCTCCCATGATACAGGGTATAGGGTGGGCTTCAGTGGTGTTGTCTTCATGGATAGGTCTTCTTGATGCTGTCTTATAAGTCTTTTCCCCTGATGCACAAAGCTGCTACGCTTTAGACGTCCCAATGCCAGATCATCTAGTCTTGCCTTCATTGGGTGCATTGGCATACTGTTGTACTTTTCCATCTGGATCATGGTTTTTGTGTCTCTTCTATGGGACAATGTCTGTAATCCAGCAACCTTCTGCATCTCTGTTATTGGTGTAGTTTTCATGGCTCCTGTAATGAGCCTGAGAGCTTGATTTTGCACCTTGTCCAAAGACTGCAGATGTGAGTTAGCAGCTGATGACCATGCTGCTGAGCTAAACTCTAAGTGTGGTCTTATTACTCCATTATAAATCTTCTTTAGATTTCGTTCATTTGCTCCCCAGTTGGTACCTGCTAATTTTCTGAGTATGCCTAGTCGTCTTCGGGCCTTTCCTTCTGCATTTTCAATATGCTTATTCCATGTAAGCCTTTGGTCAAATGTCACCCCAAGATAGGTGGGGTAGCTTTCTTCCTTGATCACGGTTGTCCCTAGGTGTATGTTAGCTGATTTGTCCTTGGGGGCGAGGGAGAACAGTGTTGTGGAGGTTTTGTCTGCGTTTATTGTGATAAGCCATTTCTCTGCCCATGACACTAGCATGTCTGCTGCCCGCTGCATTCTATAATTTGCTGTGGTGACATTTTCATCAGTGCACCAGAGTACTAGGTCATCTGCATATAAGGCAGCTTTAACTCCTGCAGGGAGATCTTTCACCAGGTCATTGATGTAAACAAGGAAGAGTGTTGGGGAAATTACTCCTCCTTGAGGTACCCCCTGATGGAGCAACACTTTTCTGCTCTGCAGACCGTCAAGAGTGACTCTAGTTCTCCTGTTATGCAAGTATGACTGGATCCATTTCATCATGTTGCCTTGGATTCCACTTCTCCTAAGTTTTGCAATGAGGCCATCTTTCCACACCTTGTCAAAGGCCTGCTTGAAGTCGACCCAGATCGTTAGGACCTTTTTCTTCTCCTGGAAGGCATCTTCTATTGCTTGAGACAAGTAAGTAACTTGGTCTTCTATACTGTAGCATTCTCTAAATCCAGCTTGTTCCGGCACCAGGATCTGCTCAGACTCTAAATACCATTTCAATCTGTGGTTGACTATTCGCTCCATAGTCTTCCCAACACAGCTTGTGAGACTGATTGGCCGGTAACTTGCAGCCTCGGTCTTACATTTCCCTTTCTTTAGTATGGGTATTGTGATGGCTTCTCTCCATACTTGGGGTACCGTTCCTTTCCACCAGCTGTGGTTGAATATCTCAAGCAGTTTTGTCTTTGCTGCTGAGCTCAGATTTACTAGCATTTCGTTGCTGATTTTGTCTGGGCCGGGTGACTTTTGAAACTTAAGCTTGGAAATAGCCTTCTGTACTTCTCCTAGTGTGATGGGTTCCCTCATTGGGGCAGGAGTATCTGTCTGTCCCATGGTTGCCAGTATTTCTTTTCTTATCTCTCTCTGATGATCTATGTTAATGGGTAAGTTGCTTTCTGAACTGTATCTTCTAGCAAACAAGTCTGCAGCTTGTTTTCCTCTGAAAAGTTTGCCACCTTCATCCAATGTGATAGTCTGCCTAGGTGAGGAACGCTCTTCATTTAGAGACTTGACTAATCTCCAAAGTTTCCTGCCGTCTTTCTCAAGGTTCAGCGATGCCGTTTTAGTTCTCCAGCTTTTCCGTTTTTCTTCTAGCTTTGTTCTCTGAAACTCTGCTACAGCCTTTTTCCATTTGTTGTGAGTTTCAAGTGAAGGCTGAGACTCTGCGTCCTTTCTAGCCCTGTCCATAGCTTCCTGACGTTCTTGGAGTGTGCTGGACCAGTATGGTATGTAGTTACGCCGGCATCCTTTGGGAATGGTTTCTTTTGCAGCTTGTAGTATGCATCTGTTGAAGTCTTTTACCACTTCCTTAATGTCTCTGTTCTGTACCTTGAGGGTAGACAGCAGCGTGTTCACCTGATGCCTGAATAAACCCCAGTTGGCTTTTTTGTAGTTCCATCTTGTAATGGCTGGGCCTGTACTGAGAGTTGCACTCTGGACAGTAAGAAAGATTGGGCGATGGTCGCTTCCCCCTAGTTGGTCTCCTACTTCTCTACTAATAGATCCAGCTATATCTGGTGTGGAGAAGGCAAGATCTGGTGTTGAAGTTGTGTGCCATCCTCTGGAGTAGAAGGTAGGAGTATCTGTGGCATTATTGACTAGGATTAGGGAGTGATCATCTTGCCAAGTTTCAACCTCTTCACCTCTGTGATCCAGATGGTTATAGCCCCAGCTCTGGGAGTGGCTATTAAAGTCTCCAACTGCTATAAAGTTGGTGGCTGGTACCTGTATAGAGCTGAGACTCAGGGGTTTGTTGTTCGGACAGTAATAGTTCAGGAGTTCTATTTCCATCTTGTCTACCTTTATCTGCAACAGCTGATATTCTGCTCCATCCATGAAGGTTTTCCTTTCGTGTGCAGGAATGTTATTCCTTACAAGAGTAAGTACTCCTCCTTTTCGTCTATCTTTTCTGTCGGATCTGAAGCATTGATATCCCCTTATTTTAAAGGTTTGATCTGCTTTCAAGTGAGTCTCTTGGATACAGCAAACACTGACTTGCTTCTCATACAAGATGTTTTCCAGCTCTGTCTTTTTGCTGTATCCAGCCTGCTTGCTGTTCACTCCCTCTGCATTCCAGTGCATCATGACAAGTGGCACTCTGGGTTTCTCTTTTTCTGTTTTGTTTTGGTCAGTAGTTCTCCTCCGCCGTCTGCTGACTCCACAAGACGGTCTAGAGGGTCCTCCAGTAGCTGAGGGTGGGCTCTGTCGAGGCTCAGAGCCCGGCACTGCACCTGCCTGGTGGAGCTCCACAGGGCGAGCACCAGTACGAGATTTATTTGACGGTGTACTCTCCATAGAAAAAAAAAAAAGCGAGTTGCGTGATACTGTGGTTTCCGGTGCGCCTTCTGGCCCAGTATCTATGACTTTAGCACCTGTTCAACGGGAGAGTGGGCTCATCCCTAATCTGTTTATGTTCCCAGTAGTAGACTATTCGCAAGCAGCCTGGGGGTGTCACTGCTCTGCGCGGACCTTGTTTACCGAGGCGGCGTCCGAGCTCGTATGGTGAAAATATGGTTGCATTATCTTCAAAATAGCCCTGTCTTTCCTGCCATCCTGCAACTTTGAGTTAGGGAGTTCTGAGCTCCAGTCTCTTTCCCAGGCATTTTATCCTGGCCTGGCACGCATACAGAGGACCCCACTTCTGGTTCTAAGTTAGCAGTTGGGGATAGGTGGGGTAGCACACTGTGCATTCCCCGTCATCCAGGGGGCTCTCCAACTATGCAGAGCTTGCACAATGCTGTGCTCTGGTTCTGGGCTCACCCAAGGAATCCTCACGTCCTGCACACAGCCACTTCCAGATACCCACCACCTGCCAACCCCCCATTGTAGAAATCTCCTGCATGCGGCCATCCAGTCAAGAGCCAGTATTAAGTCTGGTGCCCAAGTGATCCCCCCAAGCTCAGTGTGCAATTCTGGGTTCTCATCATGCTGCAACACAGGGGGGATTGTGATGCTCAGCCATCTCTCTCAACTCTGCACCGATAAGTGACATCGGGGACTTAACTGTGTCTCAGTACTGGGAGGCCCCGTTTCCGGGTACACCACACACAGCCAATTGAGGCAACGGTCGCCGTGGGCGTGTATTCAGTGGGGAAGTTGTGGAGTCTTCCTGTCCATGTTCTTGCACATCCTAACACTGCCCGCAAGACATCGGAGGTTTGGAGAGTGGCCTTCTCTGCTTTTTTGAGCCGGGGTGGGCTCCCCGGGCAAGTCTCGATGGGGATCGGGACGTGTCCACGCGCCAGTAGGCCCAGCATCGGCCGCATCTGTTGGAGGACTTGCTCTGCCAGGTTTGAGTTAGTAAATTCCAACTTTGTCATCTTCTTGGCATTGTGATGCTGGGGTGCCTGTGGATTTCCTAACGCCCCGGGTAGAAGCCAGAAGTGTACTGTGCCAGCTCTGGGGGAGATAAAGGGGGTGTTTCTGCGTCTCCTTGTGATACGTAGCCAAGGTAGGGCTCACAGTGCTCTTTCCCCGCCACCAAATTGCCTGCTGGTTACGCCGAGTTCTCCGAGGCTCTAGGCATGTGACCAAGAGTTGAAGGCAATAGGATCGTCACGTCCTGAGTCTCTGTGCCTGTACGATGGGTTCCGATCTTCAGGGAGCAGTCCACACTCGTTCCCACTCCCAAGACTTGTTCAGTATCCATCTGGCTCCTTCCCACCCACAGAGGGCGTGTACGGTGTAGTGCACCGGTTTTATTATCGAGGTTTGCTCCTCTAGATCCGTTGTGTTTAGCCTGAGGATTCGCACCCTCAGTTACCAGGACTACCTCGAGGAGGGTGTGGCTCTTCACCACGCACAACGATCTTGGGGTATGAGAGGTTTTGCTAGGCCAAGAGACTAACACCGCAATGGTCGCTCCTTTCATGAACAGAATTCACTAGGCCTAGGGTGAAGCAAGGGGGGAAACCCACTACCCACAACACCAGCACATCATACCCCCTGTCTGTAGACTTTGCCCCATTCCAGGTGCCAAATTTGGAAGTTCTCCTAGAAGAAAGAAGGTTAGTCAGCAACACAGACTCCTTTCGGCTTTCTCTGTGTTGCATCATACGCCTCCCTGCGAGAGAACCTTCCCCTGTCTTGGGTGGCTGTGCTTTATTTTCTTTAATTGACTTGTCCATGTTTGTTGAAGTTTTTTGTGGTTTAAATTTTTTACAGAATGGGGTAACCGGCCCCATGCCCAACCCTCCTTAGTCGCTTTCTACGACACGCTTGGCAGGGAATAGTGTTACTATTCTTTGCTCCCCTTTCGGGCCCGGGTAACACACAATCTCTATTGTGACATTATTTCAAGGCAGTCCTGGTTGTGGAATCCCCAGGACAAGAGAGACGAACAGAGACAAAAGAATACATGGATCGGACAATTATACATAGACATTTTTGTTGTTTAACTAGAATTCTGAGATTTCGCTCTTTTGCAGTCAATACCAAGCTGAAGAGTCCTTGGTATTATCTACAGTGTAGATCTAGGCTTTTCATGTGACTTTTCTGCCATTACGAAACATTTTGAGTTGAAGTCATGATTCTGACCCTATCAATTTATCATTGCTATCATATTCGTCAGACCTAAAGTCTTTTATATTTGGATATGCGCCCTAATACAACCGACTAGGTTGAACGGGACGCGATTCGCCAAAACGAGGCAAAATGTTATTTTAAAAAAAAACCATATCAATTAATACTTTTTCTTCTTACGCAGGATGACATTTCGAGTGGGAAAAGTATAGCTCCTGGTGATGACGTTACCCACGTGCACATTTTACCAAGCAATGCACACCTGTCTGGTCCGTATGCATTCCTTGGTCACTGTTTATGAATATACACGAGTTAGATGTATACAAGGCCGGTGCTAGGATATTTCTGGCGCCCTAGGCAAACGGCTCATTTGGTGCCCCTATATTTGGTCCTGACTGTCATACAACACTCTCCTTTTACATCTGTGAAACTATATTTGTATACCATCAAGCACCTTACTCGTAATTTAATTGCATGTCATATTCTTAAACCACCTCACCACAATGATGATTCGCCTTCTAAAGTATCTGGCATGTCTCGCACTCCCCAGAAGGTGAGTGGGACCTAAGATGCGTCAACAGTGAGAAATGCAGTTAGCGACCCATAGCTAGACTGCTTGCGTCAGGGTCAGCGAACCAGAGCTGACCAAGACCCTACTCCACCTCCAAGTGGTGGTCCTGGAAACAGGCTGCACCACTGCAGTCTGGCTGAGAGAGTAGGGATCGAAGTGGGAAGACAAACCCGGTCTAAAAAAATGCAGTGCTGAAGTCGGATGTGTCGGCCGAAAGGCGCAAATATCGCAGCTTCGCTGTAAACGGACACAACACAACCAACGTCCTTTTCAGGACGAACGAAGGAGAAGAAGAAGAAGAAGGTGAGTAGTCTCACAACCCCAGGCGGTGCATGCACTCGTGGCTAAGAAGCACTGCTGTAAACCTTTGGCGGTGCTGGTTATGACGGCATTACCTCCCCTGCTTTGCAGTAGTGGTCCAACAGTGGCCAAAACTCAAGAGTATCTAATATGGGCTTCAAATGTGTCTTCCTTCGCACAAAATTACTCTTGGCAGATTTGTAAATAAAAGGGTAATGACGCTTCTAGCTCAATGTGGTGTTCACAAGATAGTCAGATAAGCGAAAACAATGCTGCTTTGGCTGAGCACGTTAATTCTAGAATCTGCCGACACCTTTTGTGAAGAATTAAGCAATGATTAATCTTAGCTCGTTCAAGCCGCCACCTCTGATTTACTCAGTGGAATTCTTATTATTCTGGTACAGCTTTGTTTAGAGTGTTTTTAGTAAGTTGACTGAAACAAACATGCAATGACTTTAAAATGATTAAATCGAAGTTAAATTTGTAAAATTACAAAATTTAATAATCACTTAAGTTTTAACAGTTTGACAATAATTGAATAGTTTAACAGAAAAGGTTCGTCATTGATGGATAGTAGGTTCTATGGGAAAAAAGTTCACTTTGGCAGCTTATATATTGCACTTAGCTGCCAGTGTTTGTTTCTGCTCCCGCTGGGTTGGTTCTTTTTACATTGCTCACGCTCGTCACTGGTCAAAGTTGTAGGGTGCAGCTCGTTCTCAGGAGTGTCAGGGAGAGTCTACAAAGTTGGTCCCTCGTCTTAAAGCTTAGGCCACTGTTTCCTGCTTGTTCCAGAGAAAGTGCCCTTTAACTGGTGCCACCACCAACAATAATAACAGAATAGAAACGAAACGCTCCCCTGAGTATTGCGTTTCCCGACACATACTGATGTGTCCCCTATTCCTTTCCCACCATCCCTTTTATCTCAAAATTTACCCTCGATGAGAATTAACTTTTAATCCCTCGAGAGAAAACTTTCTTTACATTTAAATTGAATAGCTTTATCGTTATTTTACTTTTAAATGAAAAGGTTAATAGTAAAGATAGAATATGTTTACATGTACATTTTCACTGATTGAAAAGTGTTCACAATATAAATTGAATGTGTTTTCATTTATGTTTACACTGATTTGAAAAGTTTGAAACTTCCATTAATTTTAAAGTGAATATGTTAACATCGACATTTACACTGGTTTAATACTGTAAGTATTTTAATTAAAATGTACATCATTTCTTTCATCTCTCCATCCCTGCTCCATATGGAACATGGGACTACCGACGCGTTTAGTTCTCCTCAAGAAACTAGCAACAAAGCAGTCGCCAGCCCATGCAGTGGTGGTTCATGAAATCATCATTCTATGCGCTGAGGTTCCCAGCCTCAAATGACTGGGACATCCACTAGCGATTTTCACATATTAATATTCACATGGTAATATATACATATTAGTTCATATGTTAGTAATGAAAATATAGAATGTAAAATGACAACTTACGCCAATCCTGGCTCACAGACTTTTTGCTCAGATGAATGAAGTTAAGGCACTAGCCGATGCCTTTTTACACGTGTACTTGGGGTCGTTAATTTTAACTTTAATTCCCTCTCTGACTTCGTGTGTCCAGTTTTCTCAGATATTTCGGTTTTCCTTATTTACAATGATAGAGATTTCCTAGGCTGTTTTTTAAAATCCGTCACGATTCTCCAATAAAAGGTGTCCGGTCTGATAAAATGGAATTCTGAATTCTAGGCTTCCCTCTGGCAAGGTCTGGTTGTGTCGTCTTGGCAAGCAATCTTCACAGGAAATTTGACTGAGTGAAGCATCAGGTTATATTCACTGTCCACCCCTGCTCTGTTTGTTATGAAGCTAGGCAAAAGCTCCAATCATTTCAAACATGCTGGTTGGGGGTGATTTCAAAATACTCCTGACATGGAACATTTTTGAACGTATGCAGAGGTCACCTCTCCCAAATATGGCATGAAAATATCCGATCCCTGGCAGGCGAACTTACCAACACATTTGTAAACTCATACGACAATGTGTTTCAGATGTAACAAATTATTACTATCTAAAGTAATCTTGCCATAACAAGTCGGACAGGAAGCGATTAGGTCATAAGTGTCTGTCGAAAATGCGTTACACAGACTAGTAATCTTGTTATCTCTCTCTTAAGCACACAACTCTACACGAAAATTAAGCAGACCAATATGGGTGTACCTGCGCTTAATCTCAGCAAAGCTGTGCCGCGCCTAGCAAATGTGAGGTATACATCAACAAGGAGTGTAAAATGTTTTGACAATATCAAATATCTGCTGCCTAGCAGAGAAAGAAAAGGGTGCGACCCGGAAAAATCACAAGAAAATCAGTACAACAAATGTAACTGATTACTGCCGTAGTGAAAGAGAGATCGGAAAGAGGTCGCCCCAAAAACCATCTTGTGACACCGGTGGCGATTACTGTGTCTATCTAGTAGAAGCGTGCTGCCTGAATATTTCAAGCTATTTATGCTATATCCTCAAATTAGTATGCCCCGCATATCATCATCTACTAACAAGAACCAGAGAAATGACAATGGAACATAAAGAGAAGAAGACCGTGGCGATGGAATAGGACAAACATTTGAGAAAACATGTTGATAGCATTGTTATGTTGTCATTCTTCTGGAATCTTCAGTACTCGAGAAGCAGAGGTAAAAAAAAAAAATATACGGAGAAGAGAACTCGAGATAGAAATAAAAGGGATGAGGGAGACATGTAAACACCTTGAACTGATGACACGTGACACTTGTACTTGGCTTACTTTTGTTGAAGGCTTACTTTTGTTGAAGGCTTACTTTTGTTGAAGGCTTACTTTTGTTGAAGGCTTACTTTTGTTGAAGGCTTATGCTCCTGTCAGAGGTTGAAGGGTAATTCAAATTCTCAATACCTCTTATGATGTTTTCGCATCCCAAAAGTTACAATATCAGACTGACACAGTAAACATTTTGATTATACATCAGCACGCACAGTATAAAATTAATAATGACGGCAGAGAGGCCGGGGAAGAAGGGTGATACAAAGATTTCACAACAGCAAGGAAAAGAAATCAATAATCCACCAGTTGAATAAACAAATAAGTTTCTTCTGATAATTATCTTCAAAATGTTAAATATATTTCGCGGAAATAATATGTCACGGCGATTACAAGCCAATTTTTGTCTATCCATTCCACTTTACAAACAATCTCCTACCTGCTTCAGTTTGTCTTATCGAATGTGCTGAACTTTACATGAGTAATTATTCAAACGTAATTTTTTTCTAATCTTGCCAATGTCTTCTCCAAGCAACGGTCATAGTGCACGCTAAGGCAGCTATGTGTATATATTGTTGGGTTCTGTAAGCTACCCTTCATGGAGAATTCTGCATGTCATGTCTTCATATGTTTTTTTTATTAAGTTAATGGTCTTCAGGTGGAACTCCATAATGCTTCATCAGTTTTCAAAGTGATTCTCTGCCATCACTGTGAAATGTACACTGTTTTGGTACATTCTAAATATAATTATTGGTCATAACAAGACTATATTCCTTATGATTTCTGCATTGACACATTTGATTAACAACCAGCATGACAAATAATAATAGTAATAAAAATAGTAATAATATTCATTAATAAATACATACTCTAATTAAGTGGCAAAATGTATTCCCCCCTCCCCCTTTAAAAAATTATATTTTTATTATTATTATATCTCACTCATTTATTCCTATAATCTTCATTGTTTTTTTCTCTGTGTATTTTCAACCCCAAATGCTGTGATCTCTCATCAAGTATTTTTATTTTGTCATGTATTTGGTTACGGTTATATTGTCACGCTGTATTGTTATGGAAGAGTTCTATAGCGTAACTAAATAAATTACCCCTCTGGGTAAGCGACTTGTAGTGCAGCTTCCACTCAATACCAATTTTTATTATTTTTTATGTATTTTTGTTTGTTTTTTTGCAAAATATTGACACTAGTTTTCATATCCACGGTTTATTTCTATTGATAAAGCAGTCAAGGCATGCAATTTCGTGTCATCTATTCGTTGTGAATTTGTGAACGACAAATAAATAAATGTCGCAGCTTCTTAAATAGTTCCTTGCTTGTGACAAAGATTACAAAGCCAAAGAGAAAAAAAATGTTATGCTTATTTATTTAACAGCATTTTCTATTGGCCATTTCGCCGACTCCTTGACCTTTCCCGTTCAGAGCAAATGCTCCGTTTGTTGCCTCGCCTAGTGACACTGACGTCAGCATTTTCCATTTATTCATAACTCGTCAACTGTCTGTGGAACAGTGGCCTTCAGCAAGCTCTCGTTGAACCTTCCTTTTTTCGTGTCGTTTAAGATCTTTTCGTGTCTTTTTTGTGCAGTGTTTTTCCATGTCCTTCTTCATGTGTGTTTATGTCTCTCTCTATTTTGTTTAACCTGGGGATTCCAGACAAAAGTCTACATTGTAACGTTTTGGTTTATCAATCAATCAATCAATCAATCAATCAATCAATCAATCAATCAATACCCTTTAGCTCCCCAAGAAGCACATACCAAGTACCCCTGTCACGTGCCATCAGCTCTAGGTTTTTTCATGTCTTCCTCATAATTTTATTTATCTCTAGCCCACATTTGTTCGTGTTCTTCAGTCATCCTCTACTTCTCTATCCCTGGAGATTCCATAACAAGGACTGCCTGGTAATGCTATCAAAAGGTTTCCTCTGTGTCTGTCTTATCCATCGCCATCGTCTTCTTATCATCTCTTGCTCCACCACTACTCGTCTATTTCTTGTCATCAGTTTCACGTTGGTGACCTTGTCGTACCATTTAAATCCCTCTTTTCTACGCAGGCACCCATTTATACAAGTTTGTAACTTTTTGTTTGCTGTGTTTGTTCTCAATGTTTCAGAGTTTGTAACTTTTTGTTTGCTGTGTTTGTTCTCAATGTTTCAGAGTTTGTAACTTTTTGTTTGCTGTGTTTGTTCTCAATGTTTCAGAGTTTGTAACTTTTTGTTTGCTGTGTTTGTTCTCAATGTTTCAGAGCCACATAATAGGACTGTCTTAACATTCATGCTGAAGATTTTTGTTTGTTTTGGTATTGGACTTGATTTCTTTTTAATTCCATGTAGGCTATTTCCCAGTTCATTAAAAATTCCCTCTTGCCTATTATATCCTTATTTCGATATCGCTGTCTGTCCTCCAGCTATGTCTATTATTGCTGCCATGATATATGTATGAAGATACACCCCTACATCTTGTAGGGTTGTATCTTCAAGGGCAGCCTTGTTACTGTTTGCTACAGTTACTTTGATTATCTTTGTCTTTTCCACTTGTGCATTCTCAAACCCACTTGCTGTTACCTTTTATCGAGTATTTTCATTTTATCTTACATCTTGTTACGGTTATGGGGCAGAAGAACATGGTAGTCGGCAAAATCTAGACCATTAAGTTATTTAGTTAACGTTCACTGAATTCCATTTCTGTTGACTGATGTTGATGTTTTCATTACAAATCTAAGCCAGTAGGAAGATAAATTGTGACTACTGTACAAGCATTCCTGTCGCACTCCAGTTCTCATATAAAACGGTTCTGTAAGTTATCCTTCATGGAGAATTCTGCATGTCATGTCTTCATATGTTTTCTTTATTAAGTTAATGGTCTTCAAGTGGACTCCATAATGCCTCATAGTTTCCAAAGTGATTCTCTGCCAATGTGAAATGCCTTTGCATACAATTTTGGTACATGCTAAATACAATTGTTGGTCATAACAAGACTTTATTCCTTATGATTTCTGCATTTGATTAACAACCAGCATGACAAATAATAAAAATAGTAATAGTAATAAAAATAGTAACAATATTCATTAATAAATGCATACACTAATTAAGGGGCAAAATTTGTTCCCCCTCCGCCCTTTAAGAAAAAAATGCCCTTATAAAAAGATAATCAGAGCTTTTACTCTATCCAGTTTTCTTAGGTATGTGTTTGGCCAAATCAGTAACACACATTTGCCTGAAAGTCACTCGTTTCTTCTAACCTCCATGTTCTTGCCAACTAACAAGCTCTGTCACTTCTATTAACGAAGGCCATTAACCTGACTGATCACACGATGGAGTCTTGGAGTCGGCAAGTACACGTTAACATTGAGCCCACCTGAACATTAATTTGCTTGACACTAAAGCCCAGAACGAGCCGTTGTTTACATTTAAGGAATCTTCGCTTCCTCTGTTGAAGGCTAGGATAAATGTGGCCAGTATGTAGGTCAACGCTAATAATGGTCGGAAATACGTCCATTCAAGAATTAGGCCGTCTGCCACGTATTATAATACAACGGAAAATGAGATATGATGGTTCTTTGTCATTCATACCACTTCTATTATTCCGACAGACAAAAAGCCAAAATCTCGGTGTTGCTTTAAACCTCAGAGAGGAGAATATTTAATATGAACTTTGTCGAAATAATTGGACTCGCATTTTGCCAAACAGCATTGCTTATCTGAATGGGAATTGAGTATGTTTGAAGATAATATCTATCTTCAATGCTGGAAAGTTTCAGGTTAAGCAGGCAAATTTAGCATCCAGACCACGAATAAATAGGTGGAACAAAAATTTGCTGCGATTCAGACACTGAAAAATAATAATTGAAAACAATTCAGATTAAATGAAGCAAGGAAGGAGGTACTGAAACAGTTGCGGTAACCCGCGAAGCCTCGTTTTAAAAGCTCTTTAGAAATGAAGAACCGACTATTTCAGAAGAATAAACTTTTACAAAGGGATAGTGAAAAGTCACTGAACAAAAAGCTGGGACAAAATTATTTCAGAAAGGAACGTAAATCAGGAATGTTAAAGATTGTAAGAGATTTACCGAAGAAGCACACACAGAAAGCATTCTCTTTGTAGACTGCAGGCTCCATGCGATAGCAGCAAATGATACAGATAGCTCTTGATGCATACATAATAATAGCCCCTTAAGTCATGACTGACTATGGGAATGCGCTCCTGAGGTTACAGCCCACAGCTGCTTTTTTCCCCTGGTGTTCCTGTCTACGTTTTCTGTTCTCTTTTTTCTTGTTGTGAGAGCTTTTTTTCATCCAATTTGAGATGGCGTCGTATAGAGGATCGCCATTTGGTGCGATCGGCAGCTTCATCCACCCAAGCTGCTGGATTTATGTCCAGTGCCCATATGTCTCTCTTGCACACATCAGCTGCGGTCGCCCAACTGTTCTTTTTCCAGCTGCCAGTTGTCCGTAGAAGATATCTTTCGGGATGCGACCACCTTTTATGCGGCGGACATGGACAAGCAGAGAGAGAGAGAGAGAGAGAGAGAGAGAGAGAGAGAGAGAGAGAGAGAGAGAGAGAGAGAGAGAGAGAGCGAGCGAACGAACGAACGAACGAACAAACTTTATTTTCAAATGGTTGAAAATTTGGCACACAGGCCCGTCTAACATTCTGCCCTTCCTTTCGCTTACCTTTCATACTGAATTCATTTATTCTCATATGCATGTTACATATCAATTTCAAGAAATTCAGCGTAAAGTAAAATAATAATATAGCACACTCATATTAACATTAATTACTTATAAGCATGACATTACATATGTTGAAAAGTACAAACATCGTCATTAGAACCTTAGAGAGAGAGAGAGAGAGAGAGAGAGAGAGAGAGAGAGAGAGAGAGAGAGAGAGAGAGAGAGAGAGAGAGAGAGAGAGAGAGAGAGAGAGAGAGAGAGAGAGAGAGAGAGAGAGAGAGACGTAAAAAAACCCACACACACACAAACACAGATATCTGCCTGAAAAAAAAAAAAAATTACGAAAATGCTCTTAGCTTTCCTAATTGTTTCGGTTTTCGTAGGACAGCATGGTTTGCTTTTTTTAAGGTCTCGAGTTCCCATAAAGGCAAATAAAAGGCACGCACATGTCCATTGAATTCTTGTTTCCCGACGAGGAAAATCGAAAGCTTTTGGAGATGGACAGGGTCTGGCTCTTATGTTGTAGAATCCTTGTTCTGCTAGCTGGTTTTGTTGCATTCTGACGAGTTGTCCACACCATTTTATTTTCTGCCGTTCTGTGTAAGACAGCAGATACTGCCACGACGGAGTGAAGTGTTAGAGACTTAACTATATGTGATGACGTGGTCGTATTCTTGCGACGTCTTTTACCTCATTTTATTTCTCAAGTGATAAGAGTTGCAACACACTAGAATCTTATCAAATGGAGCAACAAAAATCGTATGCAAATAAATATCATTAAAACAAAATGTATGATAACACAGCCCTACCAAAAAAAAAAAAAAAAATTTTTGGTGCCAAACATTTTACTCTTGATTGTACATAAATGAGGAGACTGCTCAATGCAAATATCACATTTGCTTGTCTGTAGCAGCTCTAGTTTTTGAGATACAGACATTTATGTATTTCATTAATATAGGGTGACAAAAAAAAAAAAAAAAAAAAACGGGCCCGCGCTCGCACTTTTTGTGCGCGCATGGACCCTTTTTTTGGGGGGGGGGGGGGGGGGTCACCCTGTGTTATTTATTACACTTCTAACAGAGAATGGCATCATCTTCAAGAAGAGCATGTTTTCTTTCCCCGCATTTATTTTGTTATATTTGTGGAGAGTACACTTTCAAAGAAGAACATAGGAAGCATATTACTGTTTTTGTGAAAAAGGCATACTT
The DNA here is from genome assembly GCA_024509875.1 of Oreohelix idahoensis. Classification (NCBI taxonomy): domain Eukaryota; kingdom Metazoa; phylum Mollusca; class Gastropoda; order Stylommatophora; family Oreohelicidae; genus Oreohelix; species Oreohelix idahoensis. Next base: position 80,806 of record JAMPIV010019394.1, on the reverse strand, counting down.
TGCTTACTTTAAAGCAAAACTAGGTGACCAGGACAAGTCTTGGGCTCCTCATATTGTTTGCAAAACATGTGTTGAACACCTGCGACAGTGGACTTGTGGGAAAAGAAAATGTGTAAAATTTAGAATTCTAATGGTTTGGAGAGAGCCCAAGAACCACTATGATGACTGTCGTAGATTTTTGATAGGGGAATTAAGACTTGGGTTGGTCCCTTCTGAATAGATTAGAATAAGTGATAGTCACCGTGAGAGATAGTAATAGAAAATAGATTTCCACGAGTGAGGTGGTAGAATGTGGTAGAGGCTGTCTCTGAGATCGATAAATCTTCTCTATCTCACCTATCTTCTACGACAGCTTTAGAGGAGTCAGACAGTCTAAACACACACACACACATATATATATATATATATATATATATATATATATATATATATATATATATATATATATATATATATATATATATATATATATATCCACTCACGTGCACGCACATACAATTGACTACAGTTGGACACACAGACGTGGGAAAACTATAACAATGATTATATAGATATTCTAGAACGAGTTGACCAACACGCTGATTTCGATTTAAGGACAGTTTAATTATCAATATAAACTTCCACCACAACACATAAAATTACATCAAGCATATACAAAATAGTCCAAATAAAACAATGAATTGCTACAAGAAAAGATAGACCCACAGTTATGATCTTCCATCGATGTTTAGCCCACAGTCCCGTTAGGAGAAAGATGATAGCTCAAAGAGTCACAGATACATATGATTTGGGTCTAATATTTTCCCCTTTTGAAGATATGGACTGACTTTGATAGCAGTATCTATTATAAGGAAAAATATAGTTTAGCAACCAAACTTGCATAAGGAAAGTTACAATTGTGAGTGAATCAACAAAGAACATCCCTCAGTCTACTTTCACTCGGTTCTTTCATCAGGGCCCTGTCGTGCATTTCTCACTTTCTTACCCTATAACTTGCTGTTGTTCACCGTCTGGCGCACGCTATGACACAATCTGTTTTATCGTTTGGTGAAGCGAATACCCAGCTCTGCAGGTCTTGGTTTCATCCGATTTGTCCGGGGGAGCGTTCTCTTCAGGCGATAAGTTTATTCAGATTTTAAGTTAGTGTTACTTTATCAGTTCAGGTAAGAATTAGTGTAAACGGGTTCACTGTGTCAGAATCACGAGGTTTCCACTACTTAGGGAAAAAAAAGTCAGGTTTGTAACTTTCGAGCAAAGGTAGCCTTCTTGGCAACACCACAAGTTGACAAAAATTGCGGAAACGTTACTGTTTGTAATAATTTACTTGCCACCAGGCTGCACTGTACTTAAGTTTTCTCAGGAAGAATCAAAATCAGGCGCAAGAGGCCCGTTATCTCATTTAACCGTTAAAGTACTCGTAAAGATTTTGCACCAAGCCACTCTAAGGTAAATGTTTTAGTTCTTCACAGATATCACTCATACGTACTTAACGCTGGCAAAGTTTTGGGTTACCCCCAGTATTCACCGAATAAAGGAAAAACACATATAAATAATTATACATACTAGGTACTCGTTATAACTTACATTTTAAAACTGCAAGCGTACAGCTTGACTTATCCTTTAAACTTTCCCGTGAAATAAGTTATATTCATAAAATCATCAATCCTCATGAATTAGGAATACATACGTATTCCGTCAACACTCATGAGGCATCTAGCATTTATAAGTTAGTTTAGAAAAATTATTCTCGTCTGATTATTTAACAGTTAAATTAAATTCATTAATAGCCGACTGAGTTTAAGCTAAAAATTATAATTTATTCTGTTTTCCACTGTAACTCATCAGCTAAAGAATATAACAGACTTATAAATTATTACCTCTGCACAAAAGAACTCGGGAAATAAAATAAGCGATCTAACACTTTGAACACTTCGAAAAATACTAGATATAATATATTATACTATTTACCTCAACACAGAACTACTAAGAACTTAAACCACTTCGACCAAACTAAATGCCATCTCTATTAACAGAGATTCTTAGGAATCGAACGAAGGCTTGTTCTAGTCTTGACTGCGAAGTTACTGAGTGAATTAAATCTCAAACTCTCGTTTTAGATATATGAAACACACACAAAGGATGTGTCCTATTTCCAAAACCACGCAATCTCTCGTCTTTCCTAACACTTACGTTCCTTAGACGCTGGCAATAACATGCCAAACCTTGCGTTCACACCTTACGCCAAAACTTGCCGTGGAGCGTGAGTGTCATCTGAGAAATGCTAGACACTCTGTCCGCTCTAGCGAGCATGTCTGGCGCGATTCACACCTCATCGAGCTACTCAGCCAAGGAAACTCGCGTGTCAGCTGAAAGTGCAGACAAACGTCTGCTCGTATGTCTGAGATAAGCGAAAATCACAGTTTCGTCCACTGACATCTATTGCAATAGAATGCATTTTAACGCTCCCCCGTCTCGTGTAGAGACTGACACGTTATGTCATAAATGCGTTTACCAGTATGAGAAAGAAAACGGTAAAGTTGAGAATGGGGAAGAAAATATTTTTCGCAAACGAATGGATGCGAAAAATACCGGAAAAGGGTAAAGAGTGATAATAAAATAGAGGACACGGGTGAAGAAAAGAAGAGGATATAGACAATTTAATGATCATAAAACCTCTGTGACAATGACTGTTATTTCTGTGTTGTGAATATTAAGGGAATTAATGGAAAAAATCACAAAAAGTGGAAATATCCAGAATTAGATTCTGCTAGGCGACCTGTTCCACATGGAGATGACATACCAATTTCAACTTTCAGTCAGATTTCGGATTCACTGCTAGAAGATGAGACAGCAGTGGCATGTGGAACGACAAGTGACAGTGATAGTGATTTCGAAGATGATTTTTCAGATGCTCAACGCTTCGACCAGCTTGAACTAAATGATCTAATCCGAGATCTATATCTCTCCAAGGAATCTTCAGAACTTTTGGCTTCAAGATTGAAAGAAAAAAAAATTACTGACTGCTGAAACAAAGGTTACATTTTATCGCAGCAGAGAGCAAGGTTTTATTCCATTCTTTTGTAAAGAAAACAACCTTGTGTTTTGTACTAATGTAGGAGGTCTTGTTAACAAAATGGGTGTAAGTTATACACCATATGAGTGGCGACTTTTCATTGACAGCTCTAAAAGAAGTTTGAAGGGTGTTCTCTTACACAATGGTAACAAATATGGCTCAATTCCAATTGCTCATTCTACTAAAATTACTGACTGCTGAAACAAAGGTTACATTTTATCGCAGCAGAGAGCAAGGTTTTATTCCATTCTTTTGTAAAGAAAACAACCTTGTGTTTTGTACTAATGTAGGAGGTCTTGTTAACAAAATGGGTGTAAGTTATACACCAGATGAGTGGCGACTTTTCATTGACAGCTCTAAAAGAAGTTTGAAGGGTGTTCTCTTACACAATGGTAACAAATATGGCTCAATTCCAATTGCTCCTTCTACTACAATGAAGGAGGAGTATGCTACAATAAGCACAGTTCTGGAAAAATTGAAGTATTTAGAACATAACTGGATGGTTTGTGTAGATCTTAAAATGATGAACTTCTTGCTTGGCCAGCAAATGGGATTCACCAAATATCCATGCTTTATATGTTTGTGGGGTAGCAGGGCAAAAGATATGCACTGGACAAAGAAACAATGGCCGTTGAGGGATCAATTTAAAGTTGGAGAAAAAAATATTGTCAAAAAGCCTCTCATTGATCGAAAAAGAGTTCTACTGCCACCATTACATATAAAGCTTGGCTTGATGAAGCAGTTTGTTAAGGCACTGAACAAAGATGGTACCTGTTTTAATTACTTATGCAGAAAGTTTCCAGAATTGAGCATAGACAAACTTAAAGCTGGAATTTTTGATGGACCTCAAATAAAAAAGTTAATAAACGATCCAAATGTTATTGATTCCATGAACAAAACAGAGTCCACAGCCTGGTCATCATTTGTTTTAGTTGTGCAAAACTTTCTGGGTAACTTTAAAGCAGACAATTATTCTGAATTAGTTGGAAACATGCTGTCGAGTTTTTGTGAACTTGGATGCAACATGAGCATACAATTGCACTACCTCCATAACCATTTACATTTATTTCCGGAGAATCTTGGCGACTTTAGTGAGGAGCAAGGTAAAAGATTTCACCAAGATATAAAAACAATGGAAGAGAGATACCAGGGACTTTGGGATGCCCACATGATGGCAGATTACTGTTGGACCCTTAAGCGTGACTGTCCGGGCATATCACATTCCAGGAAGTCCTCGAAAAGATCCTTTTTGCGTGTTGACTAAACAAGTGCTAGTGATAAAGTTTTATTACATTTTTGGTAATATATGCACAGTAATTACATATAATATGAATGCAGACTAAAGTCAAAATGCCACTGATAGCACCTAACTCTAGGATTGTACATAACAATTGCCCTACTAATATGGTCATTCTTAGTTATCTCAAAAACTAGAGCTGATAGAAAAAATCTGATTACATTTTTGGAATCAGCAACCCAAAATTACTCAAGAACAGCTACAAAATTTAAGGCACCAAAATGTGTGTATACCAGTGTAATATCAACAAGACACAAATTACAAAACTCACAGAAAACAACACTTCAGCTCTACATTGGTACCTCACTAATTGATAATGTTGTAAATGAACACAAAACACTGGGACTCATGGTTGACCAACATTTAAGTTGGAATTCGCATGAAATAGCACTGACAAAAGAAACAGCACATAAAGTTTACAAGTTAGCTAAGATCAAACATTTTCTAGATGAGGAGGCAAGGAAAATGTTCTATATATCCCAAATACAAACACGCCTACACTATTGCTGCTTAATCTGGGAAGGCTGTTCCATGTCCAACACAAAGAGACTCTATTCATTACAAAAACGTGCAGTGCGCCTAGTTTCTGACAAACACCTAACAGTTAGTAGATCTATATAAACATCTTAAAATATTACCTCTAAGAAAGCGCTTCCTCTTCAACAAAGCCAAATCAATTCAAAAAATACTATCACAGAATGCTCCAACGTATCTGTGGCCCATTTTCAAATACAACGGAAGACACTGATAACGCTTAAACATGTTACACTTGCCCAATCCAAGACTTGACTTATTCAAGAAAATGTTTGCTTTTTCTGCTGTCATTTGTGGAACAATCATCCACAGGACCTAAAAAGCACGCTTAGTCCATATTCATACAATCGCAGACTTTTCAAAAACATCATGAGTGCAGATTATTTGCCACCCTAATTCAGTTATATTCCCAAATCATTATCTAATATCATGTGTATGTTTTAAGGATTATTCTGCCCTGTTCATTATTGATTATGATAAGGTCCTGTAAATGTGTGTAACTGTTACAATGTTGAGATTTTACTTTGTTTTATTGCATTAATTTTGTTTATTTTATTATTTTAAAAATAATATTTAAAATGCATGTGTAAGATAAATGGATTCAGTATGGGAGACGAGAGAAAGGATGAGCAGAATGTTAGACGGGCCTGCGTGCCCAATTCTAAACCCTTTGAAGATAAAGTTCGTTCGTTCTACCTGATTATGCTCTTGAGTTAGGGAGCGCAAAGAAAAACACACGAAGTACCCTACTCATTCAAAAGCAGTCTGTTAGAATATTTCAGGAGTTCTGATTCTATGCCACCATAATGTGATTATACTCGAATTATTGTCTGGTTAACTGTATAGATGTGTTGGATTTGTTTGTTTGTTGGTTGTTGTTGTTTTTTTGCCTTTGTTGTTGTTTTTTCTTTTCATTACGTTCTTGATGTTTTTAACAAAAACATACTTAATTTTGATTATGATTGTGTACAGTCAACGTATGCTGTTATATTACCTTCATAATGTTGTATGTCTTTAAATTAATGCTTAAAGAAACATGTGGGAATGAAAGGGTATAGTATGCAAGATAAGTGTAAGCGGAGAATGTTAGACGGGCCTGCGCGCCCAATTCTAACCCTTTGAAAATAAGGTTCGTTCGTTCTTTCGTTATCCCCGTTTTTGCTCTGCCATTAATCTTGAATGTGATCGTTCCTAATCACGTCCTTTAATTAAGTGTAACTTTAGTATTTCATCACACCTTACACTTAAATGTAACTTTACTATTTCCCACCTTAATCTTGGCGAACACCTTAAATCGTTAGACACTATTGTCCCTCGCTTGCCACGGCAACATAGGTGATACCAGAATTTGCTTGATAGCTTAATCCCCAGTTTAAACATCAGGTGTCACCACGTGTGGGGTACAATAGTATGTCCAGAAGCGGTTGAAAACAACGGACGTTCGAGACTAAGCCACCTGGGATACAAAGATTGTCGGCTTTTGATATCGGCAGACGAGAAAACATCTCTTTTGTCTGGGAAACAGCAATACAAAAGACAAGACGTCGGTGTCGTAATTTTTATCTGAGAGGGTGCTGATGAATATTGGTCCCTTTAGAGTGTAAAGTGATATTGAAGGCTCTGTGAGAATAAGGATTTAGGTGAATGAGGTAGTAGATTCACAAGCGCTGGGAAGGAGCAAGGACAGTCTCTTATTACGACAATATCTGTTTTCTCACAGACTACTCCTATCTCTCTTCTGCACAAACAATTGTGTCAGTTCCAGTCGCTCAGGCGCGCTCACCGATTTGGTGATTCTGTCGCTCAACGTACATGAATACAAACTACACAGATGGAAATGTTTGGAGTTTTAGGCCAACCGACAACCAACACAAATAAATATTCATACCTTTATTATCATAAAGGACTCACACATAATTGTACATTTACAGTCAAAAATCAAAGGTTACAAAATACCAATATAACTAGGGAAGAGGGGGTTTTTGAGGAGAAATATCCCATCCACCGTTTCCCGTTTATATCTACTAACAGACAAAACCCGGTCCCAAAGACAAGAAAGGGGGGGGGGGGGGGGGATCAGAGATAGGCAATTTAACCCACTGGTAAATTTATTACTCTGAGGCAAGGGGTTACAGAAAAAAAAGGGGGGGGGGGTGTAGAGGAAAGCTAGGGTTCTCAATTGTCTCCCTTTAAATCAACAAATTTTTCGGGAGGGGGAATGAACACAATTACCCAATCCCGCTAGGAGAGATCCCGTACAAGGAATATAAGGCACCTTAGTACAAGGTCGAACTAATTAAAAGGGTAAAGAAAAGATAAATCTCCTTTCATTCAAAAAAAAACACACTAGGGCTGGCCATCCCAACAAACACACACGCAGACTTACCGAAAGGTGAATTCTGGCACTTCATAGGAAATACATAAAAAAAAACAGCACTAAACCTTGGCTTAGGTAAAAGTAATTTCTTCCGTGTACAGCCCCAGATTTTGCGGGTTGTTTAAGTTAACAAAGTGTCCCGAAATCGCTGGACGTTGAAGTTTAACGGTACTGTTTGTTTATTAGATAAAGTTCCTAAAGAAAGGCACAGGCACTTGGCTAAGCGTGAGGTATGGTGTGGTTCCTAAAATGGCACAGCTGGCGGAGATAACTTCCTTTTTCCGTAATGTCACAAGTTAAGAAAAACACTGAGGTAAGTTCTTCTTCGGGGGGGTGGGGGGGGGGGGGGAAAATCCACTCAATATGCGTGACAGACAGTGTTTCAGGTATCGATGCTTTTTCTTCACAAATAGGGGCAGTGAATAAAATATGTTCTGCTTCCAGTTGTCGTTAAGGGCTCTATATGAACTAGTATTTTTAAAGTGTTTCTTGAATGGCTTTTTTCTCAGTTACGTTCAGAGGAGCGGGGCCCATTACAGGTCGCCACAAGTTTAGCTTTAAAAAGTTCATATGTTACTGGAGTTATCGAATTGAGTTTGGCAGAACTCTGTATATAGTTAATAATTGCTGGGATGCAGGTTGAATGATCGTTCTGAATGAAAGATAATCAAAACAAGAAATGCATTACAAATCATATTATAATCTGACGCGATAAATTACAGTTAGCCTATTTACTTATTAGCGTCGTCAATTAACAAATCAGGAAAAACTTCCCGTGAGTTAAAAATAATTAAAAGCACATATATCTATACAGAACTAAACTGTATTAAAGTTATAATTCTCTTTAACGTCTGCAAAATAAATTTACGCGTCAATTGTATTAGGAAATACTTTTAGCTGTAACATTAGTTTGCACTAGAACTTTGAAAATGGGTTTATTTAATAAGGTTAAATTTACACCACAATCCATTGAAATCAATAGAAATAACTCGACCAATGATCACTCGAAGCTAATGTATAAATTACCGTCTGCACAGAAAGAATACACTCCAATAGTCACGAAGGTAGATGAAATCCAGCAGGAATCCGACTATGCTAGTGCAACTAGGATTCTGTCAGAGCGAACGATAAAATGCAGTTTCTCGGAGTTCTCTATTTATACTTCTCGAATGTAACTTGAATAGGGCGTGTTAAATTTTCGCACCTTTCTTGATCTTGAGCAAAATTCTGGGTACCTCGCCGATGTGTTAAACGCTGCGATTCCTTCGTTTTCCCCGGTCTACCGATTTTCTTCCATCTCAGGCTGCTCGCATAAGAGTGCGAAAATTTCCCGAGAAGCTAACTCTGTGAGCTGCAAGTCCCTGATTCTTTAGATCGCGGCCGCTCCACGTTGCATTCTGAAGATCAGCCTGTTCTTTGATGGTACCTCTGCATGCCGGTAAAAGTTACAACAGATGATCAGGGGTTCTAAAGTTATGAGAGGCCAATATTCTGTTATCATCCATCGAGTCAGGGAAATTCATTTGTCATACTTGGACGTACGTCACAATCGTCCCCACTTTTGAGACATGGAAACTCGTTTTCATGTTTAATTTATGACAATGAAGCTGCCCTGATCGGTAGTTTTTGGATGATTGGCATCGACGATTTTCTCCTCTTCCTCCGTGGTCCAGTTTCTACTCAAGAAGTCAGCTCCGACATTCTGTTTTCCTGGAATATATTCCACTTTGAAGGAATAAACACTCAATAGCAAGGCCCAACGCCTTATCCTTGCGTTGAATTCCTTCTTGGCACCCAGGAAAGCTAGTGGAGCATGGTCTGTTTGCACCGTGAAAGAAGTACCATACAGAAACTCATGATGGCGTCTGATGCCATGAATCAGAGCGAGACATTATCTTTCAACGACACTGTAGTTGCGTTCCGCTTTATTCAGTTTCCGACTGCCATAGGCAACTGGAAATAGCATGTTCAGGTCACTGTCATCGGTTTGCAGCAATGTTGACCCGATGCCCTGACCTGACGCGTCAACTCTCAGTATGAAAGGTTTCTTAAGGTCAGGTAACCTTAGGATGGGGTATGCCGACAACTGTCCTTTCAAAGTGCTATACGCGTGTTCGCACTTTTGATCCCATATGACCTTATCAGGACAACCTTTCTTGGTGAGGTCAGTCAGAGGTGCTGTCAGTCCGTTGAAGTTCTGGATGTATTTCTGATAGTATGCACATAGCGATATGAAGGAACGTACGTCTTTCTTCGTTCGGGGTCTTTTTGCTGCCACAATTTTCTCCACGTTCTTCTTAATAGGCCAACTGCATCCGTGAGAAATAGTATGCCCCAGGAAGTCTAACTGTTCAAACCCGATGAGACATTTGCTAGGTCTGGCTGTGAGACCCGTTTCCTGTAGTCTCCTGAGGAGCATAGCAACCGTAGCAATATGTTCTTCATAGGTTTCCGATGCAATTAATATGTCATCCATGAAATTATGGATATGGGGACTTTGCAAAGGCTCTAGAAGCTTCCTCATCATCCTGGTAAACACTCCTGGTGCGTTATGCAAACCGAACGGCGTCACATTAAATGTGTAATGTCCTTCGCTAGTGCTGAAAGCTAACAAAGGTTTAATTTCCTCCTTGACTGGTATTTGATAATAACGTTTACTGAGGTCAATCTTGGAGAAAATCTTTGCTTTGCTGAGCTTGGTGAACAACTCAGAAACAGTTTGGAGAGGTTCGGGCTGGAATTCCGTTACAGCGTTTAGCAACCTGTAATCAATGCACAGCCGAACTTCCTTATTGGGCTTCTGCAACAGCACTACACTGGAGCTGTAAGGAGATGTAGACTCACTGATAATTCCTGCCTGACGCAGCTTGTCTATTTCTCCGCGAAGTGCATCCGCTTTAGCGTACGGGATGGGGTAAACTCTGGCTTGAACAGGGGTCTCGTTTGTTAATTTCATATCAAATTCAATGAGATTTGTTCGACCAGGTACATCCGTTAAGACTGCACTGTACTGTTTTAGTAGAGCCCTGGTTTCTGTTTGTTGTTCAGGTGAGAGATTGTCGCCGAACTTGACATCTTTAAAGGATTCTGTGGGTTGCAGTGGATACTCCATGCACCCATCATCATCTTCCTCGTCTTCCGTTGCTATGGCGACAGCCAGGAGATGCTCGGAGGATGGCACCGGTCTTTCCAAATATTTCTTTAGCAGATTTATGTGGAAGACCTTCTCCTTTCCTTTGATGGAGATCTTGTAATTGGTACGTGAGATCTTTTTAAGGACGGTAAACGGCCCTTGCCATCCGATGCGAAGTTTATTGCTTCCGGTTGGGAGTAGCAACAAAACTTTCTCTCCTGGTTGGAGCTCTCTCTCTTTTGCAGCTTTGTTGTATCTTTTAGCGTGTTTAGCGCGGGCTTTCGTAAGGTTGGTTGTAGCTAGATCCCATCCTAGCTTTAGCCTTTCCTTGAGCTCAGATACATACTTGCTTGCAGAGACGACTGTCTCGTCAGCCTTTTGGTCTGTCAGGGACCGAAGTAAGGCTTCTAATGGCCCCTTTATAGGTCTGCCAAATAAAAGTGTAGCAGGCGGGAATCCCGTAGACGCTTGGGGAACCTCTCGGTAGGCGAATAAGGCAGCCGATATATATAGGTCCCAGTCTTCCGGTTTCTCCTGACCCAGCTTACGTAACATGGTGGTGAGGCTGTCATTAAAACGTTCCACGAGCCCATTTCCGGCCGGATGGTAGGGACTTGTGTGGATATGTTTGGCCCTCAAGATCTTAAAGATCTCCTCCATTAACAGGCTACGGAATTGGGATCCATTGTCCGTCAAAACTTGTTGAGGGAATCCCAACCGTGTAAAGATTTGCACGAGGGCTTCTGCAACATGCTTGGAATCTATGCATGTTAGCGGTACAGCTTCGGCCCACATTGTGCAAGTGTCGACTAAAGTCAGGATGAACCTGTGCTTTCTTTTGGTCCTTTCCAGGGGTCCAATGATGTCGACAGCAACCCGTTCAAATGGAGTCCCTACTATTGGCATTTGCCCCATAGGTACTGGGGGTGTCAAGTGCTTGGGTGCTACCCGTTGGCACTGGGCGCAGGATTTCACATACCTGACAATGTCAGAGTTCATTCCTGGCCACCAATAGTGGGTTTTTATTCGCTGAATAGTGGCGTTTTGTCCCATATGTCCGCTAAAGGGAAGAGAGTGCCCCATCTCTAAGATCTGGCTTCGGTACTGCGTCGGAACTAGGAGCTGGTTATTCCCCGTGTCCGGGTTTCCCGTTCTACGATACAATACGCCATCCTTAGAAAAGATGTCTCCGTTGTGTCTGGGGTCCTTAGCCATGGGCAGTTTTTTAAAGCAGAGCTCCAGAGTAGGGTCCTTTTGTTGCGCCTCCTTCAGTTCGTTCGGCAACAAATTTGACGCAGGCTCCCTCTCCTTCTTGGCTTGCCCTCTTGTGGTTACCGCTGCCACAATCGGCTCCTTTGGTCTCCCAATAAACACATATCTACATCCCAGGATAACTGGGTAGATAGGATCATCCATAATGGCCGCTTTTATAACTCCTCTGACAAAGTCAGAGTGTATTTCTACCAGTGCGATAGGAAGCGTCCTGGGTGCATCACTCCTGAAAACTCCACTAAGTTTGACGGTTTCCTCTGTCTCCTGACCTGGTTTGACTAGGTGTCTAGCAACAATACAACTAAAACTTAATCCAGTGTCAAAGAGACAAGTGGTTGAGGTACCATTCAAAATTACAGTTCCTCGAGTTGAGGGTCGGTCCCCCTCAGGTTGAGAATCACTGACATTGATTCTACCTTTCGAGGCTGTATGCAAACATCCAACGCGGTTTGAACCGGTTTGTTTGCCCTGATCAGACGTTCCTGGTGTAGGGGTCTTCCCTTTTCCTTGACCTTGGTGGCCGCGCTGCCACGTAGGCTTGGTGGGTTGATCAGAATTGTTGTTGGGGGGGTATCGGGTTTTGTAGAATTTCGATTTTTCCTGGGGAGGTCTCTGGGTATTATTTTCTCGTTGGTTATAATTCTGAGAGGAATTAGAGGAATAGGATGACTGCTCTAGATTTTGTTTACGAGATGGCTCATCTGTGGGTTTACGTTTAGTGCTGGGAAGTTCGGCCATTGCATTGGTATAGCGTTCGGCCTTATTGAGTATGTCCTCAAGCCTGACTGCGCCCTGTTCAGCCAAAAATCTACGGGTTTCGTTTGACAAAGTTGCCTTTATCTGTTCCACAAGAACAAGTTCAAGTAGTCCCTCATATGTAAGAGGTAGGTCAGATAATTCAATGCACTTTGTCAAATAGCCCGTGAGACGTGAAGAGAATTGGGGGAATGTTTCCGTGCTCTCTTTTCGGCTGTTTCTGAACATTTGCAGAAATTTTCGGGCGGTCATTTCGAACCGCTCTAGCAAGGCCTTCTTAAGCATGTCGTAATCATGTTGGTTCGGTCCCAGCTTTGTGTATACGTCATAAGCATTCGCTTTTAGTGACGTCGAGAGTTTAAGTGCCCAGCGGGAACTCTCTAACCCATACAGATTTGCGAGCCTTTCGAATTTTTCTAGGTAGCTGTCAATTTTTTCGTTAGGGCTAGGAAAAGACTCTAAAGCAAAAGACATCGCAGTTAATTGGGCAGACTGAGTGCTGGAGAGATCCATTGTTTGAGACTGGGGCGAAGACGGCTCTCCATTATTTGAAGTAGAGGCACTCCGACTCTCTAAAGCCTTGAGCGCTAATTCATGTTGTCTTTCCCTCTCTCTTTCTCTCTCTCTGCGGGCTTCCATTTCTGCCTCAATTTTCGTCTGTTCCAATTGACGATCGTCCGCTTCTTTCTTCCTAGCTTCTGCCCTCTCTTCTCTCTCTTTTTCTTCTTTCCTCTCAGCTTCTGCCCTTTGTTTCTCTTCCTTCCTCTCTGCTTCTGCTCTTTGTTGCTCCGCGTCATATATTTGCAGTTCCTGGGTGATAAACAGATTCGCGGCTTCTGTGTCTAATCCTGAGTCTTTCGCTTCCTGTCTCAAAATGGATCTTATCCTAATTCTCTCAGCCATTGTCAAAGAACTGGATGCTTCTAAGACTAGAGAATAGTAAGATGGAACAAGAAGGGGAAAAACTCAAAGCCGCTACGAGAAAACAAAGTAAAAAAATTTACTGAATGACCTCGTGTGTTAACTTATCGCCGCTATTATTGTCACTTAAGACTCGTAACGCAAGCAACTATGCCAATTAAATGGTAAGTTACACTAGAAAAGAATCTACTCTTACTAACAGTAGAGAAAAATTTATATTAAACAATTTAAAAGGAAAAAAAAAATTTTTCCCAGAAAATGTTAATTCTCTAACAACAAACTCCGTCCCTGAAGACAATTTTTGAGATGAGACGTAGTTAACTTAATTTTTTAAAATCAGAACAATCCGTCTTTAGCTTAGCTCAACTCAAACGCTTCATAACCTTTAGTGATTGTAAAACAATCACGCAGTCCCAGCAATTATATAACCAAAAATTTTCAATTCCCTCTGCCAGAGAATACAAATGTGACAATCTTTTATTATCACTAACTGCCTGTTCCTGTGGAAAAACAAACCTGTCTAAATTATTGTGTGGTTGGCCCAAATACTGAACGGCTTGGTCTAGGGGAAGTAATACTTTTAAAGATTATACCCTACTTCACAAAGACAATCAACCACACTCTATTAACTAGGTTCAAAATCTCGAACGAGCTAACCATATATTGTCGTAATTTTTATCTGAGAGGGTGCTGATGAATATTGGTCCCTTTAGAGTGTAAAGTGATATTGAAGGCTCTGTGAGAATAAGGATTTAGGTGAATGAGGTAGTAGATTCACAAGCGCTGGGAAGGAGCAAGGACAGTCTCTTATTACGACAATATCTGTTTTCTCACAGACTACTCCTATCTCTCTTCTGCACAAACAATTGTGTCAGTTCCAGTCGCTCAGGCGCGCTCGCCGATTTGGTGATTCTGTCGCTCAACGTACATGAATACAAACTACACAGATGGAAATGTTTGGAGTTTTAGGCCAACCGACAACCAACACAAATAAATATTCATACCTTTATTATCATAAAGGACTCACACATAATTGTACATTTACAGTCAAAAATCAAAGGTTACAAAATACCAATATAACTAGGGAAGAGGGGGTTTTTGAGGAGAAATATCCCATCCACCGTTTCCCGTTTATATCTACTAACAGACAAAACCCGGTCCCAAAGACAAGAAAGGGGGGGGGGGTGATCAGAGATAGGCAATTTAACCCACTGGTAAATTTATTACTCTGAGGCAAGGGGTTACAGAAAAAAAGGGGGGGGTGTAGAGGAAAGCTAGGGTTCTCAATTGTCTCCCTTTAAATCAACAAATTTTTCGGGAGGGGGAATGAACACAATTACCCAATCCCGCTAGGAGAGATCCCGTACAAGGAATATAAGGCACCTTAGTACAAGGTCGAACTAATTAAAAGGGTAAAGAAAAGATAAATCTCCTTTCATTCAAAAAAACACACTAGGGCTGGCCATCCCAACAAACACACACGCAGACTTACCGAAAGGTGAATTCTGGCACTTCATAGGAAATACATAAAAAAAACAGCACTAAACCTTGGCTTAGGTAAAAGTAATTTCTTCCGTGTACAGCCCCAGATTTTGCGGGTTGTTTAAGTTAACAAAGTGTCCCGAAATCGCTGGACGTTGAAGTTTAACGGTACTGTTTGTTTATTAGATAAAGTTCCTAAAGAAAGGCACAGGCACTTGGCTAAGCGTGAGGTATGGTGTGGTTCCTAAAATGGCACAGCTGGCGGAGATAACTTCCTTTTTCCGTAATGTCACAAGTTAAGAAAAACACTGAGGTAAGTTCTTCTTCGGGGGGGGGGGGGGGGGTTAAAATCCACTGAATATGCGTGACAGACAGTGTTCAGGTATCGATGCTTTTTCTTCACAAATAGGGGCAGTGAATAAAATATGTTCTGCTTCCAGTTGTCGTTAAGGGCTCTATATGAACTAGTATTTTTAAAGTGTTTCTTGAATGGCTTTTTTCTCAGTTACGTTCAGAGGAGCGGGGCCCATTACAGGTCGCCACAAGTTTAGCTTTAAAAAGTTCATATGTTACTGGAGTTATCGAATTGAGTTTGGCAGAACTCTGTATATAGTTAATAATTGCTGGGATGCAGGTTGAATGATCGTTCTGAATGAAAGATAATCAAAACAAGAAATGCATTACAAATCATATTATAATCTGACGCGATAAATTACAGTTAGCCTATTTACTTATTAGCGTCGTCAATTAACAAATCAGGAAAACTTCCCGTGAGTTAAAGATAATTAAAAGCACATATATCTATACAGAACTAAACTGTATTAAAGTTATAATTCTCTTTAACGTCTGCAAAATAAATTTACGCGTCAATTGTATTAGGAAATACTTTTAGCTGTAACATTAGTTTGCACTAGAACTTTGAAAATGGGTTTATTTAATAAGGTTAAATTTACACCACAATCCATTGAAATCAATAGAAATAACTCGACCAATGATCACTCGAAGCTAATGTATAAATTACCTTCTGCACAGAAAGAATACACTCCAATAGTCACGAAGGTAGATGAAATCCAGCAGGAATCCGACTATGCTAGTGCAACTAGGATTCTGTCAGAGCGAACGATAAAATGCAGTTTCTCGGAGTTCTCTATTTATACTTCTCGAATGTAACTTGAATAGGGCGTGTTAAATTTTCGCACCTTTCTTGATCTTGAGCAAAATTCTGGGTACCTCGCCGATGTGTTAAACGCTGCGATTCCTTCGTTTTCTCCGGTCTACCGATTTTCTTCCGTCTCAGGCTGCTCGCATAAGAGTGCGAAAATTTCCCGAGAAGCTAACTCTGTGAGCTGCAAGTCCCTGATTCTTTAGATCGCGGCCGCTCCACGTTGCATTCTGAAGATCAGCCTGTTCTTTGATGGTACCGCTGCATGCCGGTAAAAGTTACAACAGATGATCAGGGGTTCTAAAGTTATGAGAGGCCAATATTCTGTTATCATCCATCGAGTCAGGGAAATTCATTTGTCATACTTAGACGTACGTCACAGTCGGTATGTCGCGACAAGGAGAAACCACCAGTAGGCCATCCAACAATGAGACAATATACGTAGCGACATGAGGAAACACGTCGGGCCGCAAAGAAAAATAACTTTTATACAATGATTACACAATTTCTCTTAACGGGCGACCAATCACAAGCCACGGTTTTTCTTATCACCTGCCATCAGGAATGCAGTCGAAGATATTTTTGTGAGAGCTCACTCACCTTCCAAATATTGACACACTGGCCTCGCAAGCAATCGCTCAGACGTGGCATGGCAAGGTAGTAGGCGAGCTATTGGATCAGGACGGAGCTATAGAAGCCGCCTAAATATTATCGCATATTGACAATCAGAAAATATAACCTAATACGCAATCGAAGTCAGTACATTTTACAACAATCGCGGCGCATAAATGGAAGAAGATCCCAGAACGTAGCCTGTTCCATATTTTCATTACAAAGTGGATTATAATTTCATTCCAGTGGAGTTAATTATAATAGTGGGTTTTAAGGAATTTCTGGAGGGAAACGAGTTTGGGTTAGTAGAGTTTAGAAAAATTATTACTATATTTTTATTTCATTATTTGTGATTTCTTGTTGCACTTATAATAATAATAATGATGATAATAATAATAATAATAATAGCCCCTTCAGTCATAACTGACTATGGGAATGCGCCCCTGAGGTGGCAGCCCTCAGCAGCTTATTTTCCTGGTGCTCCTTTCGACGTTTTCTCCTCACCTCTGCTTCTTGTGTGAGCCTCTCTTCGCCCAATCTGAGGTGGTGCCGTAAATAGCATCGCCACTTAGTGCGATCGGCAGCTTCATCCTCCCATGTTGCTGGATCCATGTTCAGTGCCCTCATATCTCTCTTGCACACATCTTTGAACCTCAGCTGTGGTCGCCCAACTGTTCTCTTGCCATCTGCTAATTGTCCGTAGAAGATATCTTTTGGGATGCGACCATCTTCCATGCGGCGAACATGGCCAAGCCAGCGAAGTCTGCGCTGTCTAAGCAGCGTATACATACTTTGAAGGCCAGCACGTGACAACACCTCGACATTTGTCACTTTATCTTTCCACGAGATGCCGTGGATGTGGCGTAGACACCGCAAATGGAAGGTATTGAGCCTTCTTTCTTGCTTAGCATAGGTCGTCCAGGTCTCGCTGCCATATAGGAGTGTGCTGGTGACGCAGGCATTATATACTGCAGCTTTGGTCTTCATTGTGAGTTTAGAGTTTCCCCAAACACGCGATGTGAGGCGGGCAAAGGTAGCTGCAGCTTTGCCAATGCGGCTGTCGATTTCTGTATCCAGTGAGAGTTTGTCATTGATGGTAGACCCTAGGTATGTGAAGTGGTGCACCACTGCCAATTCATAGTTATCGATAGTGATAACTGGTGCAGCACCCACATCCTGACTCAGCACATTCGTTTTCTTTAGACTTATTGTGAGGCCAAAGTCCTTGCATGCTTGAGTGAAGCGATTCATCAAGCTCTGAAGCTCCTGTTGGCTTTGAGCGACGACTGCAGCATCATCAGCGAACAACAAGTCTCTTATAGTGACCCTTCTGATTTTTGTTTTTGCCTTCAGCCTTGAAAGATTAAACAGACGGCCATCTGACCTAGTGTGAAGGCATATTCCTTCAGCTGCATCTCTGAATGCATGTTTCAAGAGTAAGGCAAAGAAGATTCCGAAGAGGGTCGGAGCCAGAACACAGCCTTGTTTAACGCCACTTCGTATATCAAAGGGCTGTGACGTGCTTCCAGCATATTGGACTGTTCCCTTCATGTCGTCATGGAATGACTTTATCATTTCCAGCATTTTAGAAGGGCAGCCTATTTTCAGGAGGATTTTAAAGAGTCCATCCCTACTAACCAGGTCGAATGCTTTTGTGAGGTCTATAAAGGCGTTATATAATGGTCTTTTCTGCTCTCTTGATTTTTCCTGAAGCTGGCGGAGAGAGAAGATCATGTCTGTTGTTGACCTGCCAGCTCGGAATCCACACTGTGCCTCTGGATATATGCGCTCAGCTAACTTGTGTAGTCGCATTAAGATGACTTTGGCAAAAACCTTACCAACAATACTAAGAAGAGAGATGCCTCTGTAGTTATTGCAATCACTTCTGTCTCCTTTATTTTTATACAGTGTTACAATCTTGGCATCTTGCATGTCTTGAGGAATAGTTGTCTCTTCCCAGCACTGGCACAGCATCCTATGCAGGGGATGTAATAGCGTGCTCTTACAGCATTTGATTAAATCAGGAATCCCATCACTGCCTGGTGCTTTGCCAGAGGCCAAGCTATCAATGGCCTTACTGAGTTCCTCTAATGTTGGTTCGGCATCCAGCTCCTCTATAGTTGGCAGACTATTGACAGCATCAAGGGCTGCAGGCGTAACGGTATTGTCTCTAGCGTAAAGCTCAGAGTAGTGCTCGACCCACCTCTCCATCTGCTTACCCTTATCGGTTAGCTTCTCTCCGCTGATGGTTTTTAGCGGTGCCGTCTTACTTTTATGGGGGCCAAGTGCTTTCTTTATACCATCATACATTTGTCTAATGTTGCCTGTTTGCGCTGCGATCTGGATGCTCTCACTGAGCTGGAGCCAATAGTCATTTGCACAGCGTCGAGCAGTTTGTTGAACTTTGCTTCTCGTAGCCCTCAGGATCTGTAGGGTTCTGGCACTCGGTGAACGTTTGTATTCATTCATAGCACTGCGCTTAGCTTCAATAACAGGTGCCATCACATCTGATGAAGCGTCATACCAGTCATTTGACTTTGCTGTTTTCTTACCAAAGGTGGCAAGTGCAGTACTTTGAATGGTGTTCCGTAGATGCTCCCAGTTCTCTGTAATAGTATCACCATGCTGAGGGCTACTGAGCACTTTCTTGAAGGTCGCAGTGAATTGAGCGATCATGACAGGGTCTGACATCTTGCTGGTATCAATGCGTGGTTTCCCTTCATGTCTGACACGATAGAGTTTTCTTGGTTGTGCTCTGATTTTGCAGCAAACCAAGGAGTGATCTGTGTCACAGTCTGCACTATGGTACGAGCGCGTGGAGAGCACAGACCTGAGGAGTGGCCTTCTGACGAGAATCAGATCAAGTTGGTGCCAGTGCTTGGATCGTGGGTGTCTCCATGACACCTTATGCTGGGGTTTTGTCTGAAAGTAGGTGTTGGTCACGCAGAGGTCATGGTGGACGCACAACTCTAAAAGCCGTTGTCCATTTTCATTCATCTTGCCAATACCAAACCTGCCCAGACATGAAGGCCATGAAACATTATCGGCACCCACTCTAGCGTTAAAGTCACCAAGGAGAACAAGCTGTTCTTGCCTAGGTATGCTTTTGATTACTGCTGCTAGATTCTCGTAGAACTCATCTTTAGCTTCTGAGGCAGAGTACAGAGTAGGAGCATACACACTGACAAGGGTGATGGGACCTGTGCTAGTTTGCAGGCGGAGCGTTAACAGGCGTTCTGATCCATTCTCGCCTGGTTCAACCATGTTAGTTAGCGATTTTTTGACCGCAAAACCTACTCCGTGTTCTCTAGCTTTATCAAGATCTTTCCCTTGCCAATAAAATGTGTAGTCCTTCTCGCTCACCATTCCAGAGCCCACCAGGCGCGTTTCCTGAAGTGCAGCTATATCCACCTGAAGTCGTTTAAGCTCATCATTAATTATGGCTGTCTTCCTTACATCGTTTACATCCTGTAGGTTTTCAGATAGTCCAGTCAACATAGTCCGGACATTCCAGCATCCCAATCTGAGAGTTTGCTTATTTATTTTTTTTCGATAATTGCTTGGTGCAAAATTTTCTGTCCACAGTTCGGGTTTGACCCTAATCCCCATGCACCAAATGGGGAAAGCAGACAGTGGCGGGACAACACCTTATTGACTGGGGGCTGCCCAGCTTGAAGCGGGCGGTAGCTGTCTAGTGAGATCCTAGAACCTCTCCCACTGTCGGAAGTAGCCCCTGGCGCCATGCCCTACGCCAATTGGGCAAAATGCTTATAACCGGTAACTGCTACTTCCCGTGTTTTGCCGACACCTATAGGGTGAAGCTGGAGTGTCCTCTCCAGGGCGCGAGCTTGGGCACAGTTATATGGATATCAAGCTGTTGCCCATGCAGCATGTTCCCCCTCTCCACACAGCCGGTAGATCCAAAGGAACGGCAGTAGCCGATACAGTTTGGTACCAGCCATGTCGCAGGAGTTGCCAGAATAATGTCGAATCGACATTAGACTGCCTTAGGGACTCCGACTCCGGATTTATCCTCAGGGTTTACTCCCGAAGCCAATTCCACAAATGGATATTCCCGCAAGGCAGCGGTGGTTTGAATTCAGAGTTCCTTCTCTTAGATAAGCTACCAACCAAGGATCACGAGCCCTATCTGCCCGAAGCTGCTGGTTTTAAGGCGCCAGTCGCTCGCCTTTGCCCCTTCTCCCGTCAGTGGAAACAGTTCCGCCGGGCTCAAATTGAGCCACACGTGAAGGCCGGGAGCTGGACTTGGTTGTCAGAGGCTGTTTGAGGCGCGTGCCATAGAAGTATTTTATCTGCAGTGAGAGCTTATCCTCACTACAACTCCCGGCAATAACAACCTTTGGAACTTGTTGCACTTAGCATCATAGCTAATTTGCGAAATACTGTTTTTTTTCCATTACTTCTATTTGTTAATGGTTAGTTGAATCATCTGGAAAAGTAACATCAGTTTTCCTGTGAAGATCAAATTATACAAATCACTTGTATTATCTATTCTCTTGTAATGGTGTGAGGGCTGGACACTCACTGCAGATACGGAGCGAAGGATTCAGGCTTTTGAGTATAAATGTTATAGAAGAATTTTGCGCATTTGCTATAAAGAGCACAAAACAAATGTCAGAGAGAACATAAGCAGCCATGCAGGCCACCAAGAACCACTTTTGTCAGTAGTGAAACGTCGAAAGCTTGCCTGGTTTGGGCATGTAACTCGTCATGACTCCATTTCGAAAACGATCCTCCAGGGAACAGTCGAAGGTAAACGGAGAAAAGAAAGGCAAAGAAAATCCTGGGCTGACAACATCAAAGAATGGACAGGGCACGGTTTTTCAACACTTGTACGCATTGCTGAGGATAGAGAGCAGTGGAGGACCATATCTGCTGATGCTTCCACCATGGCACCCCTACGACCCATGACGGGTTACAGGTTGAGATGATGAGTTGAATCATCGATTCTTCACTTGACATAATTTTATGACTTTTAATGTAAAGAAGCAATTTACAGTTATATATTTCTCCTTCATATAGATTATTAGATCATCACTACAGACTGATATGGGCATACACTTTCATACCCACTATATTTAACACATCATGTGAGCCTCATGACATACCCTTAAATATAAGAATTAAAAACATAAAGGATAATGTAGCTGATCAGTTATAAAGAAGCAATAGTGGGGAATGAGATAAAAAGGAAGAATTTCTATTAATATTAGATATCAAACTTATGAAACCACTGTGTGTCCTCAGTCCCGCAGAAATTTGTGTCTACACGTTACGTATTTGGCGTCTCATTGGAAAGAAGCTAGAAAAGCCGACGTCCGTATAGTAGAATTCACAAGATATGAGATCATACACTTCCTAAGTTATAAGGAAGGAAATCCACGCGCGCGTTTCTATACGTCGGTGGCGACATCATTTTATTCATCTGTTTATCAAGTTCACATACTCACAAGCTGATTCGTTAAGATATCATGTACAAATAGTTACAAGTTGATTTGCCTATAGGTATCAAGATCACAGACTCACAAGCCCAAGATGCAGCAATAGTGAATGCAGTCAGCGACCCATAGCTGTACTGCCTGCGCCAGGACCAGCGAACCAGAGCTGGTCAAGACCGTACTCCACCTCCACGTGGTGGTCCTGGAAACAGTCTGCAGCAGTGCAGGCTGGCTGAGCGAGTGCGGATCGAAATGGGAAGGCAAACCCGGTCCCTAAAAAATGCCGTGCTGAAGTCGGACGTGTCGACCGAAAGGTGCAGATATCACAGCTTAGGCGTAAACAGACACAACGCAACCACCGTCCTTTTCAGGGCGAACGAAGAAGAAGAAGACAGACTCACAAGCTGATCCGTGTACATATATATATATATATATATATATATATATATATATATATATATATATATATATATAGAGAGAGAGAGAGAGAGAGAGAGAGAGAGAGCGTTGAACTCACTCAAAATCAGTTGTTCATATGAAAAGACCCAATACTTAAAAAGAGGCAGTTTTTTTCCTCATATTTTGTGGTACAAGTTGCCAGCAGTCGACGCTAGACACCTACACCAGACGAGTCTTGAAGACGATTGCAACCTTCGTAGTTACACCGGCCCTGCTACAAGGGACGTGCTACTACCACCATATTTGACGCATGAAGATAAGGACCAGTCCAAAGTACCTGTGAGAACCAACAGCGACTGAAGCAGACGCCAACTGACTCACATTGCCAGTTAAGTAGCATGCAAGCTCAGCCAATGGACATTTCCAATTTAATTCTCTTGTCCACCAAAATTTAACATTATCCTATGATGATCAAAATTAATTGATTATTTCCTTGTCAAAATATATTTATTTATTTTAATCTTGTTAACCGATAATAGATTATTAAACTTGTTATATATAAATTATGAATGTAAAACTAAAAGAAGGAGAAACCATAGTCAACCTGGTCATAGTGTATGGGCCAAATGAGGATGAGAGAGCAGAGGTCAAGGAGGAATTCTTCGAGCTGCTTCAAATGACAGTGGATGACTGCCTAGATGAAATTATCATGCTCGGAGATTTCAATGCCAGAGTTGGAAATGACCCTGCTAGATGGGGTGGAGTTATCGGAAGATATGAAGAAGATACTCTCAATGACAATGGAAAGCCACTCCATTGAGATAGAAGCGTCATTACCCTTCTATTTACAAATCTGCTAAGAGTAATCTTGTGCGAAGGTAGACATCTTTGAAGCCCATATCAGATACTGTTGAGTTTTGGCCACTGTTGGACCACTACTGCAAAGCAGGGGAGGCAAAACCGTCACACACTCTATTATAACCGACGGGCTTTGTGTATAGGTTGAACTGTGTGCTTCTTCAAATATAGGGAAGTCTCGTATTTTAAAAAAAAACATTATACGTATTTTGTGAACATTAACTAACAGCAGCGAGAAAGCAGAATTATCAAAGCCTGTGTAAAAACATATAGGACCTTCCAGTCTTAAGGCTATAATCACACAATCACACAGAGAGAGACAAACACACACACGTGCACACACACAGAGAGAGATATATATATACAGAGAGAGAGATACAGAGAGAGAGAGAGAGAACGAACGAACGAACGAACGAACTTTATTTTCAAAGGGTTAAGAATTGGGCACGCAGGCCCGTCTTACATTCTGCCCTTCTTCTCTCTGTCATCTTACATACCATATCCTTTCAGTCGCACATGTACTTGTATTTTGAGCATTATTTAAGCATACAACATTATCAAGGTAAAATAATAACATACATTTGTAACATCCAGTCATAATCAAATTTAAGTATGTAAAAAAAAATAAAAATAAAAATAAAAAACAGGGAGAAAAAGAAAAAAATTTAATTAATTAAAATAAATTTAAATTAAAAAAAAACATACAAACACACAAAATCTAAACCATTCATACGGTAAATTAGACTTAATTTGAAACGTAATCAGATTATGGTGGCATATAATAAGAACTTGTGACATTTTGGAAATCTGCTGCTGAATGACATGGGACTTTGTGTGTTGTCAGCGCATGCGGAAAATGTTCCCACAGGTGAGCAGCTTTGAGTCCCAAGCAGATACTGCCACAGGGAGTGAATTGTTGACGCCTCCACTATACGAGATCCAGCTTTATGACCTATACTCCTTAGGGAGGTAAAGGGTATTGACTGATAGATGAGAATCGTGCATATAGGCCCGTCTTACATTTTGCCCTTCCTCTTACTCATCTTTTATTGCTAGTTATCCAGACATTCTCCAACATACTTAAAGTATTAGTTTAATGACGATGCAACATTATAAGAAGTATAAAAGCATACATTTACAGTATCTGATTACAATTAAGAAGTAAGGTATAATAAAATGAAAAAACTAGATCATCAGACCCTCCATAAAGTATATTAGATAATAATTCAAAATATAATCCCTTAGGGCGGCTTATAATTGGCACTCATAATGTATTTGAACAGTCTACGATTATATGAGGAGGGACTGTGCATGTTTTTCAGATCATGTGGAAGATTGTTCCAAAGATGAGCAGCTGAGTAAGCCAAGCTCTTCTTGAACAAATCTAGCCTGGGCTTGGGTACCTGTAACTGGTTTAAGCGGTTACTACCTTTTTCATTGAATTTTAAAAGTGGCCACAGATACGTTGGAGCATTCTGTGACAAGATTTTGTGAGCGAATTTAGCTTTGTTAAATAGGAAGCACTTTCTAAGGGGTAATATTTTAAGATCGTTATATAGATCTATACAATGTGTTTGGTGTTTATCAGCAACTAGGCGCACTGCATGTTTTTGAAGTGAATGAAGCCTTTTTGTGTTGGATATGGAACAACCATCCCAGATTGTGGAACAATAGTCTAGGTATGTTTGTATGTGAGATGTGTAGAACATTTTCCTTGCCCCCTCATCCAGGAAGTGTTTGAGAGAGAGAGAGAGAGAGAGAGAGAGAGAGAGAGAGAGAGAGAGAGAGAGAGAGAGAGAGAGAGAGAGAGAGAGAGAGAGAGAGAGAGAGAGAGAGAGAGAGAGAGAGAGAGAGAGAGAGAGAGAGAGAGAGAGAGAGAGAGAGAGAGAAGCAACATAAATATTTTCAAGATTATAGAAGAAAAAATCCACAGGCATCAGTCAATTAAGGTCAGAGTACTCGCTTAATGTGGTGGGAAACGATTTCGTCTGCCTTGTGATAGAAAGCAAGTTCTCCCTGAATATCATGGAAAAAAGGGTTCATTGATACCGCCGAGGCAAGAAAGATGGAATCTCAGGTTTCTCTGGATATGTGGAGTGGTGTACGCCAAGTGATTCAATTAGCGTGATTTATATGCCGTCTGGCTTGATTTAGTCACCCGTAAGGGCATGTGATGCGCTCAGTATTAATCCTACCAAAAATAAACTAGTCTCAAACGTTTCCAGGATTGAAGTACTGGGCCGAAACACTTGTCGGATGGGGGGACTTCCTCTGATGATCAGATTGCCTCCTGTTGTATCGCTCTGTAAAGAGTTTCCTATCATCTTTTAAGTAACACAAGAAAAAAGATCTTTCGTATTGACCTATGTCTTGAGAAGTCTGTTGTATTCGCACCTGATCGTACAACCGGTGATCGTTGATGAGGTAGGGACAGCGTTGGTGTGGCTGGTAGTATTTTTCAGTACAAGTCCTTTTCATGTCTTCATCTTCATCATTCTCTAGCAGATATACACTATTAGTACTTGTCCGGACTTAGTATCTATCAACGTCGTGCTTCAGTTAATGGACTTCACCTTTTATTTTTTTGTTGTTGTTGAAATGGCAAATTGCGCTTTCATAACCGATGAACTAAAGTCTAGGTTGAAACAAACGTGCCTGGCCAAAAAAAGCAAAACCCGCAAGGGGAAAAAAGTGTGTTTTCGCGTTGCTGGTGGCTGATCCTCACTAACCTTGTATAGTCAACTACAGCACCAACAACACTAAATACAATAACAAACAGCTGATAAAAATTTCTTCTTCTTCTTTGATCCTTAGCCGCTGACCGTCAAAGCAGTAAGTGGCCATCACGCCTGGTGGCATCTTGTAGGGCAACAACAAATTGATTCCACTTTGCTCGGTCGGTGGCCATCCTTCGTGCATTGCCCCAACTCTGATTCATTCTTTGCATCTCAGCCTCCACAGTCCTCCACCAAGTTGTTTTTGGTCGGCCTCTCTTTCGTTTTCCTTCAGGGGTCCATAGCATAGCTGTTCTTGTGATGGCATCGGGATCTCTTCTGAAGACATGGCCAACCCAGCTCCAGCGTCTGCCAGCTATGATGGTGTGCATGTCCTCTTGCTTGCTCCGAGTAGCAGATCTTGGTTGGTGATGGTATTCGGCCAAAAGATTCGGAGAATTTTTCTTAGGCGTGTTGTGTGAAAAGAGGACAATTTCGACATTTCCTTCTCTGTAACTCTCCAGCTCTCCGCACCATAGAGAAGCACAGAAAGCACACAGCTCTGATATAAACTTAATTTTGTGCTCGTGCTGTACTGAGAGGACTTCCAGATGTTGTTTAGACTAAAAAAGGCTGTTCTTGCTTTGTTCATTCTGTTGTTGATGTCTTTGCTTGCTCCGCCGTCTGGTGTTACTATGCATCCTAGGTATGTGAAGGTGTCTGTCTGTTCCAGTTGCTGATTCCTTACTGATATGGGCTCAGGGTTGCTCACATTGAGCGTCATGACCTCTGTCCTCTTTAGATTGATGTTCAAGCCCACCCGCTGGCTATACTTATTAAGTCTATTCGTTTTTTCCTGGATGTGACGATGGGAATGTGCTAGTAGTGCAATGTCATCTGCATATTCCAGATCTTCCAATGTAGAAAATGTAGTCCATCTTATTCCTCTTGGACTGCCCTCTGTTGTCTGGCGCATCACCCAGTCTATGACTGTTAAAAATAGAGTGGTTGATAAGGGGCATCCCTGTCGTACTCCTAATAAAAATTGAGTCTCACGAAAAAAGGTAAAGGTAGTCCTATAGCAAATACTGCCGTAGGGGAGTGAAGTGTTAGAAACGTTACTATGGCAGGACCAGCTTTATGAAGTGGTTGACCAGTTTCATTCCTCGCCGCTTTTGCTGTCCCTAACCCAAGATCAGAGGCAGGTACCCATTCACTGCTGGGTAAACTGGAGCGTAACGTTACCAGGTGTCGACCCCGGAACTCGATAACTTTGCCGCCGAAGGCCAGCGCTCTATCCGCTAAGCGACTAGGACTCACCTGGTAGGTTACGGGATCCATGATCAGACGATCAGTTAGTGCATGGTTCTCCGCACTTCTTCTTCTTCTTTGATCCATAACCGCCAACCGCCACAGCAGTCAGTGGCCATCACGCCTGGTGGCGTCTTGTAGGGCAGCAACAAATTGATTCCACTTTGCTCGGTCGGCGGCCATCCTT
The DNA here is from genome assembly GCA_024509875.1 of Oreohelix idahoensis. Lineage (NCBI taxonomy): Eukaryota > Metazoa > Mollusca > Gastropoda > Stylommatophora > Oreohelicidae > Oreohelix > Oreohelix idahoensis. Next base: position 53,259 of record JAMPIV010019394.1, on the reverse strand, counting down.
CGTACAGTGCCCCAACTCTGGCTCATTCTTTGCATCTCGGCTTCCACAGTTCTCCGCCAAGTTGTTTTTGGTGGGCCTCTCTTTCGCTTTCTATCGGGAGTCCATAGCATAGCTGTTCTTGTGATGGTATCAGGGTCCCTTCTGAGGACGTGGCCAACCCAACTCCAGCGTCTGCCAGCTATGATTGTGTGCATGTCCTCCTGGTTACTCCGAATAAGTAGTTCTTGGTTGCTGATGGTGTTTGGCAAAAGATTCGGAGAATTTTCCTTAGGCAGATTGTGTGGAAGGAGGACAGTTTCGACATTTCCTTCTCTGTTACTCTCCAACATTCCGCACCATAGAGAAGCACAGAAAGTACACAGCTCTCATACAGTCTTAATTTGGTGTTTGTGCTGTACTGGGAAGACTTCCAAATGTTGTTGAGACTAGCAAAGGCTGTTCTTGCTTTATTCATTCTGTTGTTAATGTCTTTGCTTGTTCCCCAGTCAGGTGTTACTATGCATCCTAGGTAAGTAAATGTGTCTGTCTGTTCTAACTTCTGGTTCCTTACTGTTATTGGCTCAGGATTGCCCACATTTAGTGTCATGAACTCTGTCTTCTTCAGATTGATGTTCAGGCCAACCTGCTGGCCATACTTATTCAGTCTATCGGTTTTTTCTTGAATGTGTTGATGTGAATGCGCGAGTAGTGCAATGTCATCTGCATATTCCAGGTCTTCCAGTGTAGAAAACGTTGTCCATCTATTTCCTCTTGGACTGCCCTCTGTTGTCTGGCGCACCACCCAATCTATGGATGTCAAAAATAATGTTGTTGCCATCAATGGTACCTATACCTTGTAGCGGTATGGCAGCTTGTGTACCCTGACAATCCCCAGAGCTATGCCAGTGGGAGTTTTACTCCTGGTAGGTTCAACCAAGCTGGACTGGTCTGCATTGGTAGGGGTCAGACAAAAGCTGGTACCCTGGTCCTCCAGGTTGGGGGTTTTAGCACAGGGCCGACACCCCTGTCTATGTAAAAAATCGCACATGTTACGGAAACGGCAACAAATGGAAAAACATTAATGCGGGACGGACATCCGGAGTCGCAGGCTCGTATGACTGCCAGTGGTGACAGCCGAAAGGAAGCTATTGGCATGAAAACGGATGCCCTGACCGCAAAACACGAAACCAGAATTGGATTTTGGAACGTCAGAACAATGAATGAGGCAGGAAAGCTGAGAAAAATCACAGCAGAGATGAGGAACTACAAATTACATATCCTGGGAATAATCGAGAGCAGATGGACAGATACGGAGAGAATAAAAACAGCTACAGGGGAAACAGTACTTTATTCTGGTAGAGAGTATGGTCAGCACAACGAAGGTGTAGCCATTATCCTGAAGAAAGGAGTGGAAAGGTCTTTACTGGAATGGAAACCCATCAACAACAGACTGATAAGAACAAGACTGAGAGGGAGGTTCACCAACACCACAATTATACAATGTGTGACATATTATGATATTAGCTTTCATATACCTATTTCATTATCTACATTTTCCTATCACCTGGCTTTCACCTACACACGTTTTGTTAACATAAAACCCTCCTACACTCAGAGATCTGTCTCTTTTTCTAATTTAGCACGCCTATTTTATTTTATTTTCTCTATTTCCTTAGGAATGTTTACCAACAGACCTATTTAGCTAACGTTGAGCCAGTTACCTGTAATTATAAAGCCAGCGATTGGAAATCGTCGCAATAGGATCAAACAGAGAGAGACGGAACGCGTAGAAAGGGGCGACTATTTCAAAAGAGTCGTAGTTTTGGCTCAGGGGAAGATAAGCTAATGTAGTTGTAACGTATTTTTCGTTAGACAGTGATCAGGGGAAATAATTTGAGTAGAAGGAGTAGATAATTTGGAACCAAGGGCAGATAATCACAGTTACCCCCCCCCCCTTGAATCCGTTCGTTTGGAAGGTAATTAAACACGGTGAGAATCGCCAGATCAAAGGACGGGCGTTGATCGATTGCCAGAGTCTGCAAGCGGTAAAAGTGTCAATTTTCCCTCTGATTCGCAGATCGACCGAGGAAAAGCCCGAAATCTGAGCGAAGGCGTTAAAAGTAACAAATCTGAGGAAAGTATTGCAAATTTAATATATATATATATATATATCTCTGCCTTTAAACTCAATTTATCCAGTACCGACAGAATTTCAGAGAACAACTAGCTTCGATTTTCTAGACGATTGTTATAGTGAATTTCTTAGTATATTCGATTTGGAGTAGTTCTAATTCTGTGTTCGTGTATTGGGTCAAACCCAAAATCTACCAGCGGCTTCCATAGAAATCTGAGAATAATCATACAAAAGAACATTTTTACTTAGTATCTGGGTCTTCAAGGTTAACCTGTCTGGCTTCGTGTTTACACCCAGAAAAAAGACAGAGTACCAACCCAAAGAACATTAAGAGTGACTTTGTAACTGGGCCTATAGATCCAGATTTCTTTTTCCCAATTTCATTTACATTCAGCCCGTTGTGGCGACCTAACAAACATTAACATTTCCCGACGTTTGACCATTCGTGGTGTGACAAGGAATTTTTTATACTGAGAGAAGTTACCGACCTGACATTCCTATGTACTGGAAATCTCAAGCTATTGACACTGTGAGCACTGTTAAATTTCTTACCTGGTCTAATTAATGTGACATAAACAGTAATCTTGAATAAAAGTAACAAAGTGAACGTTCCCCGGAGCATTTAATCTGTCTTTGAGGAGCTGGGGTTTTCTTTGCCAAAATAACACTGGATTTGCTGTGTGCGTGTGTCCTAACGATTGTTCCAGAAGGTGCAAACCAAGTATTAGGTAAGAACGAATGCACGGGGCCACGGTTGTCTGAGAAGAGAGGAAGGATGAATGACTAATTCCCATATATATATATATATATATATATTATATAGATATATATATATATATATATATATATATATATATATATATATATATATATATATATATATATATATATATATTGTAGAATCCATGTACTCACGTTGTTTATTTCGTTTAGTAAGTTTTGCTAATACTGTCGCTTTCAGAATAGATTAATGTATAAACCCTGTTCATTACTGTACAGGGAAATCCTAGACCATAGCGTATAAATCTTTGACTCTTTGGGGGTTAATAACTTTCTTCTAACGGGATCTTGTCTCAACAGAGGGAGGGAGGATTACACCTATAAGTCTATTTCTTTATTAATTTCATTACCCTATGTTTATTTGTGTTTGATTGATATTCATAATATTGCTGTTATAGAGAGTTTCTTTATAGTAAATACAATTTACATAAAAACTTTATTTACATGTGTTGGTCAGCTCGTCCCAAAATATCCCTATTCCATAAATATAATTTGTCACGTCTGTGCGTCTAACTGTCGTCACTTATGTGTGTGTGTATGTGAGTGGTTGAGATATATATTATTATATATGTAGGTTTACTGTCTGACTAACAAAGTTCTGTTGTAGAGATAGGCTGACCGAGAGGATCTTCTCGAGTCCAGGGACAGACTCTACCTGTTTTTCCACCATGTCACTCATGAAAAATCTGTTTCTTATCTTATCTCTCACTGAGTCACCACCTGTCTAGTTCTACTCAGAAGGGACCAAACTATGTCTTAATTCCCCTATCGAAAATCTACGACAAATGAGGGCTCGTTTTCCGGGAATTGAACTCTAATCCTGAGCAAGTACGACAGAAATTTTCTCGTTTACCGGGATTTTGATCTGATAATCTTTATAGTCTAGACAGAGAAAGAGTATGGTTGTCTCGTGAGTTTAATATCATTTTAAAAAAAAATTACCCCCTAGACAAACGATCTGTTTATTGGCTTGCTGACAACACAAAAAATACCAATTGTTTTTTCCACAGCATTGTTGAATATATACAATTTGATTTACAGGGTGATCTTTGTCGGAGTTAAGTTATGTATTGATTTTGTAATACTAAGCCGCTGGTAGGGTGTGATTGTGTAACAATCAAAGGGTTTTTTTTAAGCAGAAGGTGTTTTGAGCTAGGCTATGGAGCGCGTTCGGACTATCTCGTCCAGTTAATAGCCTCCCTTACCCGAACTGACTTCAGGGGTGAACTTGTAGGTGGACTTAAAATTAAGGGATTTTTTTGTCTCCTTAAAATTTTTACCAGGAAATTTATTTTGTTTCCACGGTAGTAACTTAGTTTTTGTGTCAGTTGATTGGTCTGAACTAACATTTATTTGGCGTAGTCGTCTGCATTTGGAGCCTTAATTGCCAGTTAATAGCAACGATAGTTAGATAACTGATAATATAAAGACGAGGTATCTCAGGTTAATAACAGTAATTTCTTTTCTGTATTTTTCTCTTAATTGGTAGGGAACCAGTGTATCCTTTTTCTTCTTTCTTGCTCGGGTAAGACTCAGTCAGTTATTTACAATGGCTGAGCGTGCAAAGCTTAGGCAGATGCTCAGAGAGGAAGCAAGGAAAGAGTGATTGGAAGGAGAAGAAGCGAAAGCTTTTGTCAGGGACGAACTTGACAGATATGATGCGAAGAAGAAAGAAGAACTTAGGGAGAAGGAAAAGCAGCCGAAGCTAGAGAGCAGAGGAAGATTGAGGAGGAAATGGAAATTCGCAGGGCACATCATGAGGAAAGAGAGCAGGAGAGACAGCATGAATTGGATCTTATGGCTCTAGCGGTTAAAAGCCGTGGGGCTGCCTCTACTTCCAGCAACGGAGAGCCGTCTTCTCCCCAAGAAGAGGCGCAGATGTGGGAAGTGATCATCACCTAGTAGTATCAAGACTGAAGGTGAAACTCAGAGCTGCTGGACCAGTTGCAGTCAAACAGAAAAGATATAACATCACGAAACTTAAGGACCCTCTCACCAGAAAAGCTTTTGTGGTCGACATAAAGAGACAATATCAGATTACCAAAAGCCAGGAAAGAACAGAGACCGATGATGTCGACCAGAAATTCAACACTATCTCAACAATATACAAGAAAAGCAGCAAGTCGTGCTTGGGATTCCAGGAAAGAAAGAGCCAAGACTGGATAACACCAGAAACGCTAAACACCATTGCGAAGAGAAAGGAAATGAAAAGAAAGAAAACAGAAGCTAAGTCTCCCAGGTTAAAGGCAATATATAGTGAACAGTACAGTGAGATGGACAAGGAAGTAAAACGTCAAACCCTTGCTAACAAAAGGACATTTCTGGATGACCTTACAAGACAGGCAGAAGAGGCAGCACTGAGAAATGAACAAAGCACAGTTTATAAAATAACTAAAACTATCAGTGGAAAACGAGGTGCAAACAACATAACGTTAGTAAGAGACAAGCAAAGAAATCTCATCACCACAGCACAGGGCAGGAAACAAGATGGGCAGAGCCCTTCAGAGAAACACTGAATAAGGAAGCACCAGAAACTCAGCTGAATGTTCCTGAGGCTGAACGTGACTTAGACGTAAATACAGACATTCCACGAAAAGAAGAAATCATCACAGCTATCAAAGGGTTAAAAAATGGAAAACCGCCTGGTCACGACAATCTAAATGCCGAGTTATTCAAGGCAGACCCTGAACTAGCAGCAGAACTATTAGAACTACTATTTATGACAAGTCTGGGAAACTGAGACAACAGCAACCGAGTGGAGTAAAGGAATAATTGTCAAATTGCCCAAGAAGGGCGACCTTGCAGACTGCAACAACTGGAGATGAATCACTCTCCTCTCAGTTCCCAGTAAAATACTAGGCACGATATTCATCCAGAGAATTTCAAAAGCAGTTGATCATAAACTGAGGCAAGAACAAGCGGGCTTTAGAAAGAACAGAAGTTGTGTAGATCATATATTCACCCCCAGGAACATTATAAAGCAGTGCTCAGAATGGCAGAGACAGCTGTTGAGGATTGTTGCATGGTTTGCTAGCATCTGGGTTTGAGCTCGATTCGGATGGTTGCACCATGAAACACCTCGGCTGAATAAATAAATGAAATATACCGCGTATATCGATGTATGACGCGTTAGACATAGTAACGAGATTCGTTGTGTGGCCTTCAAGGCAAATGGCAGTGTTTCAAAATATGTGGCATGGCCACTTAGCCAAAGTGTTTTAAAGATGTGGTATAACCACTCACGTGTGATAGTGCTTAACTAGGAAGTTATATTTAAAGCTGAAATAAAGAATGTATAAGGACCCTTGAGTCTGAAAATATAAGACGGCAATATTAGCCGCAATAATTTATGATTAACACAAGTCGTAAAATATGAAACGCAGTTAGAATATGTAGGGCTGATTAAGCCTGGCTTTGAATGCCAAAGTAAATTTATATATTAGACAGTGTATCTAATAGAACTAGCAGAATGTTTAATTTTGGTGGAAACCACAGTTTTGGTGGAAATATAATCGAACGTTAATTATAACGATAATGTATCGGACATGCAATGTCTGTTAAAATATAGACTCTACGCTATAATGCACCCAGTGCTCTTGATGTGAACTATATTAAGTATTGTCTGTGGTTCATGGTGGAAGAATGAATCCTTATTAAATTATTATATCCTCAAAAAAACTGGTCTTATTCAGTAACGTATTCAAGGTTCCAGTTATGACTGTTTTTATGAAGAATGACCATTGACCTTCAAATGTCACACTGGTAATATGAAATGAAACGATATAACACGGTCATTCAAATATATATGAACTTTTATTGAACCACGTTTAAAATGCAATTACTTGAAAGAAGTATCAAAAGAATCCATGGTTGTAATCAATATCGATACCGGGTGGAACACAGAACAGACGATCAAATAATTGTACGAAACATAATACTAGACTAACCCATTTAAATCAGTGAAAAGCCCGTAACAACAGCTATACATTATCTTCGTTGATTTTGAAAAGGCTTTCGACAGCATACACAGGGACAGCCTATGGAAAATACTGAGGGCTTATGGAATTCCCAGCCGGATTGTTTCCATCATAAAAAGCCTCTATTCTAACTTTACATGCAGTGTGGGATTGAGTAATGTAACTTTCGAAGTGAAAACAGGAGTACGACAGGGATGCCCCTTATCAACAACATTATTTCTCCCCACTAGTGGTCCATAAATCAACTGAAGAAATTGGTCAACATTCTCATCATTAAGTTCCAGTCTTGTATTTGAATTGGGGGGGGGGGGGGGATATGATGGGGAGAGGTTCATTACAAGTTGTTGCGTACTTCTAGCTTATTTATGGGAGGATGAAGAATTCTAAAGACTAGAAACAAACAATAAAAGGCAGAAAGGGAGTGATGAGAGAGAGAGAGAGAGAGAGAGAGAGAGAGAGAGAAGGGAGAGACAGAAAGAGAGTCAGAGAGAGCGAAAGTGAAATAAGATAAGAAAATTAGGACGGTTATCCTTGAATAAGAGCGTCTTTTAGAGCGCTGGCCTCTCACTGCAAAGGTGTCGGGTTCAAAACACGGTAGCGTCATGCTCCAGTCTACCCGGCTGTAAATGGGTACTTGAATAGTGAGTTAGAAGGAACAGGTAGCGAGAAAGGGACTGATCTATACTTCAGAAGTGAAGCGGTAAACACGCCCTATTTTCGACGGGAGATCGGAATTAGCGCCATCGAGATACCAAATTGTGGAGGGCTCAAGGGTATTGAGATACCAAACTGTGGGTAGCTAAAGGGTATTGAGATACCAAACTGTGGGGAGCTAAAGGATATTGAGATACCAAACTGTGGGGAGCTAAAGGGTATTGCGATACCAAACTCTGGGGAGCTGAAGGTTATTGAAAAACCAAACTGCGACAGCCCAGGACAGTCGGCAGTAAAGATTCATCATCATTTCATCTGTCGTGTCTTATAGAGTAACCATTGCAGCAGCAGATCCCCTGAGATGAAGCTTGCACCAGAGAATTCATGTGCTCTTGCTGTGATAGTTTCTATTGCAATTTCTTGTTCATAATGATGTAGCCAGTCATATACTCGGAAATAACCTCGTATTAATCGTTCTGTCAACATTGTCTGATGGAGCAGTAGTCGCGTTCTTTCATCTCCTCTCAGACCCCAGACATGCCTGCAATACGATATCATCATTTTCCTGCTTATTCCCTATGGAGCATGGACCCACCTTTGCATCTGATCCCCTTGCAAGAAGCCTGCACCAAACATTTACAAACCTCCTGCAAGGGTGGTTTCTGGAACAATTTGTTTGACATGATGAGGTTGCCAGCCCCTTGCACAACCTCATATTAGTCAACTCTGACGTCATGTCTGATGGAGTAGTAAGCGTGTTCTTTAGTTGTCTCATTAGAGACCCCCGGGAATTATACGGGCTTTGCAACATAATATGGATAAAGCCAGGGCCATAGATAGGACTTTATTAAAAAGGGAAGGGGGGGGGGGATTTAATAAAAAAAGCGTTTATGCACTATTTTTGTACCGGTACAGTACAATTTGAGCCACCAACCCCCCCCCCCACCTTTCCCCCTCTTCCCCCTTCCCCCCCGTATCTACGGCCCTGGATAAAGCACAATAATGCGCATTCCCCATCTACGCTGAACACTCGTGATTGGGAAAGATACCTGAAAATTTTCGGCTACGGTTAAAAGAAGAGTGCCACGAAGCAAACGGTTCTTTAATAAACAAACAAAAAATGGTTAACTGAGGACTTAAAACAAACATCAGATTTAGTTTTGTCTATGTAGTGGTTTTGATGGTATTGTATGATTGTGATATTACCTAGTGTGATGCATGAGGTCAGCTGTGAAGGCTCCTGAGATAAATGTAGCTGTGAATTTACAGAAGGCCCTTCTTGCTACCACTACGACCTCACACCTATCTTTTTTTACTAATGAATGTGGCTACGTTAAGATTCTAGGGTAATGATATGTAATGTGTTGTGGTTGTTTACATACACACACACAGATATTTAATAAGTCTAATAATATTAATAAAATGTTACAACACACTGAACTAACTCAAGCTGTGTAAAATTTTGATAGTAATATTTTCTTTAAGTTTATTTGTTCTGAACCAAGGTTTTAGTTTGGTCAGAACATATGAAAGGTTTTGAATTTAGGAATGAAATGCATGAATATATGGCATAATAAATGAAAGGTGTGTACATATGTATTTTACAAGACTAGTTAATATTACTACTGTTTATATTTTTAATTTATCTGGGATAATGATGAATGGATGTGCTGTTGGGGTGGCCTCATCACTCCCTGTCTATGGCTACTAACATTGTCCATTTATTGATGGGAATATAGTTAGTGTGTTTAGAAACTAAGTTGGTGAAATTCCAGCAGGCCAGACGCTCACGTATCTGAATGAGTAGTTCTGGTGCTGGAATCTGGTGCTGGAATCTGGTGCTGGAATCTGGTGGCCCCGCCTCTCCGTGCTTGGGGGCAATATCAGGAGTCTGGTGGCCCCGCCTCTCCGTGCTTGGGGGCAAATTAAGGCTGCTCTGCCAAAATATTATACTGCACGGGTCCACTCTTTGATTCTTCAACACATCATTTGACACCACTTTGGTGCCAAATAAAAAAACCCACAGTTCTGAAATAAAAGTATTGGTCATGTGTCAGAACTCTACCTCCTGAGCCACTACTACACTCAACATTATACAACAACACCACATAGACAGGGTTAGATCTCTCTGACCATACAGCACACCTTACCAAGTTGGTTTCACATAGTATAAGTTCCCCCAGACTACATATTCTGAAATATGTTCATTAGCTTCTTGCCATAGAATAGGATAGGTGATATGTTTCACTGATCTCAACACTTGATCCGCCCTTCATAATCCTTGCTGGCGTTTATGTATTTGGTTTGTCTCTAGACCCTGAACTAGGGCGGGGGGTCTAGAACGAATCCTTACTTGTTGTAAGGGATAGATTTTGATATGGCAGTATCAAATCACTAGAAACTTTAAACAAATATTAAAATGTACAAAGAAATACTTTCAGTCTTACCAGAATTATGAATATAGAACACAGTATATGCTAGCAAAACTCAGCTGAGCTGCTGGCTTTAGTATGGCGTCCCTCTAAATATTTCAATTACACCACTAAATAATTACTGTGTCTACCACTGGACAACTTATGCTGAATGGCAAAGATGCGCGTCTGAGCGCCGATATTATGTTTATCTGTGGCCAATCAGCGCTTTTTCTTTTTCAAATTCAAACCCCTTTCCAAAAAGTCAATTCAGTCATACCTCAGTCAAGTATGTATTATTGTCTGTTGGTCCGTCTGTCTCTACTTGCGTTTCACAAAAAAACACACTTGTTTTTTTTAATCAACTCTGCCCTCCCCTACACAATTTTGCCTTTAAAGTTATTTTTAGCCACAACTTTCCCTAACACCCCCTCTCTTTCATTCTAACTAGATTTTAGCACTTGAGTCTCAAGGCTGCAATTTTTTGAAAATAGTGACATGTTTTTTGTTTCAATACAGTCGCTCGCTGATATGAACAACACAGTCTTTTGTCAATATCTTCATTATTATCTATCCGTCTGTATAAATGAAAGCATATTATTTCACTGCTCAAGATGGGCCATCCGGCCAGCTAGGTTTTATATTCCTAACATTATTATTAAGAAAAAGTTACTTTTCAAGGTTAGTTTTTTTTTTTTTTTTTGTGAAATATTTTCTAGCAGCTTCTATAAGGCGTTTGCCGCTGAATTCAAATAAACGGACTAAGTTATCGCAAAAGCGTCCAAGAAATGACTGTTGCGTATAATAGCTAAGGTCCCTTTTGTCGATTTCTTTACCTTGTGTCAACTTGGGGACGTGAATTTTTTTCTTTCTCCTTTCCCCACCAATTGCGTCTTTCTAGCCTTGCTAGTTTCAAGCACATGTTCAGTCATATTTTTTTTTCTTTTGATCTCCGTTCTCATCCCGTCCAAGGGTAACGTTTTGCTTTCACGTCTAGCAAATTAATTTCCATGGCGGGTAGTGACCCGCGGCCTGGGCGATCATGTACTCGAGCAACTTACGCATTATTTTTATCCCTACTTTTTATCTTTGGAGATATTTTAACGTTGTATCACTGTTAATTTCATCACAGTCTATTTGAATCCCGATTACCGGCTTGGTCTTGTCTTTCCACTGTGTGATATTACACTTTCTATCGAGACCAGTGATTCTCAATGTATGGGTTGCGATCCCGAATTGGGTCGAAGAAAACATCGCGATGGGCCCCTTACTCGAAGTGTTAAGTAGCATGCCTTTAGTTGAATTTGGCTGTATAATTAATGCTTACTTGTCAATTTTAGTATAAGGGTGGCCAGCTTCAATAATTGTGAAATTTGGTTCGTGTCTGTAAAAAGACTAAGAACCACTGATCTAGGCACGGAAATCTTGCCAGATTTTATTTTAAAAGAGGTTCATGTTTTTTCTTTGTGTTAATTTTCATGAAAGCTACTAGTTTCAGCAAAGTCACTAAGTTATCCTTTGAAACAGACTTAAATCTGATACCCAGACAGGCAGAACTCCCTTTTTTTCCCCCTTCTGGTAAATACAACTTCTGTCACACGAATGCTCACATGACCTCTTGCGCGGTAAGTAATTGATATTCCATCCGGTTTAGGATTATGTGATCTTAAAGGATTATCTTGGAAAACAGAGTGGGAAATGTGATAACGTAAGACGGGTGATGGACGATGGATTTGTCCTTTTGGCAAGGAACATGTTGACGAAAACCAAAAGAAACAGACAGAATGATGCCGGTGAATGCAGAGCAAAAGCCTTCTGTTTGATTTGGCATGTTCACCAATTGATACCCAACAGTCAAAATACACAAGTGAGCATAAAAGCATCACCGGCAAGCGATATTCCGAAGAAACCATACAAAAACAAGCCATTACAAGAGATTTTCAGCACGCGGAGAGCATAGCTGAGAATTCTAACGTCTTGGCACAAAGCGTACATCTGGGAACAGCCAATCAGAAAACCTGAACAAACGGCGTTTGTCTTTCTTGCTTGTGTTCTCAGTTATCGGTAATTTACAGCTTTTGTGGCAAGAAAGGATTTAGAATGCGAATACACATTTCACCTCTCCTACCGCTTGCTGATGTGTCAAATTTTTACTGAAAATATTTACAATATTGATTATGGCAGGAGGTCTCTAAGGAACTCGCATTGCTGGGATAATTTAATTATTGACTGAAATCAAAAACTCTCAACGGACTTGTCACGTGAACATCAAACATACCCACAAAACATTTACATGCGCGTCACATGTGCAGTAAAAGTCAATTACTTGGGTCATTCATATTTCCGTTTTTCATTTAGGATATCTGTTTTCATCATTACTCATCTTCTCCCGCTGTTCTAATTTTGCACACAAAGAAACAAACTGTCATTTATGTTGTTCATCAGAAGGAGAGTGAAAATTAGTTGTCAGTTTCCTGGAGCCAGACCGCTCCTGTGGGTCAGTATTTGAAAAAACAATCCCCCTCAACCAATCAACCAACCAACCAACCAACAAACCAACCAACCAACCGGCCAACCAACCAACCAACCAACCAACCAACCAACCAACCAACCAACCAACCAACCAACCAACCAACCAACCAACCAACTAACTAACCAACCAACCAACCAACCAATCAACAAACCAACCAACCAACCAGCCGGCCAACCAACCAACCAACAAACCAACCAACCAACCAACCAGCCAACCAACCAACCAACTGTCAACTAACTAAACTAATTAGTTAACTAACTCGCGCGTCCCAGTTTCTCATACACCCAATAGCAAAGGTTTGCAGCCTGGAGTACGTGTACCAGCGGTTACGAGAATCATTTCAAGGGGTACTGGGAATACTTAGTAAGTAACTGCACTATCCTTTTCAAATATTGCGTAGCAGTGTTAGTGAAGAAAATAAGGTTGTTCTGGGTTACTTATGTACCCTCTTACACTGCTGGTGATAGTTGGTTATACTGGATTACGTAATTAAATTTTATTGTTTAAAAAAATATAATAAGAAAGCATGGCTGTAACTTTATATTAGCATTTTTTTTAAAAATAGAGCAATTAGTTATCACTGTTTTAAATCAGCAATGGCTCTTATCTACCACTCCTCACAGTTTTTTTTAAATGTAATGCAAGGAAACGGAGGGGACGTTGGGGATGTGCTCTGGGAGCCAAAGGGGTGGTGACCCAAAACAGTTTGGGAAACACTGATTTCCAATATTGCCCCCTAGTTTTCAGCATCGTCATCGCATGCCCTAATTTGGCTTGAAAGGTAATCTCTGACACATAGGAGAGGGAAAAATAATCCGGCGTGTCAAGTTTCTTGCTTCTCCATAATAAATTCTAAAGATAGACAAGGTTTCTAAGACGCCACTAGGCGTATTGGCCACAGACTGCTTTGTCGGTCAGCGGCTAAGGATGGAAGAAGAAGAAGAAGATAGACAAGGTTTCACGTGTAATCTAGGGACACGTCATAACAGGGGTATTATGTTGCTGGCCGTGTCACGTGACCTTTAGCGCTCCCACGTGAATTCAGCGCCTGAAATATCCAGCTGGTTTGCCTGGTTGGATGTCCTGCTCACCAACTCAACTCACTGAGCAGTGACATTATGTGAGGAAAAGAAAGGACGTTTGAAGTGGAGAGCTGACTAATTTTGAGTTTAAAATGTAAGCAGCGAGTCTTCAAATTATGTAAGGATGGGGAATATCGTCAGTTACAATAATAACAATAAATAAATAAATAAAGGTATTTAACAGGTACTCGTTAGACATAAAGGATAACACTAGACAACAGAAAAAACATATAAGTGATAGGCTTACCGGGAATCGAACCTAGGACCAACCAGACGGCGCCAACAGCCTTGCTGTGACAGTACATCGTGAAAGGACTCTCAGCCAATATTGCACCCCAAAAAAGTGCATCATTGGCTGAGGTCATTCTCATGACACTTACACAACTATGGTAAATAGGACCCGTGGACGTCCCTACAGTTTAAAGACGCAGTCACTAATATAACTTTCCTATCAACAAGTATAGACCAAATAAAGGCCGTTATACTTGTGTCCAGTAATGTGTAGTGGAAGACAAATAACACAGAATAGATGGGTAGGTTAAAGTCACGGATGGGTTAACTCTTAAATAAATAATGGAGGAAACCTTGAGTCCTGTGAACAGTAAATAAATTTGTAAATAAATAAAGATATTTAACAGGTACTCGTTGGACATAAAGGATAACACTAGACAACAGAAAAAAACATATAAGTGATAGGCTTACCGGGAATCGAACCTAGGACCAACCACGCGGCGCCAACGCCTTGCTGTCCACGGGTCCTACATACCATAGTTGTGTGAGTGTCATGAGAATGACTTCAGCCAATGATGCACTTTGTTTCGGGTGCAAAATAAGTAAGTAATAAGGAAGGATGCAATGTTGTAAGATGGGGCCACAGTTGCCGGAGCTGTAAATGTAAATGGGGCTTTCATTTTTTATAAATATTGATTCATAATTGTGTGAAGGTAAGACTCATATACATTTCATATCATCATCATCATCATCATTTTACTTGGGCCTCCTTATGAAGTATCGCAGTTATTCCCCTTGCACGAAGTATTGACGTGCTCTTGCAGAGGTGTTTTCTGTGACATGTTGTGTGCACTATGAAGTTGCCAGCCCCATGTACAACCATATTTTAATCGCCATATTCGACTTGCCTGAGGATGTCGTAGCCATGTTATATGTTTGTCTCTTGAGACCACGTGATCTACACGTGATCTACACGGGCTATGCATTTTTTAAATACAGACTGTATTTTAAAATGACGAGTGGAAAAAGATTAGAGAAATATCACATAACTAGCAATAACCCGTCAATAATGACGGAAGTAAATAAAAAACTAATATATTTTTAAAATATTTTTTAATTCAATATAAAAGTTATTTCTTCTTCCTTCCTCGTTCGCCCTGAAAAGGACGGTGGTTGCGTTGTGTCTGTTTAAGCCTAAGCTGTGATATCTGCACCTTTCGGTCGACACATCCGACTTCTGCACGGCATTTTTTAATAACCGGGTTTGCCTTCCCATTTCGATCCGTACTCGCTCAGCCAGACTGCACTGCTGCAGACTGTTTCCAGGACCACCACGTGGAGGTGGAGTACGGTCTTGACCAGCTCTGGTTCGCTGATCCTGATGCAAGCAGTCAAGCTATGGGTCGCTGACTGCATTCACTACTGCTGCATCTTTTGGTCCCTAAAAGTTATTTGATGTCAACATTCTTTGTGAAAGTGCGTGCATTTGTTTCAAAGAATGTTCCCTGATAAAAAGTGTTTTTAACAAAAACTTTCAAGTTTTCATGATTTGTTTTTCGGGTGAGGGCGACATAGAGCTGACCGTGTCCGAAAACAGGTTCAGGAAGAAAAACTCCTACGTGATCAAAAGATTGTCCTTGCGCCTTATTGATCGTCATTGCAAATGCTAAAATCACTGGGAATTGACGACGTTGCATCCTAAATGGCAAACTGCGCTCGCTCGGTTCTAAGTCAATGCGAGGAATTAAGACTCGTTCTCCCTTATTACTGCCAGTGATAATTTCTGCATCAATGGAATTCCGATGCAAGACTGTTATGACCAAACGCGTGGCATTTAATAGTCGGTTTTTTGCGTTCAGATTTCGCAATAGCATGATACATGCAGCAACCTTTAATTTCAGCAAATGTGGTGGCATTCCTGATGGGCACTGCTCGTTAAGGAACTCGGTTGGGAAATCAAATGCGTCGTTGGGATAATCGGAAAATCATGGTATCTATGCTCCAATAAACCGTTTCATTTTCAGCGAGTATATCCAACAATAAGTCTGCAATAGTTTAAATTAAAATTTTGTCTTGAAGAGACAATCAAAACTTACATTTTAAGGTTATTTTTAACAAAATGATGAGTTAAATCCGTTTCCTGAATGAAACTGGGTTCTACAATCAAAAATTTACATTTTATTCATTTATCAATGTCACTCATTTTGTGTTGCACAATTCACCGAATTTTCTTCATTGAGTGTTACTATTTTCGGGAGAGTACATATAAGGGAAACAATACAATTAATGTCTAACTTTCAACCTCAGTTGCATCCCTTAGATGTGACCGACGTACAAACGGCGAGAATTTTGGAGTTTGATTGATGATCCCATATACCGAATGCTGTTTTTAGTAGTATTACTGTTTCCCCTGAACTACAAAAGGGACAAAGTACATTCATGAAAAGATGTTGGCAAAAATGATTGTTCAAAACGTTACAGATATTTCAAGTAACTTCGCTCAGAATCAATAAAATTAGTTCCAAGCAAAATCCTCAGTCTCTTAAAAGTGCTGCAGACTTTGACAGATTAAGGAGTTGGTTTTAATACTGCCCTCGTTTTTATTTTGATGGCTACACGAGCTCGCCTTGTAATATGTTTTGCGTGCAATATTTTATTTAATGTTTTCGGTACTTATATCATATCTACAAGGCTGGATTAAAAAATCCGTAGGCTATTAAAATATTTTAGTGCCCCTCTCCAATCTTCTAAAAGGTAACACTAGAAAAAAAAACTATTAGATTTCAGATAAATGTTTTAATAGTAGGCCTATTGTTGCGGGTCTTTATATTATTATTATTATAGTTTGAGTACACGTCTAGTTACTCTGGCCAAGACCACATAGGGGTAGAACTAGTAGACCACGCACACAGCACTTTAACACGAATTATAAATGTCACCACAAAAGCAGAGTGGACAATTCACACAAGGTTTAATACGCTAAACGCTGCTCCACAAGTATAATCTGGAAAGTCATTATGTTTTATGGCATCACATATACAGTCATCAGTATATCCATGTACCGTCTGTAGCTAGAGCACTGTTCTCGAAAGCATTACACAGTTTTTATTGAAATCAGACTAACGTTCTCACCAAAATGCATAATTCCTTTTACACATATACTGGCATCAACTCACGGAGGTATATGGATGATCCAGTGATGGAATATCATAAGAATATGTCACGAAATAATGTAAGTCTCAGGAGCTCAGAGACATACTTCCACCTGCCACAATGAAACACACAGAAGACACTAGCAGACGATTGCTAACCTTTGCCAGTACCAACTTTAACGTCTGCATCTGCACCCCGAGGCAATGACGTAACTTCCTGTTACCAAGGACTACCGATAATAAACAAATATGAATTCTTGTCGAACCATTTCATAACATCGGCAGACATGTTATGAATTTAATCATAACACCTATATAATAATATTTAACCCAAAAAATAGGTGTTCGTTACAGCCCCTATATTTTGTTAAAAGTAGTGGGGCCCCTGCAAAGAAAATATAATAAAAAAGGAAAAAAGCAGGGGTTAAAGTAACTAATAAACTAACTGTTGTACAGATATTATTACCCTGCACGAACGAGCGTACTACCCCGCACGTGCCGCTGCTGTAGAGCTCTGTGCATGATGACTCCGTAGCTTTTTTCACAGGGCCCCTGTAATCTGGGGCCCTAGGCCCATGTCTAGTGGGCCTAATGAATAATCCGGTGGCAACTGATTATTCTGATTCCGTGCTCATTGTTCACAATCAAACAGCCACCCTAAGATTAAGCACAACCAAACAGCCACCCTAAGATTAAGCACAATCAAACAGCCACCCTAAGATTAAGCACAATCAAACAGCCACCCTAAGATTAAGCACAATCAAACAGCCACCCTAAGATTAAGCACAATCAAACAGCCACCCTAAGATTAAGCACAATCAAACAGCCACTCTAAGATTAAGCACAATCAAACAGCCACTCTAAGATTAAGCACAATCGAACAATAGAACATGTCCTCCAAGAATGTCGGCTTCACGAGAGAAGTAGACTGACAGCAGATCCTTCACGAATCCTTTCGGACGAGAAATTGTAAGATAATGACAGAAGCCTGAGACAAACCGCCTACACTTATGAGAGGAATGCGGTTATATGAGAGTGAACAAAAAGAAGAAGAACTGCAGACACTGGAACGACAACTACATTTATGTCAATGGAAAGGTTTTCAACGCACTGACAGGCAGGTCTAATGACAAATATGTAACACTTCGATGTATCCTTCCACCCCCCCTCCCCCCATATACTCAATCTGATGAAACGGTGTCAATGGATCGCATATAACCAGACCATACGGTCATTTCTATTTGGACATGTGTCCTAATATAACCGACAGACCCTGTGTTTATGTTGAACGATGCGGGCCTCACCAAAACGAGGCAAAATTTTATATAAAGAAAAAAATGAAACAGTATGCCCTGATCGAACTTTGGGGTCGAATGGCTAAGAGTATGGCGTGCGCCCGAGTTCTAGAGGTACCGGGTTCGATTCCTCAGTTGAGGGAAAATAATTAATGGAATTTTTTTTTCTCAGAACCAGTGGTCCTAATGATGTCATACTCCCCCCCCCCCCCTGGTCTCCTGGGTAGTGAGATCGGATGCCTAGCCTTCTCGGATAAGGGCGAAAAAATAGGAGGTCCCGTGTGCAAGTTGCGCACGTTAAAAATCCCACAGCAGTTGGAAATCGTAAAGAGTAGGCCATAAGGCCGCTGCCCTGACACAATTTAAAAATTAGAAACCTACCCACAACAAACATATTTATAGAATGTATGATTCCTACATACACACATTGGGATTCTCGCTGGTGCTACGGAGTTCATGCACTGTGCTGAGATCCTTGTGTGATCTACGGGAGGAGATCGGAACACACATGGAGTAGTCCGTGTGCAATGAAGATAGTCCTAAAACCAAACCAAACCGAACAAATACACAGCTTTAAAATAAAATGTAAAGTAGATCTGAGGTGAGATATAGACTAATATATAAGACAAAAGTGCTTTCTATAAACCAGTGTACTTCTTCATAAATAAACAGTGTTCGTGAGAAACTATCAAACACTTTTTTTCCAGGACTGTGATTCAGCACAAATTAGCCTGCAAGCCCGCAGACAACCCCGTTCACAAAGCAAAATATACTGAACTAGCAGGAAAACATGTTAAATTCACGTTTGTAATAGAAATGTTCACAACTTAACCCAAATTTTTGGGAATACACAATCTCCTTGCGCAGATTTTCAGATGGACTCGAGCAATTTCGGTGCATATGCTCTCTAATCAATTTCGTCTAGAAATTTTGAATCCCTCTTATGACGGGTGAAACACTTGGTCTGGGGAAAGTTTCTCTTATGACGGTGATCCAATTCCTTAGGACTCCAGTCTTCGTATTTGAAATTGTGGGCTGACTTTTTTAAGTTTTATATCCTTAGATCTGTCCTGGTCCTTTTAAGTTTCCAGTTTTGTATTTAAATATGCGGGTTTACTCTTAAGGTTTCAGAGTTGCCCAAATACTGTCGATCTGTCACTTTTGATAGAGGAATTCTAGGTCACATCCTTCTCTTCCTGGCTGCTGGGAGTTGCTCGTATGAAGTTGCGAAGCTGTCTGTTCTGTGTTTCTGAGTTCACTAGATTATATCCCTCATTCTCAGTTCAATTCACAGATGATGTTTCCACCGAATGTTCCAATAGAATGCATTGTATATTCCCGCTCTCACTTCATCCCAATCAAATCGAATCTCGTTCAGCACTACGTAGATAGGGGCTTTTCAAATGCGAAAAATAATGCTCTCACGTGTTTCAAAATTTAATATCCACGCTTGACCTCTTTATAATAAAACGTCTGATAAATGTAGAATGTTGAGGTAAATACACAAATGTGTGTACAGTTCTGTTGAGTTGACAAGTCACTCACTCAATCATAAGCAGAAGTCAATAAAGGGCAGACCACTGATGACGTTTCATACATTTAATAATGGACGTACACTTCGACATCACGTTTACAGTCATTTGAACAGGTTGGCACAAAAATCATCGTATACTTGAAAAATGGGTGACAATATCAGATGTACATTCATGTAGTGGTAAATATAATGGAACGATAGTAGGCAAGCACTCAATATTCTGGTTGTCTATCGTCTCATGCTTCAACTGACTAATCGCGTCAGTTAAGGTGGATACATAATCATCAACAATGGTTCACTGACAGAACCTTCTCCTGGCTAAGTTTCTCAAGCCGTAAATTCATCCAATGTTTATAGCAACAATGTTAAACCACAGTAGTGGATTTTCATAATATGTAGATCTCTGTACCATCGTCAGATAATAAGACCTTTTCTGTTCTCCGACAATGATCCGCTTACAATGGCGGGAATCCAAAATGGCTCTCCTCCGTGAGCTTCGCTCACCCAGGATGAAAAATTATGAAGCAGAATTACTTCGTTATTCATACGTAAATGTCCTCATTGGGCTTCTATACATATCTGCTATCAATATGGCTGGTTACATCAAGTGATCTAGTGCTGCTAGATAACACGTCATCTTCATCTATAATCAACAATCCTAGATGTACGATAATACGTCTCCCATCTAGGCTTAGCAAAAAATGTTCTGGTTTTACCTGGCTTTAGGAAAACACATACAAGCGAATAACGCACGCCATTCCTAGGCGTTAATAATGAACATTAGGAGAATCTCTGATAATAGAGTCATACAGAGAAAACAATCTCCTTCCTAGAATAAATCACAGAGATCAATCTTCAAACTTTCTAATCGACTGTCAACACGATCAGCAGCTTTTCACTGGGGTCAAATGTTGGACCGACACGTTTCCAAAGGTGGTCAGACGGATTCAGAGAGATAATCGGGTGACCGGTCTGATGACTGGGTATTGTTACGATAATACCACAGTTCACCTGGCAGAATGCAAATACATCTGAGGAGTGGTAAACAAGATAAAGACAGTCCTATAGCAACTACTTCCGTAGGGGAGTGGAGTTTTAGAGACTTGTCCCCTACTATATTCAGCATAGAGAGTAAAAAAGATGGTGCATAAAATATGCCACATAATAATGAATGAAAGGGCAAAAATTATGCCAAATAAAAGCGAAGAGTGAGAGGGAAAAAAATGAAGAAAAAGGTGATACTGACGGAGTGGACGTGAAATCGCACAACCGCATTGTCACAGTGGTCAACATTAGGCCGACAGCCTTTAACCTTCCAAGAGTTGCTCTGGTACCCAATTCATGAGGCTTGGTCAACCCCGGATCCGTTTGCAGTATTTAAAAATCCCATCTCAACTGCGGATCGAATCATGGAAAACTGAGCTCTTAAGTTTTAACTGCTGATTAAAACTACAAAATAATCAATTCAAGCATTTAAAGCCAGACATAAATATATCTTCGAAGGGCATGACATCACAAGGAATAATGAAAACATAGCCAAACAAGTCACAGAGCGGGGCTCGAATCAAAAGAGGACAGTAAGGATGACTATAGTAATGCCGGAAGAAGATCAATAGAAGAATCTCTGAAAATCTAAACGACGTGAAGAAGAAATTAACGCATAATACTCAAACATTATTGTACTTACTGCAGAGGTCATGTACTTCTTGTAAAGAGAAATAAAATAAGGACGCGTCAAACGTAAAGTGTATGAAAAGTCAGAAAAGAAACATAGTGGCTACAAGTAACACTGAAACAATTATATCAATCTTAAATATAGGTAAAGACTTGGATTGACCTTAACTGGTCGAGAGCAGAACAAGAGAACTGTAAGAATGCAATGCCAGATCCCTTTCACCATCTGACCCAAACGTGAATAAGTGGGAATACATACACATGGCTCAGCAGTGACCTCGTTAGCTGGCTGGTTTTGCTGAAATGAACTTTGCCTGGCCAGGTTAGACGTCGTACTGTTTATCAATCTCATAAACAAAGTTCTATTCAACAAGCTCAGCAAAACGACAAAATGCTAGTTAGTCGTAAGCAGTTCCCATAAGCGCTATTCCCTGGAGAACATTGCTAGCTCGAAACATTCACTCAGTAATAAACAGACATGCCATCTTGGACGCTATCCAGAAGTTGAAATGGCCTGAGTATCAACAGCTACGTCTCCCGGAAGTAAAATTCAGATTCCGTTCACTTTTTCGCAATTTCAAACTCGTACATATTAAATTTATTCATCACCTTTCAACTCCCCAAGGATCACAGGCCTTGAACAAACTTATATCAAGTCTTCCTTTCCTGTGCCATCAGCTCAAGGTCTTTCCATGTCTTCTTCATGTCTGTCTCCAGCTGTCTTGTCAATGTCTTCTTCATGTCTGTCTCCAGCTGTCTTGTCCATGTCTTCTTCATGTCTGTCTCCAGCTCTCCTGTCCATGTCTTCTTTATGTCTGTCTCCAGCTGTCTTGTCCATGTCTTCTTCATGTCTGTCTCCAGCTGTCTTGTCCATGTCTTCTTCATGCTCCAGCTGTCTTGTCCATGTCTTCTTCGTGTCTGTCTCCAGCTGTCTTGTCCATGTCTTCTTCATGTCGGTCTCCAGCTGTCTTGTCCATGTCTTCTTCATGTCTGTCTCCAGCTGTCTTGTCCATGTCTTCTTCATGTCTGTCTCCGGCTGTCTTGTCCATGTCTTCTTCATGTCTGTCTCCAGCTGTCTTGTCCATGTCTTCTTCATGTCTGTCTCTAGCTGTCTTGTCCATGTCTTCTTCATGTCTGTCTCCAGCTGTCTTGTCTATGTCTTCTTCATGTCTGTCTCCAGCTGTCTTGTCCATGTCTTCTTCATGTCTGACTCCAGCTGTCTTGTCCATGTCTTCTTCATGTCTGTCTCCAGCTGTCTTGTCCATGTCTTCTTCATGTCTGTCTCCAGCTGTCTTGTCCATGTCTTCTTCATGTCTGTCTCCAGCTGTCTTGTCCATGTCTTCTTCATGTCTGTCTCCAGCTGTCTTGTCCATGTCTTCTTCATGTCTGTCTCCAGCTGTCTTGTCCATGTCTTCTTCATGTCTGTCTCCAGCTGTCTTGTCAATGTCTTCTTCATGTCTGTCTCCAGCTGTCTTGTCTATGTGTTATTCGATCTTCCTCTGTCTCTTTACATATTAAATTAACCAAACGAAATTAGTCAAAGAAGGAATGAAAGCGTGCAGAATTCAATTAGCACTCAATCTTCATATCAATAACATCTTGTTCAAAAGAGTCAAAAAAATTCAAATACCTGGGGAGCATGCTCATAGAGAATGACAGAATAAACGGTGAAATGTTAAAAAAAAAAAAAAAAAGATATCCAAAGCTGTGGCTTACGACCTCAACCTACGTCTTGTGCACCATTGAAAAGAAAACAATGCATGTTGAGACATTATTTACGTAAGAATATGAAAATCAAAAGTATTTTATGCACCAATTCTTTGTCAAAGGAAGTAACAAAGAGAGTTCTTCAGTGTCATAAAGAACTAATCCTGACATACGGAAATGCGTTGTGGGCAATTAATAAACAGGTAGAAAACTATGTTTTTAGAGATGTGGTTTCACAGAGGAATGGTCATAATATCATGGGGCATCTATAAAAGAGTAACGAGAATGTCCTGAAAGTGCCAAATGCACAAAGGAAGCTTATTCCTCATGATAGAAGATCGTAGTCTACTTTCTTTGGACATGTTATGATCAGAAGAAAACTGACATATATCGCAACAACAGGAAAGATTGAAGGAAACAGAGATAGAGTATGACAATGAGAGCAGATACTGGACAGTTCGACATTATGACATGGACAGATGTCAACAACAGAATTGATAAATAATACTGGAGACAGCAAGTTGTGGAGAGACATGATCTCCTTCGCCATCAGGGATGGTGCTTGAAAAAAGGTAGGTAAAGGATCCATTGAGGCATATTGGGAATATGGTGTTAGGCCCATATTTTCTTGACCATCGGCATACTAGGGGTGATGTGGTCAGCATCACGCCGGCCGCCTTAACCTTCCAAGAGTTGCTCTGGTACCCATATCATGAGGCTGGGTCGACCCCGGAGCCTTTTGCGGTCTAAAAAAAATCCCACCTCAACTGGGGATCGAACCATGGACCACCGAGCTAGAAAGCCAGTGCACTAACCACTGCGCTACCGCGGCTCACTGGTGCTTGAAAAAGAAGAAAAAGATGGATATGAACTCTTTGCTGGTGTTGTCGAGCAAAATTACTGATCTATGTCACAAGATGGATTTTTGGGGCGACCTCTTTCCGATCTCTCTTTCACTACGGCAGTAATCAGTTACATTTTTATAATGATTTTATCGCGATTTTTTCCCGAGTCGCACCCTTTTTTTTCTCTGTCCACTGTTGCAGATATTTTATTCTCACACTCCTATCAGGGATAAGTCGTCACGTCTGTTTGTTATCCATTTCTTCCCTCTTTGCAAGGAGTGGCTGAGAGAATATTAACGACAGAGATGTTGGTAATTCTTTTGTACCAAACATTGGCCACGCCGGTTTAACACTAAAATCGGCCAGAGTATGTGTCTAATTGCTGATAAGACCATGGTACAGAGACGGGTCGTTGTTTGCTCAAGCGACAGATAAGAGATAACTTGTCTGGGTGACACATTTTAGACAGACAACGATGACCTAATCGCTTCCTGTCCGACTTGTTATGAAAATTAAATACTTTCGATAAAGTAATAATCTGTTACATTTGAAACGCATTGTCGTATGAGTTTACAGATGTGTTGGTGAGTTCGCCTGCCAGGGATTGGATGTTTTCATACCATATACGGACGACTTGACCTCTGCATTACTTTCAAAATTTTTTCATGTCAGGAATATTTTGAAATTCCCCCCCCCCCCCCCCCCAACTATTTTGTTTGAAACGATTGGTACTTTCTTAGCTTCGTCACAAACAGATGCGGGGGCAGGACAGTGAATATAACCTGACACGTTTCAGTGTTAAGACACTGTGAAGATCGCTTGCCAAGACGACACAATCAGATCTTGCCAGTGTGAAGCCTAGAATTCAGAATTCCATTTTATCAGACCGGCCCTTTTATTGCAGAATCTTGATGGACTTACAAAAACAGCCAAGGTAATCTCTATCATTTTAAATAAGGAGACCCGGAATATCTGAGGAAACTGACCACACGAAGTCAGAGAGGAACTTAAAGTTAAAATTAACGACCCCAAGTACTCGTGTAAAAAGGCATCAGCTAGTGCCTTAACTTCATTCATCTGAGCAAAAAAGTGTGTGAGCCAGGATTGGCGTACGTTGTCATTTTGCATTCAATATTTTCATTACTAACATGTGAACTAATTTGTTTATATTACCATGTGGATATTAATATGTGAAAATCGCTAGTGGATGTCCCAGTCATTTGAGGATGGTAACCTCAGCGCACAGAATGATGATTTTATGAACCACCACTGCACGGGCTGGCGACAGCTTTATTGCTAGTTTCTTGAGGAGAATTAAACTCATCAGTAGTCCCAGGTTCCATATGGAGCAAGGAGGGAAAGATGAAAGAAATGATGTACATTTTAATTATAATACTTACAGTTTCAAACCAGTGTAAATGTCGATGTTAGCATATTCATTTTAAAATTAATGGAAGTTTTAAACTTTTCAAATCAGTGTAAACATATATGAAAACACATTCAATTTATATTGTGAACACTTTTCAATCAAGGGAGATGTAAATGTAAACATATTCTCTCTGTATTATTAACCTTTTCATTTAAATGTAAAGTAACTATAAAAGCCATTCATTTTAAATGTAAAGAAAGTTTTATTCCAAGAGACTAAGTTTAATTTTCATCGAGGGTAAATTCTGAGATAAATGGAATTGTGGAATAGAAAGGGGAAACATAAATACGTGTCTGGAAACGCAATATGCAGGAGAGCGTTTCGTTTCTATTCTTTTTACCATTGTTGTTGGTGGTGGTACCAGTAGAAGGGTATTATCTCTGGAACAAGAAGGGAACAGTGGCACTGAGCTTTAAGACGAGGGACCAACTTTGTATAGACTCTCCGTGACACTCCTTGGAACGAGCTGCACCCTACAATCTTGACCAGCAACGAGCGTGAGCAGTGTAAAAAGAACCAACCCAGCGGGAGCAGAAACAACCACTGGCAGCTATGTGCAATGTATAAGCTTCCAAAGTGAATTTTTTCTCATAGAACCTACTATCAATCAATAATGAATCCTTTCTTTTTAAACTATTCAATTATTTTCAAACTGTTAAAACTTAAGTGATTATTAAATTTTTTTATTTGTAATGTTACAAATTTAAATTCGATTTAATCATTTTAAATGTACTGCATGTTTGTGTCAGTCAATTTAATACACACACTCTAAACAGAGCTATACCAGAATCATAAGAATTCCACTGAGTAAATCAGAGTTGGGGTTTGAACGAGCTAGCATTAATCATTGCTTAATTCTTCACAAAAGTTGTCGGCAGATTCTAGAATTAACGTGCCCAGCCAATGCGGCATTGTTTTCGCTTATCTGAATATCTTGTTAAACTCCATTGAGATAGAAGTGTCATTACCCTTCTATTTACAAATCTGCCAAGAGTAATCTTGTGCAAAGGTAGACACCTTTGATGCCCATATTATATACTCTTGAGTTCTGGCCACTGTTGGACCACTACTGCAAAGTAGGGGAGGCAATACTGTCACAATCTAAAGCACAGAGATGGAAGATCACAACGTATAAGGATGAGATAGTGAAAGAAAGATGATGTCACTGTAGCAAAATGGTTTTTGTTAGAGGGAGAAAGTGTAAGTATGACAGACTTGATGGAAGAATAACAGATAATATCTAGAGGAAAATCTTCCAGACTGCAGGTTGAATGCCCTATCTCTCCTCGGGAATTAGTCCACTAGAAAACTTTCTTAAAAAAGAGAATTCTGGTGAAACTAACAGGATATTCTCTAGGCGATAAATTCTTGATCCGAGATCCTACAAAGGAATATGTATAGTACATGTAGTTGGATAAGAGATTTGGTGCCCAGCCACATTAAAAATATCCCGACCCCACAGTGTTTATTAATTATGGCTCTGCCCCCAGGGTGTAGATTTATGTTACTAAAACTATACAACGCATTTAAATATTACAAAGAAAATGTAAAGTTTTCAAAAAATGAAGATAGAATCTCACATATATTCAAATGTACAACTATATGTTCCCTAATCTACGAATGGTTCTGAACCATGTCAGAATTAATTTGTCATCATAGGACAATAGGACTATTCTGTAGTGATTCTGCTGGCATGTTCAGATACTCATCTCAGATGCTGAATTTATGTAGTCTTGTTGCCAGGGGTTCAATATGGCCCAGCACTCCAGGTCCAGCAAGTTCTTTTTAGGGTTTCAGAGGATGGCAAGTTGCTTCTTCTCCGTCTTGACACAGGGCTCATCACCAACTGGGATGGAGTATGTCTGCCCTTGAGAACACTGCTTATGGTTTAGTCTTCTGGTATGACAACCTGGTAGGACTGGGTTGACAAACAATTGAAGCTCCATTAGTAATCTTGCCAGAGAAGTCATTTCCCATATCTGCTGGACGCTAATCGTCCATCAGAAATCTAACGAACATTCATAGTTAACATCACTAACAAAGTGCTATCTATTATCTATTATAGCATAACTGACATTATAAGCATACAGGTGGATCTCAACCTATATCCGGCTTCCAGCTTGTCTACCGCAGTGATTTTCAACATATGGGCTGTTAGCTTCACCAACTGTGAAGTTTGGGGCAGTGGTCATCAAAAATTTGAGAACCACTGGTCTACCTTGTGCCCATAGAGCAATAAATTCAAGGTGGGGTCACTGTCAACCATGGTTTGAGAACCACTGGGTAATAGTTGTCTATTCTGCTGTAACATGTTGGGGTGTCATTGCTGCCAAGGTTTGAGAACCACTGAATTACATTCTTGCTTACTCGAGCAGTAAATCATTTGGAGGGTAGTCATGGTCTCAAGGCTTGAGAACTGCTGACTTACTTTTTGTCAGTCAAGTGTTAAATTCATTAAATAGTCATATACCCTGATAATCCCATCATAACACAGGATACATGCACATAACACATTAAAACATAATAAGGATATTTGCAGAAATCAGTTCAGGATTAATATATGACAAGAATAATCATGGCTGAAATCATACAGTAGAATTAGTAGAAATCATTTAGTATAAAACAGGACAAGGGTAGTTCATAGATGAAACTTTCAGTATACATAATGTTGTTGTCTCCTGTACAAAATCAAGGATATTAATTTCAGTCACAGTGAAAAACAAAAGATACTGACATGATATGTTGTAGATAAACATATGATTAATTCATGTTATTCATGTAACAATATAGATCACTTACTCGCTCAGGCAAGCACCATTGCTGTGTTAAAATTGGACCGTTCCCCTCTGCAATTGCCTAGACAGGACCATTTTTGTCCAGGCTGGTCGGTCTGCCGGCTAGTGAGCGAATGCCGCTTACCAGAATATGCCTGCGCTTTGAGAATCGCGCCAAAATTCCTCCAGGTTTCTGTTTGGTGGCTTTAATTTGCATACGTGAGGGGTGGGGCGCCTGACCTATTTTTGACATTACGTTCCATCCCCCCAAACACACACACAAACTGGCCGGTACGTGGCATTTTGATACCAGGCGATACTCCATGGTGGTTGCTGAGGTCAAAAGTCAAAAGACAATATACCGCGCTGCCTATCCATTGGCTAAACTGTAATTATTCAGGAGAAAACCCCTGTTCCTTTAAACCGCGGTTAAAAGTTCACAGCTTTAAAAGGTCACAGCGGTTTGCTGGTAACCTAGATTTAAGAAAAAGGAATTTTCAGAAGAAATGGGAGATCTCCTGATGTGTTCTGACGAGTGGTAGATATTCTAGAGAATTTAGAGAGAAGGAATGATTTGGTATGAGAAAAGATTGACAAAGAGAAAAGAAGGCGAATACACTTCGTGACAGTCACCATGAGCGATAAAATTAGAGATCAATAAATCGTAACAGCCAGCGACCAACAGTAGAATGACCTACGTGGGGACTAGTTGGAATGCAGCACAACCAGCTACAATCACACAGCTGCAACAGCCGAGTATATGGCTTCCTGTCGAGGAATGAACACAAAGTGTATATAGCACCCACTCATAATAAAGAATGAAAGAAAGAGAGAAAAAAGGACATGGGATAACATAAAAATAACATGAATGATTGGCAATCTGTGGATTCGAACTAGAGACCATCAAAATGGTTCCTCTTCTTGCTGCGAGCGTCAGTCGTGACAGGACATATTTAGCTGGTCGGATGCCTTGTCCCGGAATGACTCTCGCAGCAAGGCTACGGTGTCGTTTTGCATGGTTGTGACGGGCGGTGGAATTGTCTGCCCTTAGTTTTGCTAGGTCGGTCTGGTTTCTCGTCATTCTGACCTGTCTACTTTCTGTCCATCAAAATTCTCCGCCCACTTGTGTGAAAACGTTGTCTCTAACAGCGACATATCTGTCATCTTGTCTGTCAATCAGCACTGTAGACCTTCTTCATGCATAACTCCTTGCACGCGCATGGCGGTATGTGATCAAACTATCCTTTTTTATCGGTTCCCCATGAAACTAAATACTTCTCCGGTCTCCTTTAATTCGAGAAATCTCAGGGTAATTTCTCTGTTCCTTTTAACGGGAGAGGGCTTTGATCGCGGCCAAAATTCACCACTCACGAACGCCAGCGCCGTGCTCACGTTGCGTCATCCCTTCGTTGTCTTAAGAACGCAGGAGGAAACTCTGCGGTTAGCGTACGTGGATTACTGTTTAATCGGGCGAGTTCAAATGCTCTTGCGTCTTATTACGTGCTAGTACGCTGTTTCATCTCGAACGGTCCACAAAAGCGAACCAAACATCTGGCATCACCTTGTAGTCCTTAAGCGACTGTCTCAATAACTCTCTATCAGTCATGCTCTCGGATTTTCTAGCTTGCGTGCATCTTATCCTTCCTGTTGATAGCAGTTGTGACTTAAGTCCGTGTGGAGATTATTCATTGAAGCTGGTAAGAGCGAAATATTTGTTTTAGAGTTATCTGGAGTGTTAGCTTATAACATTTTATGCAGATATAATCTTTCTTCTTCTTCGATCCTTAACCACCGACCGTCAAAGCAGTCAGTGGCCATCACGCCTAGTGGCGTCTTGTAGGGCAACAACAAATTGATTCCACTTTGCACGGTCGGTGGCCATCCTTCGTACACTGCCCCAACTCTGGTTCATTCTTTGCATCTCAGCCTCCACAGTCCTCCGCCAAGTTGTTTTTGGTCGGCCTCTCTTTCGCTTTCCTTCAGGGGTCCAAAGCATAGCTGTTCTTGTGATGGCATCGGGGTCTCTTCTGAGGACATGACCAACCTAGCTCCAGCGTCTGCCAGCTATGATGGTGTGCATGTCCTCTTGCTTGCTCCGAGTAAGCAGATCTTGGTTGGTGATGGTATTCGGCCAAAAGATGCGGTGAATTTTTCTTAGGCATATTGTGTGAAAAGAGGACAATTTTGACATTTCCTTCTCTGTGACTTTCCAGCATTCCGCACCATAGAGAAGCACAGAAAGCACGCAACTCTGGTATAATCTTAATTTTGTGCTTGTGCTGTATTGGGAGGACTTACAGATGTTATTTAGGCTAAAGAAGGCTGTTCTTGCCTTATTCATTCTGATGTTGATGTCTTTGCCTGCCCCACCGTCTGGTGTTACTATGCTTCCTAGGTATGTGAAGGTATCTGTCTGTACCAATTGCTGATTCCTTACTGATATGGGCTCAGGGTTGCTCACATTGAGCGTCATGACCTCAGACTTCTTTAAATTGATGTTCAGGCTTACCTGCTGGTTAAATTTATTAAGTCTATCCGTTTTTTCCTGGATGTGTTGGTGTGAATGTGCCAGCAGTGCAATGTCATCTGCATATTCCAGATCTTCCAATGTAGAAATGTAGTCCATCTTATTCCTCTTGGACTGCCCTCTGTTGTCTGGCGCATCACCCAGTCTATGACTGTTAAAAAAAGAGTGGTTGATAAGGGGCATCCCTGTCGTACTCCTGTCTTCACCTCGAAGGTTAGGTTGCTCTGCCCAACACTACACGTAAAGTTGGCATAGAGGCTTTTTATGATTGCCACTATGCAGCTTGGAATTCCATAAGCCCTCAGTATTTTCCATAAACTGTTCCTATGTATGCTGTCAAAAGCCTTTTCAAAATCAACAAAATTTATGTAAAGCTGTCTTTGCCATTCTGAGCACTGCTCTATAATGTTTCTGAGAGTGAATATATGGTCTACACATCTTCTGTTCTTTCTAAATCCTGCTTGTTCTTTCCTCAGTTTGTAGTCTACTGCCTTTGAAATTCTCTGTATAATTATCCTGCCTAGTATTTTGCTGGGAACTGAGAGAAGAGTGATTCCTCTCCAATTATTGCAGTCTGCAAGATCTCCCTTTTTGGGCAATTTGACAATTATTCCTTTGTTCCACTCTGATGGTGTTGTCCCCGTTTTCAACACTTGTGCAAATAGTGGTTCTAATAGTTATGCTGCTAGCTCAGGGTCTGTCTTAAATAGCTCTGCATTTAAGTTATCATGGCCCGGAGCTTTACCGTTCTTTAACCCTTTGATTGCTGTGATGATTTCTTCTTTTCGTGGAATGTCTGTATTTACATCTAGATCGTTTTCAGCCTCAGGAACATTCAATTGTGTCTCTGGTATTTCCTTGTTCAGAGTTTCTCTGAAGTGCTCTGCCCATCTTGTTTCCTGTCCCTCTGCTGTCTTGATGAGATTTCCCAGATATAATCTACCCAGGGTTATCTATTCTATTGCTTAAAATAATTAATTCCTAACGAATAGTAACTCTTTCTTAAGACCGCAAGTAATTTAACGTAGCGTGCCACCAGTTTTTAACTCAGCTTAAGACTTAACAGACATATAGCTAGATAATCTGTTATAACAAGAAGACAGATAGCGAGATAATGTGTTCTGACAAGAAAACGGGAGATATAAAATGTAACTGACAGAAGGAAGATGTACATATTGCATTTTTGATTATTGTTCTCTTCGACGTTTATCAATTAATCCTGAGTTAAGTGTTAACTATCCTAGTATTATTTAATTTTATTTCCCACGTACATGTCGATTACGCCTGTCAATTCTGTAGCACGTACCGTGTTGTGAGGTGAATGTCTGACTTCACTTAGCGAGGCTGACCGTGTGTGTGTTACGCTGATCGCCCCCACCCCCTCCCCCGCCTGCTCGCTAGCCAAGCACGAGAGAGGAATTTGCCCGAGACGGGTGTGGAAGCGGAGCGTGTTTTATTGAAGTGTAATTGTATGCGTTTTCGTGAAAGACAAAAGAGAGGTTGGATGTTTGTACGTCTGTTAGCGTCGATCATTCAGGTTAAACAAACCCATGTAAATGTTTTTGAATGTCGTATTTTTCCAGACCCTGATCAGAAAGACAAGAGAGCGGTCTGTGTTTGCATTCTACGGGCTCAACCAGAGTCTACAGAGATTTCTTATGCAAAACGTTACCACACACTGGTGCATGGCCTTTAGCACTTACTAGGCCTCACTTTTTTTTCTGACGGATTAACTGCCAAATTGCTACCGCTAGCGGCTATCTCGTGGATTACATACTGCCGCGCAGCGCAGACAGCATCGTCCACGAGCTATTATAATTTGCCCTTCATACATACAGGCAATATTGGTGTAACCCATTTACCACCCAGTTGTTGGAGATAATACAACCACATAACCCAGAAAGAACCAGCTAGTGCCAGCCTCTGAAAGTTCTCACGTGAACTTACCACTAGATCATCGCATTCGGATAATATTCGTGTGCTGGAATTAAGCCTTTTTCCAGTTTCCCCACCCTTTGTTCACTCGGACTTACTGCAGTAGTCGCACTGTGGGAGTTACATGTTACTATTTCCCCCTGGAGCTTCCGTGCAGACGAGCGCTGCCCCAAAAAGATTGTGCGTTGTCCCGGGTGCCGGGCCCTCCCAGTCCAGATGGGGCAGAGCTGCGTGTCCGTCCAGATGACGTCCTTTCGGCAGACCGGTGAAGGCTTTGCCACCGCAGCACGTCCGTGGGCGGATAGAGGCGGTAAAGTTAGGGTCACCCCAAAACTTTCACTGTGTGGAGGAAAAATAACACATATAATATAATAAACAGAATCTGTACTGGTTTTAACTTACATTTAAACTTGCAAGCAGAGAGCTTTGCTTATCATTTAAACTTCCCGTGACGTAAGTTATATTTAAAAATCAGCAATTCTCATGAATTAGGAACACGTGCGTATTCCGTCACCATTCATGAGGCTCGATTCTAGAGTTTATACGGTAGTTTAGAAAAATACACTCGACTGAGTATTAGCGGTTAAATTAAATTCATAAATAGCTACAATTGCCGTTATAAGCTAGAAATTTAAATTTTATTCTGCTTTCCACTGAATGCTTCCCTAGAAAATATAATAGCCTACCACTTTATTTCTCTTCTGCGCTAAAGAAATAGATTAAAATGAATTAAGAGATTTCACACTTTAACACTCACAAAATCTATATATCTATCATATTAATTACCTCAACCACAGAATTACAGGTAGTCGCACAACTTAAGAATAAAATGCTGAAAGTATTTCTGGAAGTCTAGAAGTTCGACAAATTGCCGAAACAAACTGAGATACTTCGCTAACAGCTATTCTGTTTACGAGCAACCTATCTATGAGCGAGAATGAAATTAAAGTTTCAAACTTGGCCAATATCTTTAAAATCGGACACAGGATCCTAATCTTATTTCGCCAAGCGAAATAGTCTCCCCTGTCCGTATAACACCTTCGTCCGCTTATCGCGTGACGTAACAGCCATCAGTGGCCGAGGGCTTGCATGAGTTGCAAATCTCAGACCACCGTCTGCAGTGCGGAGTGGATTTTCACGCTAAGCCGGGTTTTTCCTGACGAAAAACCTCATGCGTTTACTGAAATGCAGACTCTCTGTCTACTTTCCATGTCCCTCGGGTGAATTTTCACGCCCCAGGCCAGAGACCCTCAGACGAATGTCTAGCGAATGCTGTAAATTCACGCCTATCATCCGACCAGCGCGACTGACATGTACGCAATACCACCCAGGTGCGATTCTCAGTTTTAGAGAAAGGAAAACAGGTAAAGTTTGCGAATTATATGAAAATAATATTCGCAAAACGAATGGATGAAAAATATACAGGAAAAAGGAAATACTGAGGTAATAAAAGAGAGAATTCGGGTGAAAGAATAGGAAGAAGATGTAGGAAATTAAATGAATATAAACCCTACGTGACAGAGCCTCCCCCCTTTAAGATATGGAAGCACTCCATGTCTACGTTATGGAGTTTAATTTCCTATAACCGTAGCTTCGGGGTGTCTGTCTTCTTCCCTCTCCTCTTCCCCCTCCATCTCTGTCCAATTCCTACTCAAGTCCACTCCTCAAAGTTTCCTTCCCCTGGAATGTCTCATATGCGCGCTTGAAAGAGCGTCGCCGCTTCTGACATTTTTGAAAGATTTCCTGTGATAGCGGTGGAATATCCCTGCCACTATCGTCATCTTCGTCAGTTTTGGCGATCGTCAGGAGATGGTCGGAGGTTGGCACTGGGTTTTCCAAGTATCTCTTTAAGAGATTTAAATGGAAAACCTTCTCCTTTCCTTCAATAGAGATCTGGTAGTTAGCCTTAGAAATCTTTTTCAGGATGGTAAACGGCCCTTGCCATCCGATCTTCAGTTGGTTGTTCTCGGTAGGGAGCAACACCAAAACTTTCTCTCCTGCTTCCAGTTCTCTCTCTTCCGCGACTTTCCTGTATCGGTTAGCGTGCTTGGTGCGTGCTCGCTTAAAGTTAGTCGTTGCTAGGTCCCACCCTAGTTTCAACCGTTCCTTTAAAACCGACACATATTTACTGGCTGAGACAACTGTCTCATCAGCCTTCTCGTCTGTCAGAGACTGAAGTAAGGCTTCAAGCGGGCCCTTAATGGGTCTGCCGAATAAGAGTGTAGCTGGCGGAAATCCTGTGAAAGTATGAGGAGATTCTCTGTAGCCAAATAATGCTGCAGGAATACAGAGATCCCAATCTTCAGGTTTCACTTGTGCCAGCTTACTTGGCATTATGGTGAGGTTTCCATTAGCACGTTCCACGAGCCCATTTCCGGCCGGAGTATATGGCTTAGTGTGGATGTGCTGGGTCCTCAAGATCTTAACGATCTCATCCATCAACAGGTTTCGGTATGGAGATCCATTATCCGTCAACACTTGCTGAGGGAATCCCAACCGAGTAAAAATCTGCACGAGGGCTTCTGCGACATGCTTGGCATCTGCGCATGTTAGCGGGATAGCTTCTGCCCATAAAGTGCATGTATCGACTAAGGTCAGGATGAACCTGTTCCTTCTTTTAGTCCTTTCGAAAGGCCCTAAAATGTCGATCACAACCTGTTCGAATGGTGTTCCCATTATTGGCATTTCACCCATGTGGACTGGGGGTGTCCGTTGCTTGGGTGGTACACGTTGGCACTGGGCACAGGATTTGACGTACCTGATAATATCAGTGTTTACTCCTGGCCACCAATAATGAGTGGTTATCCGTTGGTTTGTGGCGTTCTGTCCCATATGTCCGCTGAAGGGAAGAGAGTGTCCCATTTCTAGGATTTGGCTTCTGTACTGTTTCGGTACTAGGAGCTGGTTGTAACCTTGGTCAGGCTTGCCCGTTCTCCGATAAAGTACGCCATCCTTAGAAAAAATGTCCCCGTGCTGTTTGGGTTCCTTAGCCATGGGCAGTTTCCTAAAGCAGGGTGCCAAAGTAGGGTCCTTGTATTGCGCTTCTTTAAGTTCCATAGGTAACAAATTAGGCGCAGGCTCCCGTTCCTTCTTGGTTTGCCCTCTTGTAGTTACCGCTGCCACAATCGGCTCTTCCGGTTTCCCAATACACACGTATCTCCCGCGAAGTATGACTGGGTAGATGGGATCATCCATAACAAAGTCAGAGTGTATCTCCACCAATGCGATGGGAAGCGCTGTAGGTGCATCACTCTTACGAACTCCACAAAGTTGGACGGTCTCTGCTGTCTCTTGACCGGGTTTGACCAGGTTCCTGGCAACAATGCAATCATAAGAAAGCCCCGTGTCAAATAAGCAAGAAGTTTGAGAACCGTTCAAAGTAACAATACCTCGCGTTGAGGGTCTATCCCCAACAGGTTGGGAATCACTGTCAATAATTCCGCCTTGCGAGACTGTCAATAAGCATCCGATGCGTTTTGGCTCGGTGTGCTCGGTCTGATCATATGTCCCGTGCTCAGGGGTTCTCCCTTTGCCACCTTGTCCTTTCTGGCTACGCTGCCATGTAGGGCGGTCGGGTTGATCGGACTGTTTGGGGTGGTTGGGGTACTTGTTCTTGTAGAACTTGGATTTCTCAGGAGGGGGGTTTTGAGGTCCAGTTTCTCTGTGGTTATTTAGGTTAGAAGCCTGAGAAGATTGCTCTAGGTTATGTTTTCGAAAATGCTCCTCTGTCGGTTTCCGCTTTGTGGCCGGTAGTTCAGCCAGCGCATTTTGGTAACGCTCAGACTTCTCTAGGATGTCTTCGAGCTTTTCTGCACCCTGCTCAGCTAGAAATCTCCGGGTATCAGCAGACAATGCGTTCTTTATTTGTTCTGTTAAAACAAATTCCTGCAGACCTTCATAGGTAGAGGGGAGCTGCGAGAGCTCTAGGCACTTTGTCAGATAACCCTTCAAACGAGACGAGAACTGCTGAAAAGTTTCAGAATTCTCTTTCCGGCTGTTGCGAAACAGTTGCAAAAAATTTCGAGCGTTCATTTCAAAGCGCTCCAATAACGCTTTCTTCAACAGATCATAGTTGTCTTGTTGGCTGCTTTCCAGTTTGGCGTAAACATCATACGCAGAACTTTTCAAAGCCTGGGAAAGCTTCATGTTCCAACGCGACCTCTCTAAACCGTACAGAGTTGCAATTTTCTCAAATTTTTCTAGCCAAGTGTCAATCTTCTCATTTGGACACGGGAAAGACTCTAGCGGAAAAGACATAGCAGTGAGATGAGTAGATTGAGTATTAGAAGGATCAGTTAAGGAAGAATGAGGAGAAGACTCTCCATTGCTGGAGGTAGAGGCAGCACCAAGACTTTGGACTTCTAGAGCCTTAAGAGCCAACTCGTGCTGTCGTCGTTGCTCATTTTCTCTTTCCAAATGCTGTCTCTCCTTCTCTCTTTCCTCTCTCTGCTCCCTCTCCTTCTCATGCTGTCTCTCCTTCTCTTTTTCCTCCTGTTGCATCCTGCGAATTTCCATTTCTCCATCTATCTTCTTCTGCTGTAATAGCCGGTCTTCCGCTTCTTTCCTCCTAGCTTCTTCTTTTTCCTCTTTAGCTTCAGCTGCTTTCCTCTCCGCATCATATCTCTCAAGTTCGTCCCTGACAAATGCTTTCGCTTCCTCTCCTTCCAGTCCCTCCTCTCTCGCTTCTTCCCTGAGGAGTTGTCTAAGCTTTGCCCTCTCGGCCATATTATGTCAGTGACTGAGACTAGTGGAGAACGAAAATAGGAAAAAGGATACACTGGTTCCTACCACTTACGAGAAAAAAAATTACCAAAATCAAAAGATGATATCCTTAACCCTGGGATACCTTCTCCAAATTAAAATCTAACTATCGCTGCTATTATCGGCAATAAAGCACTTAATGCAAAACACGACTACGCCAACTAAATGGTAGTTAAGATAACTTCTGAAAAATAAGTTGCTACAGTGGAAAAGCAAAATAATTATTGCAAAAATTAAAGAGAAAAATAATCCCTTAATTATAAAATCCACTCTGAGTTCACCCCTGAAGACAGTTAGGGTAAGGGAGGCAATTAATCTGGACAAATAGTCCGAAACGCACTCCTTAGCTTTTGCTCAAACACCTACTTCTTCAAAACCCAGTGAATGTTATACACTCACTACTTTACCAGCGTTTAGTATTACAAAATCAGTAATTAACATATATTCCGACAATCAACCTGTAACTGAAATGTATATTATTTCTAAATGCTGTGGAAAAACTATCAGTTTGTGTGGTCAGCACGCCCGTAAACAGATCGTTAGTCTAGGGGATAAATTATTTTTAAAAGATACAAAACTCACAAGACATCACACTCTTACTCTATATCAGAATACAGAATCTTAAGTTCAAAATCCAGTTACACGAGACCAGATTTGTCGTAGCTCGTTGCTTAGGATTTTGGGTTCAATTACCGTAGACGAGACACCATTTGTCGTACTCGTCTTCCTCTTCTAAGTTCAAAGACCGGAAACGAGCCCTCATTTGTCGTAGATTTTCGATAGGAGAATTAAGACTAGGTTTGGTCCCTTCTGAATAGGTTTGAATAGGTGATAGACTCAGTGAGAGTTAGTGAAAGGTAATAGAATTTCCACACACGTGAGATGATAGATTTTGATATAGTGGCTGTCTCTGAAAGCGAAAAAAAGAAAGAATTCTTCTCTCTCTCACCTATCTTCTACAACAGTTGTTACAGCGTCAGACAGACTACACCAACATACATATTACGTATATTTCTATCACTCACAGGCACGCACATACACGTGACGACAGGTAAACACACAGACGTGGGAAAACTATAACAATGATATATATATTATCTAGAACGAGCTGACCAAACACTATTATTAAGTTCAAGAGCGATTTTAATATCAGGGAAAAATCGGCTCACAACATCAAAGAAAGTACATCAAGGAAAATACATATACACATAGTCATAAAAAATTCAAGGAAATGTTGCAAGGATGATAGCCCCGTTATAGTGTTAACTCTAGGTTTAGCCCGGCCCCGTTAAGAGAACAGATGATGGCGCCCGAGTCACAGATACATAGGGTTTGAGTCTAAGAGTTTTTCTTTGTTTTATCTCGTAATTATATGCACAGAGTTTGAAAAAAATCTGATTTAACCTAAGACAAAAACACAAGAACTCTAGCCTTAGCAACAAATTATGCAGATTGAAAAAAAAAATATAGGACAGCAACAGGGTGTCAAAGATATAATAGTGAAAATATCACTCAAACCAGCGTACACTCATTCATTCCGCCATGGCCTCTCATACAGGTACTCACGACTTTGCTCGCTGCCTCTTGGAACACACTGATTTTAGATTTTCACACAGACTCAAAAAAAATGCAGTCTTCTGCCAAGAAGTCCCCAGTTCCAAAAGACGTATTTAACTCGGAGTCTCCGGGAACGACTACTTGGGTGTGCAAATTTGTTCAAATGTCTGATTAAGTCACCTAAAATTATTCCAGGCGCGGGAGTTAGCAGAGCACAGTGTCAATAGCGTAGGTTTCTAGAAATGATGAATGTCAGGTCGGTGCCTTCCCTCAGTATAGGATTCACTTTAGTCACACCACAGATTTGTCCACAAAAAATATATATATATATATAGTCGGGAAATGTTAGTTAATACTTGAAGTATTTCGCGCCACCAGGCAGAAAGATTACGTAGAGTTTTTCTAGAAGAAATTAAGATCTGGCTCCAAGGTCCAGTATTTATCATTACAGTCTTTGAAAACCCGTTATTGGGATATAGTATTTCTGGCTAACTCGGGTTGCATATGCACTGTTTAGACCAGTGGTACTTAAGAAACCCACGTGGTTCAAAATAAGGACTGTCTATTTCTTCACAAGTATGGAAACTACTACTAGGTGCTGGTAAAGTTAGGGTCACCCCAAAACTTTCACTGTGTGGAGGAAAAATAACACATATAATATAATAAACAGAATCTGTACTGGTTTTAACTTACATTTAAACTTGCAAGCAGAGAGCTTTGCTTATCATTTAAACTTCCCGTGACGTAAGTTATATTTAAAAATCAGCAATTCTCATGAATTAGGAACACGTGCGTATTCCGTCACCATTCATGAGGCTCGATTCTAGAGTTTATACGGTAGTTTAGAAAAATACACTCGACTGAGTATTAGCGGTTAAATTAAATTCATAAATAGCTACAATTGCCGTTATAAGCTAGAAATTTTAATTTTATTCTGCTTTCCACTGAATGCTTCCCTAGAAAATATAATAGCCTACCACTTTATTTCTCTTCTGCGCTAAAGAAATAGATTAAAATGAATTAAGCGATTAAACACTTTAACACTCACAAAATCTATATATCTATCATATTAATTACCTCAACCACAGAATTACAGGTAGTCGCACAACTTAAGAATAAAATGCTGAAAGTATTTCTGGAAGTCTAGAAGTTCGACAAATTGCCGAAAACAAACTGAGATCTTCGCTAACAGCTATTCTGTTTACGAGCAACCTATCTACTGTGAGTCTATGAGCGAGAATGAAATTAAAGTTTCAAACTTGGCCAATATCTTTAAAATCGGACACAGGATCCTAATCTTATTTCGCCAAGCGAAATAGTCTCCCCTGTCCGTATAACACCTTCGTCCGCTTATCGCGTGACGTAACAGCCATCAGTGGCCGAGGGCTTGCATGAGTTGCAAATCTCAGACCACCGTCTGCAGTGCGGAGTGGATTTTCACGCTAAGCCGGGTTTTTCCTGACGAAAAACCTCATGCGTTTACTGAAATGCAGACTCTCTGTCTACTTTCCATGTCCCTCGGGTGAATTTTCACGCCCCAGGCCAGAGACCCTCAGACGAATGTCTAGCGAATGCTGTAAATTCACGCCTATCGTCCGACCAGCGCGACTGACATGTACGCAATACCACCCAGGTGCGATTCTCAGTTTTAGAGAAAGGAAAACAGGTAAAGTTTGCGAATTATATGAAAATAATATTCGCAAAACGAATGGATGAAAAATATACAGGAAAAAGGAAATACAGAGATAATAAAAGAGAGAATTTTGAGTGAAAGAATAGGAAGAAGATGTAGGAAATTAAATGAATATAAACCCTACGTGACAGAGCCTCCCCCCTTTAAGATATGGAAGCACTCCATGTCTACGTTATGGAGTTTAATTTCCTATAACCGTAGCTTCGGGGTGTCTGTCTTCTTCCCTCTCCTCTTCCCCCTCCATCTCTGTCCAATTCCTACTCAAGTCCACTCCTCAAAGTTTCCTTCCCCTGGAATGTCTCATATGCGCGCTTGAAAGAGCGTCGCCGCTTCTGACATTTTTGAAAGATTTCCTGTGATAGCGGTGGAATATCCCTGCCACTATCGTCATCTTCGTCAGTTTTGGCGATCGTCAGGAGATGGTCGGAGGTTGGCACTGGTTTTTCCAAGTATCTCTTTAAGAGATTTAAATGGAAAACCTTCTCCTTTCCTTCAATAGAGATCTGGTAGTTAGCCTTAGAAATCTTTTTCAGGACGGTAAACGGCCCTTGCCATCCGATCTTCAGTTGGTTGTTCTCGGTAGGGAGCAACACCAAAACTTTCTCTCCTGCTTCCAGTTCTCTCTCTTCCGCGACTTTCCTGTATCGGTTAGCGTGCTTGGTGCGTGCTCGCTTAAAGTTAGTCGTTGCTAGGTCCCACCCTAGTTTCAACCGTTCCTTTAAAACCGACACATATTTACTGGCTGAGACAACTGTCTCATCAGCCTTCTCGTCTGTCAGAGACTGAAGTAAGGCTTCAAGCGGGCCCTTAATGGGTCTGCCGAATAAGAGTGTAGCTGGCGGAAATCCTGTGGAAGTATGAGGAGATTCTCTGTAGCCAAATAATGCTGCAGGAATACAGAGATCCCAATCTTCAGGTTTCACTTGTGCCAGCTTACTTAGCATTATGGTGAGGTTTCCATTAGCACGTTCCACGAGCCCATTTCCGGCCGGAGTATATGGCTTAGTGTGGATGTGCTGGGTCCTCAAGATCTTAACGATCTCATCCATCAACAGGTTTCGGTATGGAGATCCATTATCCGTCAACACTTGCTGAGGGAATCCCAACCGAGTGAAAATCTGCACGAGGGCTTCTGCGACATGCTTGGCATCTGCGCATGTTAGCGGGATAGCTTCTGCCCATAAAGTGCATGTATCGACTAAGGTCAGGATGAACCTGTTCCTTCTTTTAGTCCTTTCGAAAGGCCCTAAAATGTCGATCACAACCTGTTCGAATGGTGTTCCCATTATTGGCATTTCACCCATGTGGACTGGGGGTGTCCGTTGCTTGGGTGGTACACGTTGGCACTGGGCACAGGATTTGACGTACCTGATAATATCAGTGTTTACTCCTGGCCACCAATAATGAGTGGTTATCCGTTGGTTTGTGGCGTTCTGTCCCATATGTCCGCTGAAGGGAAGAGAGTGCCCCATTTCTAGGATTTGGCTTCTGTACTGTTTCGGTACTAGGAGCTGGTTGTAACCTTGGTCAGGCTTGCCCGTTCTCCGATAAAGTACGCCATCCTTAGAAAAAATGTCCCCGTGCTGTTTGGGTTCCTTAGCCATGGGCAGTTTCCTAAAGCAGGGTGCCAAAGTAGGGTCCTTGTATTGCGCTTCTTTAAGTTCCATAGGTAACAAATTAGGCGCAGGCTCCCGTTCCTTCTTGGTTTGCCCTCTTGTAGTTACCGCTGCCACAATCGGCTCTTCCGGTTTCCCAATACACACGTATCTCCCGCCAAGTATGACTGGGTAGATGGGATCATCATAACAGCATCACGCCTCTGACAAAGTCAGAGTGTATCTCCACCAATGCGATGGGAAGCGCTGTAGGTGCATCACTCTTACGAACTCCACAAAGTTGGACGGTCTCTGCTGTCTCTTGACCGGGTTTGACCAGGTTCCTGGCAACAATGCAATCATAAGAAAGCCCCGTGTCAAATAAGCAAGAAGTTTGAGAACCGTTCAAAGTAACAATACCTCGCGTTGAGGGTCTATCCCCAACAGGTTGGGAATCACTGTCAATAATTCCGCCTTGCGAGACTGTCAATAAGCATCCGATGCGTTTTGGCTCGGTGTGCTCGGTCTGATCATATGTCCCGTGCTCAGGGGTTCTCCCTTTGCCACCTTGTCCTTTCTGGCTACGCTGCCATGTAGGGCGGTCGGGTTGATCAGACTGTTTGGGGTGGTTGGGGTACTTGTTCTTGTAGAACTTGGATTTTTCAGGAGGGGGGTTTTGAGGTCCAGTTTCTCTGTGGTTATTTAGGTTAGAAGCCTGAGAAGATTGCTCTAGGTTATGTTTTCGAAAATGCTCCTCTGTCGGTTTCCGCTTTGTGGCCGGTAGTTCAGCCAGCGCATTTTGGTAACGCTCAGACTTCTCTAGGATGTCTTCGAGCTTTTCTGCACCCTGCTCAGCTAGAAATCTCCGGGTATCAGCAGACAATGTGTTCTTTATTTGTTCTGTTAAAACAAATTCCTGCAGACCTTCATAGGTAGAGGGGAGCTGCGAGAGCTCTAGGCACTTTGTCAGATAACCCTTCAAACGAGACGAGAACTGCTGAAAAGTTTCAGAATTCTCTTTCCGGCTGTTGCGAAACAGTTGCAAAAATTTTCGAGCGTTCATTTCAAAGCGCTCCAATAACGCTTTCTTCAACAGATCATAGTTGTCTTGTTGGCTGCTTTCCAGTTTGGCGTAAACATCATACGCAGAACTTTTCAAAGCCTGGGAAAGCTTCATGTTCCAACGCGACCTCTCTAAACCGTACAGAGTTGCAATTTTCTCAAATTTTTCTAGCCAAGTGTCAATCTTCTCATTTGGACACGGGAAAGACTCTAGCGGAAAAGACATAGCAGTGAGATGAGTAGATTGAGTATTAGAAGGATCAGTTAAGGAAGAATGAGGAGAAGACTCTCCATTGCTGGAGGTAGAGGCAGCACCAAGACTTTGGACTTCTAGAGCCTTAAGAGCCAACTCGTGCTGTCGTCGTTGCTCATTTTCTCTTTCCAAATGCTGTCTCTCCTTCTCTCTTTCCTCTCTCTGCTCCCTCTCCTTCTCATGCTGTCTCTCCTTCTCTTTTTCCTCCTGTTGCATCCTGCGAATTTCCATTTCTTCATCTATCTTCTTCTGCTGTAATAGCCGGTCTTCCGCTTCTTTCCTCCTAGCTTCTTCTTTTTCCTCTTTAGCTTCAGCTGCTTTCCTCTCCGCATCATATCTCTCAAGTTCGTCCCTGACAAATGCTTTCGCTTCCTCTCCTTCCAGTCCCTCCTCTCTCGCTTCGTCCCTGAGGAGTTGTCTAAGCTTTGCCCTCTCGGCCATATTATGTCAGTGACTGAGACTAGTGGAGAACGAAAATAGGAAAAAGGATACACTGGTTCCTACCACTTACGAGAAAAAAAAATTACCAAAAATCAAAAGATGATATCCTTAACCCTGGGATACCTTCTCCAAATTAAAATCTAACTATCGCTGCTATTATCGGCAATAAAGCACTTAATGCAAAACACGACTACGCCAACTAAATGGTAGTTAAGATAACTTCTGAAAAATAAGTTGCTACAGTGGAAAAGCAAAATAATTATTGCAAAAATTAAAGAGAAAAATAATCCCTTAATTATAAAATCCACTCTGAGTTCACCCCTGAAGACA
The DNA here is from genome assembly GCA_024509875.1 of Oreohelix idahoensis. Taxonomy (NCBI): domain Eukaryota; kingdom Metazoa; phylum Mollusca; class Gastropoda; order Stylommatophora; family Oreohelicidae; genus Oreohelix; species Oreohelix idahoensis. Next base: position 8,914 of record JAMPIV010019394.1, on the reverse strand, counting down.
GTTAGGGTAAGGGAGGCAATTAATCTGGACAAATAGTCCGAAACGCACTCCTTAGCTTTTGCTCAAACACCTACTTCTTCAAAACCCAGTGAATGTTATACACTCACTACTTTACCAGCGTTTAGTATTACAAAATCAGTAATTAACATATATTCCGACAATCAACCTGTAACTGAAATGTATATTATTTCTATATGCTGTGGAAAAAACTATCAGTTTGTGTGGTCAGCACGCCCGAAAACAGATCGTTAGTCTAGGGGATAAATTATTTTTAAAAGATACAAAACTCACAAGACATCACACTCTTACTCTATATCAGAATACAGAATCTTAAGTTCAAAATCCAGTTACACGAGACCAGATTTGTCGTAGCTCGTTGCTTAGGATTTTGGGTTCAATTACCGTAGACGAGACACCATTTGTCGTACTCGTCTTCCTCTTCTAAGTTCAAAGACCGGAAACGAGCCCTCATTTGTCGTAGATTTTCGATAGGAGAATTAAGACTAGGTTTGGTCCCTTCTGAATAGGTTTGAATAGGTGATAGACTCAGTGAGAGTTAGTGAAAGGTAATAGAATTTCCACACACGTGAGATGATAGATTTTGATATAGTGGCTGTCTCTGAAAGCGAAAAAAAAAGAATTCTTCTCTCTCTCACCTATCTTCTACAACAGTTGTTACAGCGTCAGACAGACTACACCAACATACATATTACGTATATTTCTATCACTCACAGGCACGCACATACACGTGACGACAGGTAAACACACAGACGTGGGAAAACTATAACAATGATATATATATTATCTAGAACGAGCTGACCAAACACTATTATTAAGTTCAAGAGCGATTTTAATATCAGGGAAAAATCGGCTCACAACATCAAAGAAAGTACATCAAGGAAAATACATATACACATAGTCATAAAAAATTCAAGGAAATGTTGCAAGGATGATAGCCCCGTTATAGTGTTAACTCTAGGTTTAGCCCGGCCCCGTTAAGAGAACAGATGATGGCGCCCGAGTCACAGATACATAGGGTTTGAGTCTAAGAGTTTTTCTTTGTTTTATCTCGTAATTATATGCACAGAGTTTGAAAAAAATCTGATTTAACCTAAGACAAAAACACAAGAACTCTAGCCTTAGCAACAAATTATGCAGATTGAAAAAAAAAATAGGACAGCAACAGGGTGTCAAAGATATAATAGTGAAAAATATCACTCAAACCAGCGTACACTCATTCATTCCGCCATGGCCTCTCATACAGGTACTCACGACTTTGCTCGCTGCCTCTTGGAACACACTGATTTTAGATTTTCACACAGACTCAAAAAAATGCAGTCTTCTGCCAAGAAGTCCCCAGTTCCAAAAGACGTATTTAACTCGGAGTCTCCGGGAACGACTACTTGGGTGTGCAAATTTGTTCAAATGTCTGATTAAGTCACCTAAAATTATTCCAGGCGCGGGAGTTAGCAGAGCACAGTGTCAATAGCGTAGGTTTCTAGAAATGATGAATGTCAGGTCGGTGCCTTCCCTCAGTATAGGATTCACTTTAGTCACACCACAGATTTGTCCACAAAAAATATATATATATATATAGTCGGGAAATGTTAGTTAATACTTGAAGTATTTCGCGCCACCAGGCAGAAAGATTACGTAGAGTTTTTCTAGAAGAAATTAAGATCTGGCTCCAAGGTCCAGTATTTATCATTACAGTCTTTGAAAACCCGTTATTGGGATATAGTATTTCTGGCTAACTCGGGTTGCATATGCACTGTTTAGACCAGTGGTACTTAAGAAACCCACGTGGTTCAAAATAAGGACTGTCTATTTCTTCACAAGTATGGAAACTACTACTAGGTGCTGGTAAAGTTAGGGTCACCCCAAAACTTTCACTGTGTGGAGGAAAAATAACACATATAATATAATAAACAGAATCTGTACTGGTTTTAACTTACATTTAAACTTGCAAGCAGAGAGCTTTGCTTATCATTTAAACTTCCCGTGACGTAAGTTATATTTAAAAATCAGCAATTCTCATGAATTAGGAACACGTGCGTATTCCGTCACCATTCATGAGGCTCGATTCTAGAGTTTATACGGTAGTTTAGAAAAATACACTCGACTGAGTATTAGCGGTTAAATTAAATTCATAAATAGCTACAATTGCCGTTATAAGCTAGAAATTTTAATTTTATTCTGCTTTCCACTGAATGCTTCCCTAGAAAATATAATAGCCTACCACTTTATTTCTCTTCTGCGCTAAAGAAATAGATTAAAATGAATTAAGCGATTTAACACTTTAACACTCACAAAATCTATATATCTATCATATTAATTACCTCAACCACAGAATTACAGGTAGTCGCACAACTTAAGAATAAAATGCTGAAATATTTCTGGAAGTCTAGAAGTTCGACAAATTGCCGAAACAAACTGAGATACTTCGCTAACAGCTATTCTGTTTACGAGCAACCTATCTACTGTGAGTCTATGAGCGAGAATGAAATTAAAGTTTCAAACTTGGCCAATATCTTTAAAATCGGACACAGGATCCTAATCTTATTTCGCCAAGCGAAATAGTCTCCCCTGTCCGTATAACACCTTCGTCCGCTTATCGCGTGACGTAACAGCCATCAGTGGCCGAGGGCTTGCATGAGTTGCAAATCTCAGACCACCGTCTGCAGTGCGGAGTGGATTTTCACGCTAAGCCGGGTTTTTTTCTGACGAAAAACCTCATGCGTTTACTGAAATGCAGACTCTCTGTCTACTTTCCATGTCCCTCGGGTGAATTTTCACGCCCCAGGCCAGAGACCCTCAGACGAATGTCTAGCGAATGCTGTAAATTCACGCCTATCATCGGACCAGCGCGACTGACATGTACGCAATACCACCCAGGTGCGATTCTCAGTTTTAGAGAAAGGAAAACAGGTAAAGTTTGCGAATTATATGAAAATAATATTCGCAAAACGAATGGATGAAAAATATACAGGAAAAAGGAAATACAGAGATAATAAAAGAGAGAATTCGGGTGAAAGAATAGGAAGAAGATGTAGGAAATTAAATGAATATAAACCCTACGTGACAATAACCCTGGCCCAGTTGGTAAGAAGTAGTACCAGGATTTAAGGTGTCTCCTCCCTGTGACTATCTTATGATTACATTTTTTATTCTAGGGGATAAGTAAAATGAACATTCACTGAAACCACAAATGGAAGAAGTGAATAAATCCTCAGGTACAGTTAAAATAGTTTAATAATTACACTAATATTCTATTTCTACTAGTTGGAAAAGAGTATACATATATATATATATAAAACTATTCACACAATTACTATTATTGTCTGTTTAGACTTCAAGATCTTAAAGGATAAAGTTACTGAAATCACTGTTATTAGTCCTTTGAATTTTAGGATAACTGTCATCAGTTGACTGAGTTTATGTATGGTTACTTATTGTTTTCAACTATTGGCTGTTTCACATGTATAGGTGGTCAGTGTCAAACAGGACACTTATCTTTCCAACTTGATACTGCTGAAACTGTCCTTTGCTGATATCAGACTTGGTAGGCCCAACAGTAGGGATGCCAATGACCAGTTGAAGTTCACTCTTTGGGGGTCCTGCACTTTGGTGGGATTGCCTCGGATGAACTACACCGGCTTCTGATACTGGACAGTCTGGTTTGAGTTATTTCATGGAACCTGCAACATATCAGCCTTGGCTAGTATCTGGCTAGACTTGTAGTTGACTAGCACAGATGTCAGACCAGTCAGTCATCAGATGTCACCGTTATACAATCATAGTAAGTAAGGACATCATTTCAGTGATAGAGCATTAATATTAACATTTCAATTAAGTGTAACTGACTAGCACATAAGTCAGACAAGTCAGTCATCAGGTGTCAGAGTTATACAGTCATAGCAAGTAACATTCAGTTCAATGATATAGAATTAATATTAACATTATCAGTACTAAACATCATCTGGTTTATTCCGCTCCTATACATCCCTTCATATTCTATAACTTGATCCTTCCAAATCATATCAAGTACAAATTCAAATCTATATGCTATCTTTAGCAACTACCCAAAATTAATACATAAAATACATAGAGTGAGTGACCACGTGATCAGGTTGCTTTCTACTGAAACTGGCTGTAGAACACTCCAGTTTTTACCAGCTGTAAATGGGTACAAAGTTGTGCGCTCGAACTAGGGAAGGCAAAGGCAGCGAGGAAGGGGACTAGTCACCTAACCTCGTAAAAGCGGTATCTTCCATGCTGAAGCTTCTAACAATTTATTTCCCTAAGACAATCTCTGGTCATGGGACTGCCTTTATCTTCGTAAGCGATAATGCATTTAATATCGACGAGATACAGCATTAAATATAATAAATATTTTCTATTTGGCTGTGGGGCTAGTTTTGATACGTTTTTGTACAAGCAACCATCTTCCACTAAGCACATGAATAAATCATATTAAAATAATAATACGTTATATCAATGAATATTATACAGGCATATTTTGTGAATTCTAAATGAACCTGTAATACAAAATAAAAGAAATTATTATACAGGATAGCTATCGTAAATTCGCTTACCCTCAGACTCCAGACACTTAGACTGAAATTTTCTGGCGATCCGCTCACACTTCAGATGGATTTAGAGTCGTGGCGTTATCTGCCCTCAGTCTTGTCTCAACCTCTTGCGTTGGGTCTTCTCAGAGTTTTACCGAAACGCTTTATATACGATAGCGCGAACGTATCGGAGAGCAGATACGTCACAGCCTAAGACTAGACCTGAAAAAATCCTTCCCGAACCGTGATTTCAGCCGATCTGTGCGTCGACTGAAATTTTGCCTTTCTCATTCTCAGCATATATAATATCCATATTGTTTCATCTTATCTAGTTATACACCATCCTTCCCTGTACTGAAATGTAAAATCCTTTTCATACGGATTCCCTTCTATTTTTATTTATTGTTGGCGATTCCCTCTGTCCGATACACGTTTCGCTTATACGCCGCCATTTTGAAAGCGGTCGTTCGATCGTAGACGGGTTATAAATCTAACTGAACTCATTTGCAATGACTTGAAACCAATTTTGCGACATAGCTCCCCCATATTTTAAGCTGGATGATATCTAGCTTAACTATTGGGTACAAGACAATTGCAAATCGACCATTCCGAGGTTAGTTTTCCTTCCTTCTATCCTCCTCAAGCTCTGTGGGATGACGACTAAGAAAATCTGCGCCCACATTCTGTTTTCCAGTAATATGTTCATCCTTTACTATCTCTCTCCTTCCGGTTCGGTTTTTCATCCAGGCTCTTACTGCTGGTGAAACGGGGTCGGTAGGTTTCCCATGAAGTTTACCGCCCTCTTTTCGATGATAGTTGGATGTGGTTTTCCCTCGCAAATCCGTAGGTTTTTGATTTTCGCTACATGATTTGTTCCTTTTTTCCAGCGCATGGGGTTCAGACTGCAATTGAACCTGTGTGGGATGTTTCCTTTCCCCTCCCGTGCAAATCTCGGGAGTACCCATGATTGCTGGTTTGCTTGTAGATTTTTGATGAAGACTCTTCCGTCGACTTTCTGAATCTACATAGGTGCACTCTGGACAGGAATTTACATACTGATTTATGTCTTCCGTAATACCTGGCCAGTAGAACTGGGTGGCTATTCTTTGTTTTGTGGCACCATTACCCAGGTGTTCACTCAAAGTTGATATGTGTCCCCAGCCTATAACCTTATTCCTATAGGTGGATGGTACAACGATTTGACCATGACTTTTCGTCCCTCTTCCAGCTTTCCTGTACAAGAGTCCATGTTCCATATAGAAATGTCCTTTCCTTGGAGCTTTATGTGTTTTTGATAATTTGCCAAAACAAGGCTTCAACGTGCTGTCTGCTTCTTGAGCCCGTTTCATTTCAGTTGAATGAAATTTTACGTTGGTGTCCCTCTCTATGTTCCTGGAGTCAGCCTTGGTCTGGATTCCTGCCATAACCATAGGTTTTACAGGGTCTCCTAAGAAAACATATTTACGCCCCAACATTAGGGGGTAAAAGGGATCATCTATCACAGCTGCATTTATCTCCCCTTCCACATAGCGACAACTGACATGAATCTTTGCTATGGGTAATGTAAGGGGTGATGTTCCTTTTAGTGGCCCTTGAATCTCTACTGTTTCTGTGGTGATTTGTTCAGGGCACACCAGAGATGCACACACGACCGACTGCGTCATAGGACAAACCTGTGTCATACATTCCTGTGACTTGTTTGCCATTCACAGTCACTATCTCCTGGGTAGGTGGGTGATGGAGGCTATTCTGACTCACAGTCAGTTCCTTCCTAACAGAAGTCCTCACCTGTAGACATGCAGCATGATGAAGGGGTTTTTTCCTCCCACATTCATCAGTGTTGTGGTTGCTCATCTTACAAAATTTGCACCACTTATCTCCCTGTTTGTAGGGTTTCTTTTCCTGAGTCTGAGGGTTCTTGTCCTTATTATCAAATCTTGGCTTATTTCTGTATGGATGATCCTTCTGGTCAAACTGGGTATTCTGCGGTGGTGGCTTATATCCTTCTACCTGCTTCCTTTTCGTTCCTACTAGTTCAGCTTGAGCGGCTTGGTACCTCTCTGCACATTTCAAAATGTCTTCCAGCCTCTCTGCTCCTTGTTCCATAAGTAAATTCCGCATTTCTTGAGACATGGAATCTTTCACTTGCTCTAACATAACCATTTCTTTCAGATCCTCGTATGTTTTCTGATACTTACCTAAACTACTCCATTTCAACAAATACGTTTCTAGCCTAGCTGAGAACTGGTTATATGTTTCTCCAGGTAGAGGTTTAGAAGTTCTAAATTTCTTCCTATATGCCCCGAGCAGAGTTCTTTTCATACCGGATCAGTAAGGCTTGCTTTAGTATTTCATAATTTTCCTGATCTTCTTTGGGGAGTTTCAGAAACACATCATATGCAATACCTCTCAATCCCTGGGATAACTTTAGACTCCATTTTTCCTTTTCCAGTCCATATGTAGAGGCTAGCCTTTCATACCTATCCAGGTACGACTCAATTGCGTCCTCCTTTTCAACAAATGGATCTAGGTGGAAGTTCATGGCCCCATTTGCTGTGTTCTGAAAAGAGCTATTCGCAGAATGAGGTGAGCTATTACCATGGGTGATAGTCCCAGCCTGAAGTTCAAGATCAAGCTGTCTCATTTTCAGCTCATGGTCTCTCTCTGCTTGTAACCTCCTTTCTTCTCTCTCAGCTTCTAATTTCTTGGCTTCTCTCTCTGCTTCCAATTCTAATTTCTTGGCTTCTCTCTCAGCTTCTAGTTTCTTTGTTTCTCTCTCCGCTTCTAATTCTAATTTCTTGGCTTCTCTTTCTGCTTCCAATTTCTTGGCTTCTCTTTCTGCTTCCAATTTCTTGGCTTCTCTTTCTGCTTCCAATTTCTTGGCTTCTCTTTCTGCTTCCAATTGCTTTGCTTCTCTCTCGGTGTACTTTTCACATTCCGTCGTGACATACCGGATCAGAACGTCACCATCCATGCCAAGCTCTTTTCCCACCTGCAGTGTAGCAGACCTAAATTTGACCAAGTCAGCCATGATGTATCTGTAGTCTAGTAGGGCAAGCGATCTTACTCAAACTAATTTACTACAATATAATTAAACTTATTTAAAATTAAAGTTAATTAAAACTGACTTCACCATATATGAAACAGCTTTCTTTATCTGTACTCAATGGTACTCCTAAAAAATATAATTATTTCCTACTATGTTACTCTTTCCAAAAAAAATTTTTCACAAAAGAAAATTTCTACACAGCAGAAATAGAAAGTATGGCTCAGGAATATCAAAGATATATCCCGCAGACGAGCCCCCACTGTAGCGGGGAGGTTATTTAAATTATTTATTGTGTAACAGTATGCCAGTAAAGAGTTCTGACCTTACAAGTAATTACCCCAGTCTTAGAAATAAGCACTGGTGTATTGTTATCATAAAAATAGTCAGACTGTTAAAACCCTGGCCCAGTTGGTAAGAAGTAGTACCAGGATTTAAGGTGTCTCCTCCCTGTGACTATCTTATGATTACTTATTATTCTAGGGGATAAGTAAAATGAACATTCACACTGAAACCCACAAATTGGAAGAAGTGAATAAATCCTCAGGTACAGTTAAAATAGTTTAATAATTACACTAATATTCTATTTCTACTAGTTGGAAAAGAGTATACATAGTATATATATATATAAAAATATTCACACAATTACTATTATTGTCTGTCTGTTTAGACTTCAAGATCTAAAAGGGATAAAGTTACTGAAATCACTGTTATTAGTCCCTTTATGAAATTTTTAGGATAACTGTCATCAGTTGACTGAGTTTTGTATGTATGGTTACTGTATGTTTTCAACTATTGGCTGTTTCACATGTATAGGTGGTCAGTGTCAAACAGGACACTTTATCTTTCCAACTTGATACTGCTGAAACTGTCCTATTGCTGATATCAGACTTGGTAGGGGGGTCCCAACAGTAGGGATGCCAATGACCAGTTTGAAGTTCACTCTTTGGGGTCCTGTACTTTTGTGGGATTTGCCTCGGATGTAACTACACCACCGGCTTCTGATACTGGACAGTCTGGTTTGAGTTATTTCATGGAACCTGCAACATATCAGCCTTGGCTAGTATCTGGCTAGACTTGTAGTTGACTAGCACAGATGTCAGACCAGTCAGTCATCAGATGTCACCGTTATACAATCATAGTAAGTAAGGACATCATTTCAGTGATATAGCATTAATATTAACATTTCAATTAAGTGTAACTGACTTAGCACATTAAGTCAGACAAGGTGCCAGTCAATCTCAGGTTGTCAAAGTTATACCGTCATAGCAAGTAACATCAGTTCAATGATATAGAA